>VMOF01000013.1:36145562-36249735 GCA_011764245.1 Trialeurodes vaporariorum | reverse complement strand
AAAGGAGAAAAGGGAGGGGGAGAGAAAAGGGGGAGAGAGAAAAAAGAAAGATGGGAGAGAGAGAAAAGAGAGAGAGAGAGAAAATTGGAGGAATTGCGGGAACAAGAGATTTCAGGTCCTCGGCTTCCCACCGAAAATTTCTTCGTCCTCGAAAACCATACGGTTCTGCTTGCATTTTATCGCGGAAACAACGCCGTGAGAAGATAAGTCTCGTGGAGAGGGTGGTGGTGGAGGGGGGGCGGGGGAGGGAGTCCGCAAAGCGAGAAGTTGGGTGCTCGACTGCTCGCCTCACAAATTCAAAACCATAATTCACCCGAGTGTCTTCTCCGGGACCATCCGCGGGACCAAGAATTGCCCCCTTTTTCACTTCCCAGGTTCACTGGCTTAAAAATCGGCTCATTCGACATAACGGACGAAGGACCGGTCGCACTGTGGGCAAAAACGATCGATTTTCAGGCCAAAAATCAGAAACTCCTAAGAAAGCAGCTGAAACCAGACACGGTGCTATCAGCTTCAAAACCAGTAATATCAACTGCAACGGTCACATAATTAACTGAGCAATATTTGATTTTTTCTACGCGAGGCATTCTCATTCTGCTGGCAATTTAACAAAACATTCTCTCAACAACAAGAGCTATACCAGACAGTGCATGGCGTAGCGTGCAATTTGGCAACGTTGTAATGTGTCCATTTAAACTCATTAAAAGGATCGAGTTATAGGTACCTTCGCATTCGACCTTCTACGTGGGTTTAAATAAATGGACACATCACAATGTTGCCAAATTGCACGCCACGTCACTGAGCTATATGATTGGGCACATTTTTTAAGAGTAAAGTTCTTAAAAAAGCAGTAAAGAGTAAAATTAGGAGCACAAGATTTTAGATTCGGTTGTAAAAATGTAAAAGGTGCACAACGGTGAAAACGTCGTTATGGGGTTTGCTCGTTTTGAAGCCAAGCGCTTCACTTGCGTAACTGATGAAGTGCGTACTTTGCTGTCGATGATTACAAATCAATTTCTGGGGAGTCCGATGGTTCAATCGATTTGGAAGAAATCGATTCTTTTTCACAGGTTTATACGAAGGCGACATCGATCTGAGCATATTGACGGCTCGTCAAACGCTGGACTATCGATACTCTTCTAATGGAGCTCATGCTTAAGTTTCGATTTCTGGGGGGTTCGATTGTAGCCCATGAGAATCGATTATTTTTCAAAGGTTTATTTGGAGCAGACATCGACACATTTCATTAGTTGCCACCAATAGCGTACGCAGGAATTTGTCTCTCTTTCTCTCTTCCCCCGTTTGAATGTATGTGCTGGAAAAGGAAAGAAATAGGGGCTGAAGTCACGTTTTAGCCCCTGTTCTTGTCCTTTTCTAACACACGAGCTCTAATGGGGCAAGAGAGAGGAAGACAAATTCCTGCGTACGCTGCTGGTTGCCACTAATGGTATAACAATCCGAAAGCTTCTAAACGTCAAACGATAACTTTTAACAAGTTTAGTTTCTTAACTGTTGTTCAGCAATCAGTAATCTTAGACCATAATGTGAGCCGAACACATACAGTACACACCAGTGGCGCGGCGCGGCGTAGTGTGCAATTTAATAACGTTGTATTGTGTCCATTTGAACCCATGTAAAAGGTCGAATGCAAAGGTGTTCACCAACACCCAACAGCTCGATCTTTTTCATGCGTTTAAATGGACAAACTGCAACGTTGCTAAGCTGCACGCTACGCCACCGTTACACACACCTAGTTATACATCCAAATAGTTGGACCGATTTTGAATAAAATATTGAAAACCAAATTATTCTCAAGTCGAATATTTAACTATTCGACTATTCAACAACATATTTCAATAGAAGGAACTTTGAAATTGAACAAACAGCTTTATCACTCCGTTCAAATCAATTACAAAAATCGAGCACAGTGCGTTGTAAGATGCACATTGAACTTATGATGAACCATCAAACTTTTCAGTTTATACCTCACAATCACAAAAAGTGTAAATTTTTGTTTTCATTTTGTACCTAAACCATTCATCACAGTTCAATAAATCGATTGGATTAATGACGAGACAAATACCTAAAAGATCTACATAGTATAAAAAGAACGGTACATCGCACGCGGGTAGACTTTTGAGAACCGTCCGTCCTTGGAACGCCAACATTTTTATGGACCATCCGTCCGGTGATGAATCGATGCAATTGAGCTAATCAAGTGCAGCAACCACCCATCGCCTCACTTACGAAACAAGTATCGATAAGCTCCATAAAATAGAAAAAGTTCGACAGCTGAGTTATCTTGGGATGCATCGATGTTGCCTCCAAATAAATATGTAAAAAGAATCGATCACTCGAAGATCACTGAATAATCGGTACTTTTGCATGGACTCAAACAGGGACAACGACATAGTCGCGGGCCATAATGCTTCAGAGAAATCCGACAACACTGTCCTTGAGGCGAAGCACGGACATTTTTATTTGCGAGCATAAACTTAAAAAAAAAAAAAAAAAAACTAGAGGGCCCACGAATTGAATTGAGGCAAGAGGGATGGAGGAGAGAGACCGCATTCTGAGGAATGTCTAAATTTTAGCGGCCGTTCTTTTTATTGGCGCCGTAAAAAAGATCGCATCATTTGTACTCACGTTGTCAAATTTCATTCTTCTTACAACTAGAATAATATTGCGAGAGGCACTGATTGTGAGAAAAATTCCCTGTTGCCTTAACCAGACGCCCTGTTAATACTTATTTTACCAGAATTCCTGTTATTTTCAACACGAAATTCCTGTTATTTCAATTCAACAGCAGTAGTGTCATTTGCGGGGGGGGGGGGCAGGGGGGCAACTGCCCCCCCACCTTGCAAGGGTCGGCGAAAAGTGAAAAAAGGGACCTTTTTTTTTTTTTATGAGAAGAAAAAGTTTCAAACTAAAATTTGGTGGTCATTAACGAGTTTTGATGGAATTTAGGGCCTAAATACAGGATATGCAGGGCTGTAAAATGTCTAAAATAATATTGATGAGCAAAAAAAAAAAAAAAAAAAAAAAAAAAAAAAAAAAAAAAAAAAAAAAGTCATCACATTTTTGCCCCCCCCCCCCCCCCCAAGCCGAACCCGAAATGACGCCACTGTTCGACAGGAATTCCGGCCAAGTAACAGGAATTCAGTAGTATAGCGGCTCTTGCAATTTGGCAACCACACACATTTTCCATTTAATCCTATGCAAAAGTATCGATATCTTGGGGTGGAATTGCACCTCCTGAAGATCGATCGTTTTCATAGGTTTAAATGGAGAGAAGACGTTGTTGCCACATTGCACGCGCCGCCACTGCAGGAATTCCTGTTGAAATAACGGTAATCAATGTTTAAACAACAGGAATTCCAGTTAAGTAAGTATTAAACAGACGTCCGGTTGAATTACATAGAAAATTTTTCTCAGTGGAGATTCAAGTTCGAAGTATTGATTGCGAAATTGAAAACTTCCGAAATTTCACACAAATGAGGAACCAGTGTTGCCAGATTGGGGTGAAATATCCGTACGCTTTACATTGATTTAAATGGGGACGATACGGCTTTTTAGCCTCGATCTGGCAACACTGCGCAGAGCCATAAGTCCTGCGCCGACGATTCGACGCAACCCGCATTACACGTTGCCCGAACCTCGCTCGGTCTTGAGAGACCAAAAGAAAAGAAAGATAAGAGAGCATTAACTGTACATGTAATGCGGGTTGCGTCGAATCCTTGACGCAGGTTTTATGGCTCTGCTTGTACATTGGGTCTGATGCAAACAATTATTGCTACAGCGTTATTGAAGGAAAATGTCTCGTGAAATCTATTAAAAATAACGTTGAGAGGACCAGAAAGTTCCAAACCTTTACTCACAAGCTTATAATAAATGCTATTAACAAAATTCAAAGATGGCGATTGAATGAGTGGGTCACAATGGGAGAGTCTCATCTAATTACGGCTTTCTATGCAGTGAAAAGTGATTCATCTATCATCAAACGAGTTCTGCAATGGAGCTGTTGCAAACTTTTGCTACAAGTTTATTAATAGTTGATACTGGGGTAAAACCCTGTAAAAATAACGATTAGTGCAATAAAAAATCACGAAATCCACTCCTAAACTCACAAAATGCTTTTAAACGCGAGACCGTAATGGCGGCCGGGGCCGCGGTTTTCACTGGGGTTCCCTATCTTCAATCAGCGCCATCTACACGACGTGTTCTCGCAACACTACACAAGAAGAAGAAGAAGCATACAATGGTCTGTTGCAAACTTTTGCTACAACGATAAAGATTGTTTCATCGTATGTAAAATTGCCCGAAAATTCTATTGGTGGCATCAGAAAGTCATGAAATGCATAATATACTCACAAGAGACGTATAATGAAATCCAAAATGGCGGTAAAATATCGAGCAATCTGTATGCATACACCTTTAACATCCAAGGATTGCCAACCTTGACAACATCACAGCTTCAGAGGTTATGTGTTTATTTACGTTGTGATTGAGTGCGATCGAGATTGTGAGGTTGGCTATCCTTGGATGTTCGTGGTGCAATCTACAGGTTGCTCAATATTTTACCGCCATCTTGGATTTCATTAAACGTCTCTTGTGAGTTTTATACTGCATTTTATGTCTTTCTGGTGCCACCAATGGACTTTTCACGCGATTTTTCATAAGATTGAACACTCTATAGCGCTGTAGCAAAAGTTTGCAACAGACCCATTGCCATAAGAAAACCGCGGCCTCGGCCGCCAATAAGGTCTCGCGTTTTAAAGCATTTTGTGAGTTTAGGAGTGGATTTCGTGATTTTTTAGTGCGCTAATCGTTTTTTTTAAAGAGTATTACTCCAATATCAACTTTTAATAAGCCTGTAGCAAAAGTTTGCAATAGCTCCATTAGATGGAACTCTCCCATTATGACTCCTCATTAGACCGCCCTCTTTGAATTTAGTTACTTGGATTTTGGAATTTTCTGATGTTCTCAATGTTAATTTGAAGTGATTTTTACATGAAAATTTATAGCTTTTGCGAACATAAAAGATTGTTTCTCATACGTTCAAATGGAATAAATTTCATTTTTGCCAATTGCTGGATCCGCCCATGAAGGGGTGCCATGGTGAACAGATTTTACTCACGCTAATTTCCCAAAGACCGTGCGATGCGAACATTTCTAAATGTGATCAAAAACATCATCATACCTGCAACAGATGGGAAAAAAACAAATCATTATGAATCTTTTAGACAAAACCAAGCTGAAAGAACTTTAACTGCAAAGAGAAACAAATAGAGGGCGCTGTTTAGGCTCAATGCTAAATCTGGAATTTGTTGTTCTCAGTAGATATAAAGTAAGGTTCAGACCTCATCAGGATTAGCGCTCACAAAATTTAGCGTGAGACCTCAGTGCACACGCAAAGTGAACCACTGTGAGACCTCTGTGCGATGTATGGAAAACCTCGCGCCTCGCGAAAACAGATAACAGATAACACGCAGCTTGACCTTCGCAATGTAGAGCGTAGTGGATTGACGAAAACACCGAACCGCGCGGAAACAAATAACCCGGCATTGACCTTTGGGATGTATCATCTCATTAATGTTCATCTTAATGAGTTCATGAATTTTACGTAAACAGTATCGGAAAAAAATTCTTGACCGTCCTTTTTTTTTAAATCGTCACGTTGCCGTGGATCACACCACTATCGGTCAGAGGTTAATGAGCATTATTGCGAACAGTATCGGCAAAAATTTCTAGACTGTTCCTTTTTTTTTAATCATCACGTTACCTTGGATTACACCACTTTCGGTCAGAGGTTAGTGAGCATTTTGAGTAACTTTTCTAGAACGTTCCTTTTTTTAATAATCACGTTTTCGCGTCACACCACTTTTGCTTATCAAATTCGTATAAAACGCGAAGTTTTGCCAATAGTCAATCAATCAATCGATTCGATCGCTCAGAGTTAGTGTTCTTTACTTTCCTGCTCTATAGTTTTCACTGTGTTGTGTCCACTCCTTGATATCAAAGTGCCCTGTTCTCCAGTTTTCCCCGCGTTGTGTCATACTTCTTGATATTGAAGGTAAGCTTTTTTTCCCAAATTTTTTATACTTGAAGTGAAGCAATTTATAACTAATATTTTAAAATTCAATATTTTTTTCCAAAGTATGATTAAAGGTATTAAAAAAAATAGTGCAAAATGTTGTAAAAATCCAAACAAATTTGATGTGTGGAATTAAAAACATATTTTCGGAGTTTAGAAAGTGTTAAATTGTTGTGTTGAATGGTGAATCACTACAATTATTTGGGTTTTTTTTTGGTCGTGTGAAATTAATAGCACGAATAGTGGTTCAGTGCTTTTATGATCAAAAATCATTTTAATACAAGTTGAAATGTAAAATAAAAACGGAAGAAACGTTTACTGAAGGAAAAAACTTAAATTGCTGATATTTCACTAATTATTGTTACAAAAGAGTGGTAGGAAAGTTTAGGAGGGTGAAAAAGTGAAAAAAAAAAAAATCTCTTTCTCTGCCTTCAATCCAAGGGTCCGTGATTCGAGTCTCGAGGGACCACCATACTTTTTACTTTTTACTTTTATCTCCTTATTTTTTCATTATTCAGAGCAATATCTTCAGCAGCTTCTTAATGGCTTCGAAGTTTCTATAAAATTGCTGGTATAATTTACAGAATTATCACTTAAATTTCCAAAAAATGCAATTTTTACCGAAGCAAAAGTTTTTACGTTTGAGACTTAAATACAGACAAACATGTGCTTCGATAGTGTTTAGTTTGACAAGAATCACTGATGAATATGACTGGGTTCACACCTGTTCATTTATTTCAATTTTGCTCAATGCAATAGAGAAAAAAAGTTTTTTTTCCTGATATATCGGTACACCCGACATCCGAAATATGGAATTTCTTTTCCACTCATTACTTCAATTATATTTGTTGAAATTTTATTTTTCAACTGGTATCCTAAACGTACCAGGCTTCTCAATATTTCAATCAAACATTTCAATCATTAGCATTTATGTCATTTTCAAATCAGTTGTCTTTGTGAATTTTGATGGCTCATTGAGTATGTGCTCTGCCTCCAATCCAAGGGTCCCTGGTTCGAGTCTCAATGAACCACCATACTTTTTATTTTTTTACTTTTAGTATGCCTCCTTATCAGTGGCGTAGCGTGCAATATGGCAACGTTGTACTGTGTTCATTTAAACCCATGGAAAAGATCGAACTGTTGGGTGTTCGATGAACACCTTCGCATTCGACCTCTTACATGTGTTTGAATGACCACAGCACAACGTTGCCAAATTGCACGCTACGCCACTGCTCCTTATTTTTTGATTCTTTGATTTTTTGAGTATTCTATTGAGTAACAGCCTCAGCAGCGTTTTAATACCTTAGAAGTTGCGATAAAATCACTGATTAAAGTTACAGGATTACCAATTAAATTTCGAAACATTTCAATTTTTACCAGAACAAAAATATTACGTTTGAGACTTTTAAAGATAGACACAGATGTGGTTCGATAGCAACGAATTTGGAAAACCATCGCTGGTAAATTTAATAGGATTACCACTTTAATTACATTTTTTTAAATTTTGACCGACGCAAGATTGTTACGTATGCGACTATGAAACACAGACAAACAAGTGATTTTCATGATACAACTTGTATTTAGACTTCTTCCGTTTTTTCTTTTTCAGCTCTCGTTGCTGTATCACTCGTTGTTTTGGTTCACTCGCACTAAGTTTGACCCTTGTCGCCTGTTCTGGAACGTTCTTCGGATCAGATTTCAAGTGCTCCTGCATCCCTCGTTCATCTGCACTCTAATTTGTTGAACATCTACTCTTCTTGGTAAGAAATTCCAAATTAAAAACTAAAACTCAGGTCCTATCATTCTGTAGAGTCAGCTTTTGAACGAATTTGAATTTTGATGAGAGCTGCCAATTTCACAAGCTTGCCTGGGGGGGGGGAAGAGTGTAGCAAGTTAGTAAGTTGGATTATTGCTAAAGAAAGTACCCCTGTAAAAATTCTATTGAAAAGATGAAAAGGATGAGCTCACAGCCCGTCTGATTCGCAGGCGTTTCGAGTGACGGGCTGTGAGCTCGTCACAGCCCGTAACCTTCGCAGGCGATTCGAGTCACGGGCTGTGACGAGCTCACAGCCCGCTCACAGCCCGTCACCTTCGCAGGCGATTCGAGTGACGGGCTGTGAGCTCATCCTTTTCATCCTCTGAGCGTGTCGTTTTTATCTCCCTCATGGTGATTAAAAATTTCTCTCGTCAAGAGTCAAGGACTCTATGTTAGACTGTATCTTGAATCTTCAAAAATTTTCAATTTTTACCAAAAATTTGCCATTTTTTCCAAAGTAAAAATGTATCAGTTTGAGACTATTACTTATAGGCACGTTTGGTTTTTTTTTTCTTTTTTTGTGTTTAATTTGGAAAAGAATCGCTGAGAAATATTAATAGCCTATCAATTAAAGAAACAAAAGTTTTCAAGTTTTCACTGTGCTAAAGAATTCAGTTTGAGACTATCAAATAGTCAACCATGCTTTTTCATAATATGTATCTGTATATCACTGAGACTTCTGTCATTGCTTTTTCAGTTCTCGTTGCTGTCACTCATTTGTTTGGTTCACCGTCTACTTTTGACCCTTGCCGCTTGTTCTGGGACGTTCTTTCTTTCAAATTTCAAGTCCTCCTGCATCCTCCCGTTCAGTTTCGCTACTCTTGAATATCTAAACACTTTTCGGTAAGACATTTTGATATTAAAACTAAAAAATGTCTGTCTGCGTTGAGTTCTGTCATCTTTGTGAATGCTGGTTTGTACAATCAGGTTCTCATTTACAAAGTGTTAAACATAAAAATACTTTACTACAGCAGAACTCTCCATATTCTCATGTACCTGATGACAATGAAGTATCTATCCACATCGAAAAATGTCAAACATGCGACTACTGGTTTCTTAACAGAAAAGATCATATCAATAGTCAATATCATACTGGTGCAACTTCTCACAAGTTTGAAAATAATCAACCTCCCGTTTCTTCAACTTGCTTGGAAATATTTAGATGCTTTCATTGTCATCAATGGTTCATTGCAGGTGATGATCATTTTAATTCATTAAAACACAAAAATAATGTAAAATATTCTGGCGGTGGGGTGTCTCGTGGATACTCCACAACTCAAAAGAAAACCAAACCAGTCGTTAAACTCACACACTGCTCCATATGCGATGAATGGTATGAACAGGGAAGTAACCACAATCAATCAACATCGCACATTCAAAAAAGTTTTTCCTCTAATGAACCTGCCGTTTTAGTTGAAACTGCCTTTAAAAACAGGTTGCAAACTTATTTTATAAGAAACATGACCGCTACATTATTGGATTTGTCTAGTTATTTGGATACTACTAAAAAGCTTGTCAAACAGAAAATTCGAAAAATTTTTAAAAAAAATTTGAGTCGATTAAGGTGAACATTCTCATTCACTTGTTATTTGTCAAACCTGAAAGTACATCACAAAAGCAAGCAGTTTGTTTTAAAACCAAAAACGTTGTAATATACAGACAAACAGATTTAAATGACATTTTCCAAAGTTTACGTAATAACATACTATTAGAAAACGAAAATTTTCATCTTAAAGGATCTGGGTGGATTCTCGATAAAATTGTGGGGATGGAACTTCGTATCAACAGATTGTATAACCTCTCAAAAGGCTCCAGTTACATACCTCTACCTTTCAGCTCCAACTGTATTATAAACGTGAAAAATAATGATTCTCGCTGTTTTCAATACAGTGTCATGGGTAAATATCTTCATGAGAGTAAGAAACATAAGAATTCACCTTATAGCTATTCAAACTTACCACAAGTTTATGATTTTTCTATGCTGACTTTCCCTGTTTCTCTAAAAGACATTCCATCTTTTGAAAAGGAAAATAATATTTCTATTTCAGTATTCTCCTTTCGTCCTATTGAAAAGGAAGATAAAAGAAAAAATAAATCCAGCTGCTCCGTACAAAATTTTATTTTTTTCCCCCTGAAAGTTGTGGAAAAGGAGTTGAAAGATCATAGGGATTTGTTGTATTTTTCCAATGTTGATGGTACTTCCCACTTTTGTTGGATTACGAATCTTGCAAGTCTCATCAGATCTCAGCTCACTAACAATAAACGTAGAATTTTCCTTTGTAAAAAATGTTTTAAATTTTATCATGATCCCAGTAAATTAGGAGAACACAAAAGGTTATGTAGTTCAATTAGTAAAAATGCTTTTTCTCATTCTTTTCCGGATCCACCTATTTTAAAATTCTCTCAACATGCCAAGGCTCTTTATCATCATTATTGTGTTTTTGCTGATTTTGAAAGTTATTTGCAATCTGTTGAAAACGATCCTGACACCCCCACTTTTGCATACCAACAACATTTACCAATGTCCTACGCTTGGTTATGTGTTTCCCCAGATCCAAAATTCAACTCTAATGAACCTTTTCTTTACCGTGGTGATCTCGCACATATTCAATTTGTCAACAACATGATTGAATTAGCTAAAGAAATATCCCAAAATTATAATGACACAGAATCTCCTATTATCTTGTCTCCTGCTGATTATGTTCGTCACGCTACAGCTACTTCGTGCCAGGTTTGTGGAGCAGACTTTCAGCAAACAATAAAAGTTAGGGATCATAATCATCAATATACTCCACCTGGTCAATCCAACTATCGCATGGCACTGTGTTCTTCTTGCAATCTAATCTACAGACACCCTAAAAGTATGTTGGTTTTTTTTCATAATTTGAGTAGATATGACCTACATTTCATAGTAAAAGCTCTGAATGATTGTCCACATGGAATTTCCATAGTACCATCTACTGAGGAAATATACCTTAGCTTGTCAATTCATTTGAAAGATCCGGAACTAAAAGAATTTACAATAAAATTTATCGATACGTACCGTTTCTTATCCAGTTCCCTTGATAATTTGGTCACCACCATCCCCGAATCCTCATTCATTAGAACGAAACTTTTTTGTAAAACTAAATCTCAATTTGCTTTATGTCGTCAAAAAGCGGTTTTTTGTTATGATTATATGACAGATGCATCAAAACTAAGACAAACTTACCCTCCCTCTCCTAAACATTTTTATAACAAATTAAACGATAAGCACATCACGCAAGAAGAATACAGTCGCTTTTGCAGGACTTGGGACGTTTTCCGTTGTAAAACTTTGGGAGACTATGCAGATGTGTATTTGAAGCTTGATGTTCTCCTTCTATCAGACGTTTTTCAAGAATTTAGATCATTTTGTTTCAACACATATCAGCTAGATTGTGCGAATTATATAACACTCCCAAGTTTTGCATTTGATGCGTTCCTAAAAATGACAAAAGTGGAGATTGATCTTTTTACGGATTATGACATGACTCTTATGATAAATTCTGCAATTCGCGGTGGGATTTCCCAATGTTCCCTGAGATATGCTGCAGCAAATAATCCCAACATCCCCGATACTTACGATGAAACTGAACCTTCTTCATTCATTCAATACCTTGATGTTACAGCCTTATATTCTTATACCATGTGTAAGTCATTACCATATGGTCAATACAGATGGGTTGACACTAACGATTTAGAAAACTTGAATGTGTGCGAGATTGCCGATGATGCAGATATAGGTTACATTTTAGAAGTTGATCTTTTGTATCCGAAACATTTAGAATATTCTCATTCCGATCTTCCGTTTTGCGCTGAAAGTAAAATCCCCCCTCTTCCAGACTCTAAACATCCAAAACTGCTCACTACTCTTGAAGATAAAAAGAAGTATGTTATTCACTTTGCCGTTTTGAAGCAAGCGATTAGGCAAGGGCTTATTTTGAAGAAGATTCATCGAGCCATACGATTCAAACAACGGCCGTTCCTTAAACCTTTTATACAGCTTAATGCAAAACTTCGGAAGGAAGCAAGCAACGATTTTCATAGAGACCTTTTAAAATTAATTTCAAATGCATGCTATGGTAAATTTTTAGAGAATCCACTCAAGAGAAAAGATGTCAGGTTAGTTACCAAGAGTCGTTCGATTTTCAACTATATAGCTCGAGTTGATTTTGAAGATCGGACAATCTTTGATGAAGATTTGGTTGCTGTTAAATTAAAACAAACACACGTTAACCTTGACCGTCCTGTTATTGTAGGGTTTGCAGTATTAGAATTAAGTAAACAACACATGTACCAGTTCCATTACGACGTTATGTTACCCATGTATTCACCAGAAACCCTTCGTTTACTGTATATGGATACCGATAGTTTTATCTACCTCATTTTCACAGAAAATCTTTCTAGAGACATGCTGAACAACTTAGATTGGTATGATACAAGTAACTTTCCAAAAAATCATATTTGTTTCAGCACAAAAAATGAAAAAGAGTTAGGTACTTTTAAAGATGAAACAAAGGGTACGCCGATAGTAGAATTTTGCGGTCTGAAAAGTAAAATGTACGCATATAAAACAATAGAACAAACCAGCATGCGCGTAAAAGGTATTCAAAAGTGTGTAAAGAACAAAACTTTGAAATTCGACCATTATTTGAAGGTCCTTTTTCATCAAGAAGATCTTTTCAGAGAAACACGAAGAATAGGGAGTATCAAACATGATATCTTTAGTTTTCAAGCAACAAAGAAAGCTCTATCATTTTTCGATGATAAACGCTTCATTTTAAACAACAGTATTTCCACTTTACCGTTCGGCCATTCAGAGGTAACCAAACTATTATCCTTGAAAAGATCAGCTAAATCAGGTAATGATGATGAATATACTTTAAAAAAAAAAGAAACAATCTTTGAGTTTCTGCTGTTTCTTTTTTTCCAGTTTCAAAAATGTTTTCCTTGAAGAAAATTGTGTTAGAATCTCTCTCGGTGGAAACACTCCTTTCTATTTTGGAAACTCACAAATCCTCTATTCCTACGAATCTCATTTGTCATATTACAGCACATCTTGCTGTGCATGTATATGATTATATTCATAAGTCGACGAATTCCATCATTGATGAATATCATAAATGTAAATACAGCTGTGCAACTTTTTTCTGGAAAATTTGTGATAGTTTACAAGCAGCAGTTAACACTAAGTGTTTCATACATTTCTTACAATCGGTGCGGTTATACTGTGAAGAACAGCTAGAATTAAATTTTGACGAAGGTCTTCATTTCTACACTCTAATGATTCTAATCCCCCTAATTCTTCCTTCATATCCTCTTCTACCTACTCAAGTTAAGAATCCAAAAGTTTACTATGATTTTTACACCGATATAACTGATCTGTTTCAGAAAAATATGGAAGCTTTCAATCCTATTGCCAAAACAATAGTGAGTGACCGAGTTGTTCCCGGGGAACTTACAAAAAACAAATGTTACCCTCTCTTGAAAATCGACAGAGTGGAGTCTCAGTATGGAGAGGCCATTGTTGCCTCCATATTAATCAAAAATGTGTCGCGGAAGTTATATCTTCCAAAAGTTTATGCAAAAATGACAGATGAAAATCTCGAGAAAATAAATGACGAATCTTTCGATTTAAAATATTTAGGTCCGGAGGGGCTTTCTCATAAATACACGTTAGTTAGAAGGGATTTTAAAGAAAAAAAAAATAATCTGAAAAAAATTAAAAAACAGAAAGATGAGTCAGACGAGGAGGAATCTTCCTCGTCTAAGCCAAAAAAAAATATTAAAAAACGGAAAGATGAATCAGACGAGGAGGAGCCTTCCTCATCTAGGACGAAAAAAAATATTAAAAAACGGAAAGATTATTCAGACGAGGAGGAGTCTTCCTCATCTAAGTCATTCAAAAAACCGAACGTAAAAAGAAAGAAGAATGACTTAGCCGAGGAAGATTTCTCTTCTATAACAAAAAAGAAGACTGTTCCTAAGAAAAAAATCATTAAAAGGAAAGAAGAGTCTCTCCTTTACTCTGAGGATGAAGCTAACGATGATGATGAAGTAGAAACGGAAGAGGAGGACTTTCTGAAGCCAAAAAAATCGAAAAAAGTACAACCGAAAACAATTTTTAAGAAAATCTCTGAATCGGACGATTCAGACTAGTTATCTTCTTCCGTAACTACTTCTCTAATAGATTCATTTACATTTAAAAAAAGTGCTGATTCAAGATGAAAATTTTAATTTAAAAACATGTGCAACTGCGACAGGTTGTAAATGCTGATTTTACGTTATGAAATTGCTGTCTCAGCCGTGGACGTAGTTGAAGGAGCAATTTTAAACGTTGAATCAGCATTTAGAACTTGAAGCACATTTTAACGTCTTAAATGCTAAATCAGCTACACTTTTTTTCAGTCTGATTTCTCAACTTGAATTAGTTTTTATTTAATTTTTCTTTCGTGAAAATCAATGATTTCTCAGGTCAAGTAAACGAAGGGTTTCTGAGTTATTAATAAATTGTATTGTTGTCTTTGTATTTCTTCTTTGGTTCTATTACTCCCCCCCCCTCTTATCTTTTTCAGAATGGATATCACAGGTATTATTGATTTACAGTGGTTTACTACAACCGTTCAAGACAACCGTTACATTGTTAAAGAATTAGCATTTTCATCTCTTGATCGAAATTGTCATCAGAGTTTTGTTTTTAAACCTCCGACTGACACTTGTTCAGAGTCAAATGTTATCCCAGAAAAAGCTGACTGGATAACTAACTTTCATTTCCAACTGTCATGGACGGACGGAGATATTCCATACTCCTGTTTAAACCAAATTCTTCTAAAACTAGGTGATCAATTTAGAATAATTTATGTGAAGGGATTGCAAAAAAAGACATTTTTAGAAAAATTTTTGCCTCAAATCAAAATTATAAATATTGAAGATTTCGGTTGTTCAAAGTTGATTTTGCTGAACTCCAAAAAAACGTGTCTGAGAAAACATTCTAATTGTGCCCTTGCAAATGTTGACAAAATAATATCATGGATGGATCTTTACTATAGACTAGGATGTTGGGAAGATCATTGGTAGTTTTTCCATTTTTTTTTTATTTTTTTTTTGCAGGTTATGAGCACGAGGCTGTTTAATCCCAAGTCACTTGCTTCAATTTCAATTGCTTCATTAAATTTTGAAAGCGTTCATACTCTGCTTTTGTTATGTAATTTTACATCTCACATTAAACTTCTTTTACTCCAATTTCATGCAAAACACGTGCTTTCCGAAACAAAGCACAGAATTTACACTTCCGAATGGAATAATGATATTGATTATTTCCACCCTCAAAATTCTCAGCATCTCATGAAAGATCCTGGCAATACCAGACATATTTGCAATCATGGATGTTATAATGAATTTATGAATACGGTACTTCCTTTAAAAAAAAAAAATTTGGGGATACAGATTTTAACTTTTATTTGTTCCTTGTAAAGAATTTTTACATGCACAGTCGTCCTTTTAATTTTTACCATCCAATGCTTTTCGAAATACGAAAATATTTAGTTTTTGCTGTTTTAAATGAGCATTTGGAACATCCAAATTTTCATTTTCCAAGAATAGAACTTTACATTCAATTCACCAAAACAGCTGAATATGAACATTGGAATAAACTTTCTCGAATGTTAAAATAAATTCTAAAACATGGAAAAACAGAAATGTTTTCTTTCTATTCAAGGTTTTGCTTTGGAAAGCATGTTTGTTTTTAAAGAAATATCAGTGTTATGTACTGAAGGTAAAGTTTTTCAGACTTGGGTTTTAAAACCTCCACATGTCACGGAACAGCTTAAGCTCTTCAATAGATATGTAGTATTCAATAGTACATCAGAATTTGGATTAAAATGGGATGATGGGTTCATACCGTATAATCATTTGAACCTTCTTTTTGAAACTATTTCGAAACAATTCCAAACTTGGCTTGTCAATGACGAAACCACTTTAAGTCAAGTTTTACCTTTTAAACCTTCTTCCGTATCCCTTGTGGTTATTGAGAAAAGGCAAATTACTTCAGTAGAGAGAGTTGTACCTTTACCTGTGACTTGTATTTATAACCATTCTCAATGTGCAGCCCGAAACGTTGTTGATCTTTCACGAGAGTCAGATATTCTTTAGTTGTAGTGTTCAATTATTTTTTTTTTCAATTATTTCAAATATTTTTTTCTTTGGTTTTTTTTGTTTTTGTCTTCCTCCTTTCTTTTTGAAATGACTAGAGCAAACTTTTTATTATTTTTCATTCATTTTTATTGTTTATTTATTTTTTAGTTTCTCATACCTACACTTAAGTAAAATGTGTTTAGTTTCAATTATTGAAATAAAAAAAAAAAAAAAAAAAAAATGTTTCTGTACATTCTGATTTGACTTTTTATTTTGTTCCCAACTGTAGATCGTGAATAGTTGATAGAAACATTTTGAAATAAAGTCAATGTTCATTTGAACTGAGAAATTTTCTAAGGGGTAATGAGATCTATTGAATAAAAACGTAAACTTTAAATCAATATTTTTATTCACGAAAAAAAAATTATGTACATACATACATCCATACACAGTGAAATGTTTTAAAACAAGGAGCAAAAGTATCTAAATTAAATCATTACTGAATTTTCCTTACTAACCCTGTCAAACCCTGATACGTATAAGTTACGTCATGGATTAATATTGCGTACAGAGTTGTATTTGCTGGAAAATTGTCATTTGCTTCAATTTCTAATTGTATATCTAAAGGACCAGGTTTAATGAGTTCTTCATAATAACATCTGACTACAAAAATAGAATTTCCATTTTTAAACTCTTCAAAAGACAAAATTGGCTCACAGAGTTTCTCCCAATTTGAAAACTCCTGCAAAAACCTTAAATATGCATAATAAAAGTTGAGACATTTTCCGTGGGTAAAATTTTCATTTTGAGTCTCTACTGGAAGCGTCTGACTGTTTAATTTTACTGTAACAGATCTCATGTTTAAATTATCGAACTTGCTAGCATCTACTGAATCTAAATCCATACGATTAGTTTGTGGAATGACAATTATATGTGTGGGAGCTTCAACATTTGTTGTAGTCATCAATTTCCAAGTCTCTCTAGTATTTAGTGGTAACTGTGGATATACATGTGTTTCAAAACTAGCAAAACGTAACTGAAAACTTTCGTTGTTTTTTATTTTGTCTAAAATCATCTTTTCTGGACCTAAATGGAATTTCACTTCCGGCATGTTCCAATACATATCATCTATAGAGACTTTAACTTCAAATTTATCCCCATTTGCTTTCACTCTGTACGCATTTTTATCAGTTCTTGACCTTACAAGGATGAGTTCCTGACGTATACGAAACAGAGGGTCTTTACAGGAAGATGCAAAACCTAAAAACATACTAAGAGGAATGATTGTATAAAATTTACTTTTCCCGTCTGTTATTGGAGAATCCCAACCTGCAACTTTCAAACCTTTTGCCTCCTCTTTCGTACATGTTAAATAAACTTTAGCTGTACTAGTAACACCAACATATTTGCATCGATCTATTTCTACTCCATTGAGCTCATAACGAATCTGATCAAACAAAAATGCAACTGCATTGTTCACTGTTTCAAGCTCCAAACTGTCTGCTGTAGTAGCACCGGGTTTTTTTTCATACTTTATAGTTCCTTCAATAACTATAGTTGAATCTCCAGGAACAGTGTACAAATCTTGACTGTTCACGGGAATTCGTATCTCATCATTATTCTTATAGGTAGCATTATACGGACGATACTTGTGCCACCCATAATACTTCAAAGATTTTATGTATTGCATTTTGTTAATAAATAACAATATAACCTAACTGCTGTAAAACACGTTTATTATACACACTCAGCTGTTTGAACAGGATTGGAAAATTACTTGAGTGGGGTCGCCTTTTTATATTTTTTATTTTACCCATCAGCTTTCAGATGTAATGCTACTGTTACCTCTTCATTCCCAAAATTAACTAAAGTTCCTGTCTGATCCTTTATATTTATAGATATTCTATCTATTGTGTGTGTGTTGACTTTATGATAACGCGGGGGTTTAGGCGAAAGAACCATTTTATATCCTGGAGGTACGGTAGGACTAAAAATAAAAATGCCATGTGCAGCTTCCCCGTTGATATAACATCCACTTGCTATATTACATTCAACGAAAATGACGTTCACATTCATTATTTTCACAGGTAAGTCGGAGCAATATTTTTGCTTTGGTTGTAAAATTTTCTGACTGAATCCCAGAAGAGAACCAATCGAATTTGGTTTGGTAAAATCTATGAGAAATGACGACTCAATTTCACATTGCAATGTGCTATGGTTTGGTTTTATAGAAATTTTGTTATCACCCAGCTGTGATTTTAAAAAACCCTCAAGGTCTTCGAGCTCATAAGCACCTTGTGGAATTATTATAACATTTTTTTTGTTATCTTTTTTAAAATGGAAATATTGATTCGCATAATCCACATTGGGTATAGAGTTGTAAGTAACAAAGTCTGTTAGGCCAATGGAATGTGGTTTTTCCAGTACAATCGGGTTTTTGAATGTACATTCCAATTCGCTTTTACGACCAGAAAGAATAATTAATTCATTCATACTGTTTATACTTTGGGAAGTATAGTTTGATTTAACAGGAATTGGAGACATAAATGTCCGCAAATAGACGTGTTTAGTTTTTGTTCAGTATTATAGTTAAAATAAATGGAGTTACCGCTTAAATACTTTTCAACTTCTTTTGGAGGTGGGAGATCACCAAAACTATCGTAGTAGAAAACTTTATTCCCGTTCTTATGATAAGCAACCCAGTGCGTCCCCATACCGGAGCTAGAATCCAAATTTACGATTCCCATTTCATTGTTCCTCGGTATCATGTGTACTAAGTCATCTCGCATAAAGATTCCTCGAAAATTAGGAATTTTCAATTTTTTCACCATAATTCGTAACATCTCGCTTGTCAAGGGTTTTCGCGGTAACTCCTTTATTAGTTTAAATTATGTGGTTTTTTTAACAACAATCCATAACCTGATTTATAAGGTCGAAGATATAATCCTTTCCCTAATTTCACCGGTTTGTTTGCTTTTCCAACATAGCTTTTTATTCTTTTCACTGTTGTTGCGACCTTCTTTGCTGGAATTCCTACCGTGGATAAAATTGAGTTCACCTTTCCTCCTGATGGAATGGGGATGACGCGTGTACCTCTCTTCTGAGATTTCTTCTTCTTCTTAGTAATTCCACCTCCAATTTTCTTACGGAACGCTTTCCCTGATTTCTTGCGTTTTCCACATCCAGCTCCTATTTTAGCTTTTAATTTCATGGCGTTTGTTACACCGTATGCAGCTATCCGTTCTGGCAAAGATGAATCTTTTGATTTAACTCTTTCCCAAGCTTCGTCTGCTAAAACCAAATCTGCTTTATTACGGACAGCTGTATCAGAGGTTTTACTGTACACAATATCGTGTTTTTTGCAAGCCTCGTCAAGGGGATTAATCCCTGGATCTCCACGTTTCAAACGTTCTTCAAGTTTTGTGCCTGGCCCACAGTATCTGTAACCAGGAATATGAGCTTCAAATGGTAAAAGATCGATCAGTTTATTAATGATCCCACCACCTTTTAGTTTAAGCTTCCGTCCCATTCTACTTTTCATCATTGTTAAACGCTTATATTTATAGTCCAGATGACTACAAAGAGTACAATGTTAAAATTTCAAGATGACATGAGAAAATCTCGCAAAATTCGTGTTGAGGTTTGGAAAGAAAGAATCGTTCTTGGGCACGTATAATGCCTGCTTTACACATTTCATAAAGTAATTCAACGTCTGGTTCAAGGGGTATTACGTCCGTGTTGAGAGTTATTTTGCTTTTTCGGTTATTCTTTCTATGCACACAGATTGTTACCAATCTGCACAGTTTAATTCGACCGTCATCAACGTCAGTTTGCAATTCTCGTTCTAAAATTGAGACAACTTTGGATTTTTTGAATTTCTCTTCCAACATCGAAGAGAACTTAGAAGGTCCATTTAAAGATGAAGTTTGGAGATCGATGGTTCTCTCCTCTGTTGATGACTCAGGTAAACTCATTCTTGAAAAACTATATAAACACTGACTGATACTCTTTCGCATAGACACTAACTTTATCATGGTTTGACTTCCCTTTTATAGTTTTACCAGAGATCTAGACTGAATAATAAATCAGTTTAAAACTATCGATGAAATTCGTTCAACAACCAAAACGTCTTAAGATTCATAACTTAGATCTTTACAATCAAGTTAGGAATCGTAGACGTCGGCATAGTGCACTTCTCCCCGATAGTATCAGATGTCTAATTTGTGGACCATCTAACTGCGGTAAAACTAATGTTGTTGTAAGTCTTCTTCTTGACACAAATGGTTTAAATTATTTAAATGTGTACTTGTACTCAAAAACTCCATTTCAATCAAAATATGAACATTTACGCAATATTTTCAAAAGTATTGATGGTTTGGGTTATTTCGTATTTTCCGAATCTTCAGATATTATCATCCCTCAAGCTGCTAAGAAAAATTCAATTTTTATTTTCGACGACGTAGCATGTGATAAACAGGATGTAATACGAGATTATTTCAGTCTAGGACGTCATAGTTTAGTCGACTGTTTTTATCTCTGTCAAACTTACACACGTATTCCGAAACAACTAATACGTGATAATGCGAATCTCTTGATTCTCTTCAAACAAGATGAGCTTAACCTTCGTCACGTATATGATGATCACGTAACTACTGATATGACTTTCTTAGAATTTAAACAAATTTGTTCTGAATGTTGGATTGAGAAATATGGGTTTATTGTTATTGACAAAGATTGTGAACGTGATGAGGGAAGGTACAGAAAAGGGTTCGATGTCTATATAAAGAGAAAAAGCTGAATATTTTAGTTAAAGTCAGTCGTCTAGTGCGTAGTGACGAATCGATATTAGATATGATATAAGAGAAATTTTAATGAACGATTATCTATTGAAATGGAAGATTATGATAACCTTATTAAAACTCGTGATATTATTAAAAGGAAGTTTAATGAACTGCGACGAGGACATGTGGAGGTTGCTACTCATCTTGAAAAGCAGTTTAAACCTATAGTCAACCCTTTGAAGGAACTCGTAGAGTTGCAAAAAGAACAATACGAAAAGAAAGATACGCCAAAAACTGACTCTTTAAAAATTGTCGACCAGAAGGAAGACAAATTTCATCCGGAGGAAGATGAAATTAAACTACCAAATAATGAAAATGCAAGTATTAGTGATGAAAATGTAAATTCATTGGTCTACAACAAACTTAGTGATCATAATGACTCACCGTCAGTGGACACTGAAAATACTTCAAATATACATTCGTACTTTCTCGGAATATCAAGGAAGAATAGAACTTTTGATTTTATTTATGGGTTGAGAAAAGCAGACACAGGAAAGTTAATGATTGGTAATCAATCAGTCTCTATTGGTGAGACAAATGAGCTTGCTGTAAAAAATAAGAAATTTTTTCTCACATTAGGTTTAATTGAGCTCTTATGTAAAAAAAATCCGCAAGATTACACCACAGACGATCTCGAAAACTATAAAAGAATCTTAGAACTTACTAACGCTCATAAAATTCAGTACGATTCCTCAGAAAAAGTATACCGTAACAAATCTCAGAAATATAATTTAATTATCTCAAAGCTCTTTCCTCCCTTAAACGAGGTGAAACGAAAAAAAAGGGTCGGGAGTGTTTGTGCCGCAAGCAGAAAAAACATATATATACTGGGACGATCCAAACGAATTAGCAGAAAGATTATTTTTACTCTTGGCAGAGAGCAAAGCTGGTCATACCGGACACGATCGAGAAATTTTAAGTATTGAAGAAGAGTTACGTGAGGCTGGGCATATAAAATGATGAATACCGCGATGGCCAATTCTGAAAATGATGAAACATTTACAGACACAACTGAGAATGTTCCGTTACCGAACGCCGAAAAATACACTTACGTTCTAACTCCTAATTTAGAAAATGAGGAAGATAAAAGTGTTCAACCAAGTAATAAAGCAAATAACTTATCAGAAGATGGAGTATACGCAGCGAAAAACATACATTTGTTGTCCGATCCAACTTCTGATAAAGATGGTGTGACAAAAGAATATGCAGATCAGCACTTAACTCGATTAACTAAAGAAATTGATATGGTGAATGTTCTCGTTACAAATCAAGCGGATAAAATTAAAAATGTTGAATTTGATATGAAAGATATCGACGAAAAATTAACAAAGAAACTGACACAAGATCAGAGTCTTTTAAGTAGCATCAGCAACCGAGTAATTCAGATAGAAAAAAACTTATCGGAGAAGAAAGATAATAGAATGTTTTTAGACACTCTTTCCAGTCTTGAGAAAAACGTTCAAACTATAGAAAATACCTTGCATCTTCTCCCACACGAAACTATTAAAATTCTACCAAATCTTGTTACTGACCTACAACTTATGAAACTAAAACAAACGAGAATCGGAGAAATGGAAGACAAACTTAAACAAATAGACGTTTTACATGAAAACGTTCTAAATTTAGATAAGAAAGTAAAAGAAAATTATGAGAAAATTAGACAAGAAATTACGGGAAGGGATGAGACTTTACAAAAACTTATGTCCATGGAAGAAAAACTTCGATCTATCACAAGCGATCCGAAGTTACGTGAAAGAGATTACGAAAAATATTTAGAATTAGAAACAAAAATTGGAGAGATAGAAAAAAACTTTGAAAGGAATAGTCAAGAACAAGGAAAGTTTAGGGAACAAATGAAGGAAATAACTAATGACTTCAAAACAATTCGAGAAGATTTAGGTTGCCGGACCAAAGTAATGATGGAAATAGCAGAGATAGCACAAAACTCATACGAGAAAGCAGTTGCTATAAAAACTACACTTGAAGGTATTTCCAGCAGATTGCGCAACTTAGAAGTTAAACTATAAAAGGATTTACAATTTAAATTAGTTAAATTAGAAAGGAAAAGTCAATGACAAGTAAGCATGTCTATCGATAAATTTGGGACAAGGTTAGAACGTTCCTTAAAAAAAAACGAAACGATTCGAATACAGACACGAATGGATAAGGTGATGATATTAGATGATGATGATCAATACTCCGCACAGAATAAAAGAATCAAACTTCTAAATGACCCACTCAATGAAAAAGACGTGGTGAATAAATCATGGGTAGAAAGGAATTTTTTGAAACTTCAGAACACCTTTGTGTCGATGGGAATGAAAAGATTATCAGAGCTTGGAGAGCCCCGGCAACGATCTGATGCGGTAACGATGGGTTACGTAGATATGAAGATGACAAAATTTAAAGAGAGCTTTGAAAAAGAAATAAAAGACAAGACGAACGGTATGTTTAATCACTTTGAAGACGAACTCAGAAAAATTAAAATTGAAACGTCTAGTTTGAATACTTTGCTACGTGAGTCTATTAAACACACAAAGGCTGCTTTGACTGAGGAAAAAACAAAATGACAAAAGAAGGTTTAATAGAGGAGTTACATAAATCTGTGAGACGGAACTATCCTCGACGGAAAGTGTTCCTTAAAGGAATCAATGATCTTTGGCAGGCAGATCTCATCGAAATGATTCCTTACGCAAAGGTGAATAAAGACTACAAATACATCCTTATTGTTATAAATGCGTTCACAAAATATGTTTATGCGGAACCTTTAAAAACAAAAACCGGAAAAGATGTCACAGAAGCAATGTCCAAGATACTCAACTCAGTTGAAGAAAAACCAAAGAATCTTCAAACTGATCAAGGATCCGAATTTTACAATAAGCAGTTTCAAGAGCTTATGAAATGTTATGGTATTAACCTTTATAGTGTTTACAGTACAACAAAAGCATGCATTGCAGAAAGAGTCATTCGAACCTTGAAAACAAAATTGTGGAAAACCTTCAGTTTGCAAGGGACCTATCGATGGATAGCAATATTAAATTCAACTGTATATGAATATAACAATACTGTTCATAGAACTATAGGTATGAAACCATCAGAAGTAACAAAGAAAAATGAACAGCTCCTTCTCAATAGAATCAATTCCGTTTCTCGTCCATCCCTAATTAAATCAAAATTTAAACAAGGAGATTTTGTTCGTATCAGTAAGATTAAATCTATCTTTGAAAAAGGTTACACTCCAAACTGGTCTGCTGAGGTTTTCAGAATAAAAAAGTGCAGTCAACATTTCCAACAACATATCTCCTGGAAGACTTGAATGGTACTTCGATTCAAGGTTGTTTTTATCCGGAAGAGATAAAAAGAACAAAGTTCAAAGATACATATTTGGTTGAGAAAGTTGTAAGGAAAAATAAAAATAAATCATACGTAAAGTGGTGGGGGTTTGACTCGACTCATAACTCATGGATAAATACGAATGATATTCTCTAAAAAGGTAATTCAAGTTTCTAATTCAGTTCGGATACCATTCTGTTCCTCTCACAACCACTTTTTCAATCAATTATACCTGTGCGATTATTAGTGCAAACTCTTCTTTTTGTTTCGTTGATATATCTTTGTCATTACCTTCTTACGTCACTCTTGTCTGTATTTAGACACAAGGAATTCCATGAAATAATTATTTTAGAAAATTGTTTTTACTCTTCACTCTCATTTTTTAGTTTGTGTTTTTTCAAGCAATATCAGCGAACAATCGATAACTATTTGTTCAGATCTGCTCAGTGAGCAATATTATGAATCTTTCCGGAGAAAAGCTCGAGCAGTTATTAATATCTCTTGTCAGTTTCAAAAAGTATTACACAAGTAAATTATCTAATCAAGAACTTGCGGATCTAAATGAATGGATAAAAATTTTACAATTCGTGGAGTATGTTCCTGTTTACAACGAACACTTTGTTATTTGCGCTTATTTTGATGAAAGTTATGTAAGAATACCTAATGTTGCTCAGTTCCCTAATTTATCCTGTGTCTGTCAATCAGTTACTGATATCCTGCGTAAATTCATTAGTTTAAGAAGAAAGTACGGTGTAGACGAGGAATTACAAACATTAATGTTAGGTTTGCATATATAGATACATAAAAATGGATTATGAAGATACTTTACAACTCCTACTTCGAACACTTCAATTTTGGACTATTGTAGAGAAACAAAAAACAATATCGGAAGAAGGACTGGAACAATTACAAGAGGATGTTGATATTGTATGTCAATATTTAGATAGTACGCCAAATGAAAATGGTCATTTTGAGGGTTGTTGTTGTACTCAAAAATTGATAAAAATTGAAGATAAAATCTACTTACCTCAATATAATTTTTTTAATTATCATGAGTTATTTTTACGAAATCAGCTATCAAAAAGCAAAAAAGAAATTTGCAAATGTTCTCGATTCAACTCCGCTCTCTTCCGGATGAAATACTTTGATAAAGTATATGAATGAAAAGGGAAATCCCTGAGATAGTTAGATAGAGCCATGTAAAAGGAGTATAAACATATGGTAGATATAGATTAGGGTTCAGTTCTTCGTCTCATAGTGATCTCACATGGGTTTATTTTGTGAGCGCTAATCCTGATGAGGTCTGAACCTTACTTTATATCTACTGTTCTCGGTAAAAATTTTAATTTCGAGTTTATGGAATTTCTTGTCGAATATCCGGGAAAATTGAACTTTTAAAACCGAAAAGAACAGAAAATTCACAATTCCAAAAATTTGCGGTTTGTAGGCTTCCGAATGAAAAAAGGGGATGTTTCGGACGTTAGGGTACTGAAGTCATCGATCGAGTCAACTCATGGCGTGGAATCATCCGTGCATTAAAAAATGTCCTGAAAAGATCAGTTGCGGCCCGTGAGATTTGGCAACCATGCCTTTTTCCCACTTAAACTTAGGTAAAAAATCGATTCAAGCGGAGGCTGGCAGCCTCCTCGAGTTTCGATTGTTTTCCATGTACTTAAATGGGATAAAAACACTGTTGCCAAATCGCACGAGCCGCCACTGGAAAAGATCCACAGAACGGCAGCCCTGCACTTTATCCATTTAAATCCGAGCAAAGTATCGATTCAACGGAGTGCACTGTGCACCCCTAATAGTTCGACCTTTTTCATGCATTTGAATTAAGGGACGAAATTGAGCGTTGCCAGATTGCACGCGACGCAAATGGTTGTACTACAGGATTCGCACCCGAGACGATCCGGGCAAACAAATGCGTGGTTTCGCTGATTGATTCCCTATTTTTAACAAAATCAACTTAATTGCGGCAATTTTTCAGACTCCTGATTTGTTTTGTTTTGTTTCTGCCTCCTTCTTCTTTTTCCTTATCCTCTTCTTCTTTCCATTTAAGAGGCGTAAAAAATGAATGATCTCACCGCCGGAACTAATAGCCACGAAAAATTGCCCCGTCTTTGCGGCGCGGCTTCGGTTCTGCTGGTTTGCGCAATGCTCTATGCGCAGTCGCAGCGGATGGAAATGGAATGGGTCTAAGAAAATGAAATTACTCAAGAAACCGTCGCACATAGGGATAAATTGAGTCAAAACCAGCATCGAATCAAGGCAGAGTCAGCTCATTATGGGTTTCTTAAAAGGTGCGTAGTAAACGCCTTAACCCTTTCAAACCTGAAAATACTTTTTGTTCAGGAACAAGTTTTTGACCATCATACCTGATCTTGGCACAATTGAGGAGCTAGTTGGAAAAACGGCCTTAGCCGGCTAAGGCCGTTTTTCCGGAGAACAACTTTTCTGAGAGAACATAGGCTCAATAATATCTCCACAAAATTTCATGACCGTACATCAAAAATTGAGTGAGATATGGGAGTTTATATGAGTAGAGGTTGCCACTTCTGCTGGTGACTATAATGACCATAATGGGGAAAATTGAAGATGGTGAAGAGGACTCGGGCAACAGTGAAAGCGAGAGTGAATACGAGGACGAATAATTTTATATTCTTTATTTTCTAATAAATTCGCCTCTTTTTTTGCAGATTTTTGGTTTTTTTTTTTTTTACATCTATCATGTAGTACATATGTTCCATACAGAAAGTCGTTCTCTGGAAAAACGGAGTTAATACTCAGCGTTTAGTGAGGACTTGTCTCTGTGCAACAGGTCGTTCTATGGAAAAACGACCTTAGTAGACCTTTCGTATTTATCCAATTTCTTCTTTCCTATACAGCCAAAGCATATTTTAGTTGTACCAACTTCAACCTGAGGGTATGGATCAACTTTTTTGATCCAACCCAAGCCTGATTCTTCATCTATGTTAGATTGGCACTAAAATAAAAACTTTAACAGCCGTTTTCTCAGAACGCGATTTTGCTACTTAGGCCGTTTTTCCAGCTACCTCCTCAATTTTCTCATATAAACCGATATGCATATCATATGTTCAATTTCTCCATAAGATTCTATGTTATTCAGATGTATATTGAAATCAGTGGCGTTGCGTGCAATTTGACAACGATGTATTCTATCCATTTAAACTCATGTAAAAGATCGAATGCAGGGGGTTCACAGTGCACAAGGAAAATTCGATAAATTTAATGAGTTTAAATGGAGCAGTTGCATTGTTGCCAGATGGAACGCGACGCCACTGATTGAAATATACACCAGGTATGAAAGGGTTAAATTATCAAAATACCGCAAATTTTCTGAACCCGTTAGGTCACCGTAGGTCTTTTAAGACCCGTTAATTTCAAAACAACTTTAACAACTCAAATAATAATTAACTGAAATAATGATATTGAGCTACATTGTTTCTTTTAAGACCCATTCATTTTCCTGACAGCCAATGATCCGACTGTCTTATTTTTTCTCTAAAAAATGTAAAAAATTCAAAACACATCCAATGGCTACGGCTGCGGATCCCGTAGAGCCACTGGCGCAACCGCAGGATCTCTTCCATCTCTCTCATTTCCCATTTGAATGTGTAAGTAGGAAAAGGGCAGAAAGGGGGGATTTTATCCCTTGTCTATCCTTGTCTAACATAAGTTTCTTAATGGAGAAAAGAGAGAGATGAAGAAACTCTCGTTGCACTGGCGCAACCATGGATCTCTTCCATCTCTCTCATTTCCCATTTGAATGTATAAGTAGGAAACGGATAGTAAGAGGGGGTTTTATCCCCTTGTTTATCCTTGTCTAACATACGTTATTTAATGGAGAAAAGAGAGAGATGAAGACACTCTCGATGCGCTACTGCGTAGAGCCTGAAACTCTTTATATACATATACAGGGACTCAAATTATTACTCGAGGATCGGCCTGATATCTCAAATTCTTGATTGCCAAACTTTTAGGTTTCACAGTACACACTGAACTGAACCGAGTAATCTTTCGGTCAACTGATCAGTGCCGTATAGAGTGCAAACAATAGAGTGCAATTTGGCAACGTTATATCATGTGTCCATTTAAATCTAGGAAAAAGGCCGAAAGCGAAGGTGCTCACCAAAACACCCCATAGTTCGATCCTTTTAATGGATTTAAATGGACACATTACAACGTTGCCAAATTGCACGCTACGCCACTCCAACTGATAGAGCCATTGGAGAAGTGAAAAATGACATTGAATACATAGACAAAGCGGAATCTCAGCTTCCCCTTTATCTTAAAAAGCGTAAACATCAAAATGTATCTATCATGTATTTAAAATCATTGTAACGAGTACTACTGGGAGGCGTGACATTGTGGTAGTAAAGTATGTATGAGTGTGTGTGTTTAAGAGGGGGGGGGGGATGAATGCTCAGTCAACGTCAACTGGCTCTACGGAGGGATCCAGCTTCGCTCCAGTGCATGACTAAATACGGTGCATTACCAGAGCCGTAGTCGCACAGTAGATCCAAAAATGGAATATCTCAAGCCAAGTTTATACGCATGAAAAATTAAGCAAAAATAAACTGTCGCGGGTGTCGGGAATACCCTACGAACACTTTCTTACATCAAATTTAATCTGGGGGAGACCCCCCCCGACCCCCTCTAATATTCTGGAAGGGGACCCCTAGACCCCCGTTTAATATCCTGGGGGAAACCCCCAACCCCCCTTTGATATTTTTAACCAGATCTAAAAATTTATTTTTGACATTTTTAAATTCGTCCTTTCCCGTTGATTTTAATGGAAATCATTTTTCATCCATAACTAACCTAAAAATTAAAATTTCAAAAAAACAAAGCCCCTCTGGAGTATGTTAAAAGCAACATTTCTGCAAAATTTGGATGCATGTGGATCAATAGTTCAAAAGTTATGCTGGGTTTCACGTGTCAAGGCTACGGACGGACGGACAGACAGACCTAGACGCTACAGAAAGTTTGAAGTTTCTGCATTTGCACCTCCAATCCACATATGGTTAAATAATAGCAATCCTTCATAAATGAATATTCTTTAGGATAGTACTAGGCATAATGAGAGCAAATTATTTTGTAATTATCATGATTTACTTAGTTGTGGTGGGCCAAATATCGAAACAAAATACCTTGAACAACTCTGCGTCATTGCAATACTTTCTCTATTTCTAACTTTGTTAGTAGTGAGAAAGTAAAAATAGCACGATGAATCAGAAATGTGTAATATCATTCGTGTAGAAGCTTAAAACAAGTCAAATAACATGGTTTTTGTCAGAAAATATCAAAATTTAAAAGTTTTTGAAGCAAACAGAAACGACAACTTTTTATGTCCGGAATAAGCTTTGTTTCAAACCAGTGTGAGTCGCTTCTGCTCTGTAAACTGTGCACGGTGCATGGGTTCACAGTGTTCACACTGCAACTGCGTGCACTTTGAGAAATGCAAAGGAATTTTTGCCTTAGAAACTCGGCAAAGATTTAAGAGCGACCCCCCCCCCCCCCTTAAACGGAAACAGGTTGCTGATTAAATCTACAAAAACTCGTCGCATCCGAGCAAACTGAGACAACGCAAAGTTCGTCAACCCGTCGGGTTACAGCAACCCTTACACATTTAAATTTTAAATTGATTTTAACTAGAGGGGGGGGGCGTTACAAGAATTTGAAGTTTGAAGCGTCGCAGGAAGCAATTTTGAGCAATTTTCAATGTTAAAAAAAGGCAACATTTGAGGCTACTAGGGAGGGGGGCGCATGAGTGTTTACTCGGTAGCTATAACCCCTTTCTACTGACCTCATCAAAATTTCCCAAAACTTGAAAAAATCTTAAGGTCCAAACTTATAGAATTTGACGATTATTCCTCAATATTTGCATATTTATGTTGGTTGCAAAGCTTGGTTGTTTCGGTATAGAAATTAGAATTTCTGTTTTTTCATCGCTAAAAACTACAGTTATTTCGATATACTTGTAAAAATAACTCTAATAGGCTTTAACATCGATAATCGCTCAGAAGGTGCGTAATAGAATACATTTTGACATCCTATATACTTAAGGGTAAAACATTATTTTTCCCTTAAAACTATAACCGCGCTGGAAGCAGCCCTTCAGTTTTCTGAAAAGTTACTTCAGTTTTCTTCAGTTTTCTACTATATTACTTTCATATTTATTAATATGATTTTTTTTTTTTTTTTTTTTTTTTTTTTTAATTGACTGTTTTACCTCAGCTGATGAGTTTGCCCAACTCAAAATCATTTGCTTATAACTATAACTAGGAGGTTTTCATAGGTACACTTAAACAATAACTTTTTTTTTTTTTTTTTTTTTTTTTTTTTTTTTTTTTTTTTTTTTTTTTTTTTATACCGAAAAATGGACCTAAAACTCAAGGGTCACCAAGCCTCACGAGACTGTCGGAATTTTTCGAAAGTTGGGTATGAATCAAGAATGATTGGCGATAACCGTAAACGATGGATCTGTTAAAATGTACGATGGCGAGCCGATAAAGTTAAATCGATGTCAAAATATCGTTAAGTTTTTATTGGTTCCATAAAAAGCGCTTTGTAGAAGGATCCTTATGGTAAAATGATCCGCCCGAGCGCGCGGGTTCCTGATACGAAAAACGCTTGTTCGCTCGAATTAAGTGGGTAGTTCAAAATTCCTACTCTACAGTGTTGATTTTGCATACACGATGAATTGAAGGCGCTTGCTTGAGTAGACATACTTTTAGATTGGACTACAATATTTTCTCTCAGAGTACGACCGGAAACCGGAAGTATATCAAATTAACTTTTTTGAAATTGGCAACACCGAACACTGTTCATCTTTCGTCGTTTCTTGTCCATTTCCGCGCTGTCTAGCACAAAAGATTCGGACTGACTCGCGTCAAAGTCGTACCTTTCCAAGTTCCATGCACCCGCGCTGTTTCCTGGTTTACACCGCATCGAGCTGATTCTGACGAGAGAGCAGAGAGCACGCCGCGCCGTGGACCCGCGGTCCCTCGGTGGCTGTCATCGTCATCGGTATGCGGCAGTGCATTTATTTTGTAACCGCAAAAATTTCCCGCCTTTGCTTCGCTCCTCGTCATCGGTGTCTTAAACCGTATCATCGCTCATCAAAACCTTCGCCGATGCTATTTTCGCGTGCACCGTCAGGCTAAAGTTGCTGCACTCTGCGGTCTGCACCTATCTTGTTCGGTGCGCGATCCGCAACGTTGCCTAATATATTCTGAAGTTTTCAAACTCTGTTGGCTTTCAAGCTTCTTCGTTGAACTTACACAAGGATTTTTAAAATGGGGAATGGAGCTCTTACAAGGTTTGTCTGTAGGCGAATAGACAATCGATTCAAGTGTAAAATGATGTGAAAATAACGAAGAGACCATTAAAAAAGTATAAAACTCACTCCTCACTGAGAAAACTTTACTTGAAATTTCGGGTGATCACCCTTGCATGTATGCACCAACCTCGGATTCGCACCCCAAACAAAAGAATATAACCGACGAATTTGAACGGTGAGATTGGATAATTTTCTTTCAAAAAGTAAATTTGAAGGTCCATTTTATATACATATTTTGTCGCTAGGATCACGACACCGTGCAGATAACAACAGAAAAGTTCTGCGTTGCGTAATAAAGAAGAAAGACGCGGCACTTGATTTCATATGTCTTGTTCTTTTGTTTGGGGTGCAAAACTTACGAAGTGCAAACATACACGGATGGTCCATCTGAACTTTGAGTTTAGCTTTCTCTGCGAGGAGTGAATTTTGGACTTTATAAATGGTTTCGTTATTATTTTCCCAGCGTTTTACATCAGAATTGATAGGCCAATGGAGCTAGCTCTTGCACGGTTTTGCTGTAGGCAAATGGAGTATCAATTCCAATGTAAAATGTTGCGAAAATAACTACGAGACCTTTAAAAAAGTCTAAAACTCAATCCTCGCAGAGAAAACTTAACTTGAAATTTCGGGTCACCACCCTTGCATGTATGCACCAACCTCGGATTCGGACCCCAAACAAAAGAACATAACTAACGATCGAATTTGAACAATGAGATTATTGAATTTGCTTTCAAAAAGTAAATTTTAAGGATTTAAAGGTCCATTTATACACATTATGTCACTAGGAGCACGGTGATAACTACAGAAAAGTTCTACGTTGCGTAGTATATACGAGGAAGGCGGCACTTAATTTAATGTCCTGTTCTTTTGTTTGGGGTCCGAATCCAAGGTTGGTGCATACATGCAAGGGTGGTCACCCGAAATTTCAAGTTAAATTTTCTCTGCGAGGAGCGAGTTTTAGACTTTTTTAATGGTCTCATCGTTATTTTCGCAGCATTTTACAACAGAATTGATGGGCCATTTGTCTACAGAAAAACCTTGCAAGAGCTCCATTGTCTATAGCACCATCTTGCAAGAGCTCCATTAAAGTGTCCTGGAGAGCATAGAATACGAAACAGGTTTCTTAAAAACTGTGGCACACAGAAAACTAGATTTAGGCTTAATAATCACAGAATAATAGAATCAGAACGGAATATGCGGGCGTCGGCAGACGTTTTTCCGGGGGGGGGGGAGAAAAACCTAAAAAAACTAATTTTAGGGTGGGCGGGTAGGACAAACTCCTTTTTTTTTTTTTTTTTTTTTTTTTTTTTTTTTTTTTTTTTTTAATAGAAAACGGCCAAAAAACGTTCTCTTTGACGCTTTAAAGATGCAGAGCTCTACCCCTCCCCCTCAATGCGCAACACAAACACGCCACAGAAACTATTTGGTTCGGCCACTGCGCGAACGTAATAGATAGATCCGGCAGCCCGCAGTCTTGGCTCCCCTCGCCTTGCGTGACGCGATCGGACATCGCGTCGTGATGCGGAACGTGCGCGTGCGCGAGACTGATTACGGCGACCGACGCGACGGGACGGGACGCGGAAACCCGCGATTTCTGATTCTGATCCCCGGATCCCGATTCTGATTCACAGTTGAAATCCGTCAAAACCCCCAAGGTGATTCCACCCGAATGTCAACTTTAAATATTGCGAATCTTTCAATCCACTACAAGGCGGCAAAAGGCGCAAATGGCGCAGGTCACGTCCCTTAATCTGTCCTTTTCTAACACACGCGATCAAATGGCCATGGAGAGAGAGAGAAAAATTCCTGGATCCGCTAGTGTTCGCGACAAGCAAATGAATAGGGTAATCGGATTTAGGAACCAGCGAAAACCGAGAAAATCACGAAAATCACACTTTATAAGTCTAAAATTCAGAAATATACTCAGAAAACAACTGTAACGGCAAGATCTAGTAATGGTGAATTAAGAAAACAGAACCGTTTACTTAAACCTCAGCAAAAGTATCGATTCCTTGGAGGTGCAATGAGTCTTCTGAACACCTGAAGATCGATTATTTTCCATAGTTCCAAATATTAAAAAATTACAAACTAAATGGCCAAAAAAACATCATAGACAAAATACGGATTAAAATACGGAAAATTAAAATATTGTTGGCCTAGCTCCCATTTTAATCCGTATTTTGTCTATATAGTTCCAAATGAGAAGAATTCAAGAATCCGTTGTTTCCAAACGCGGCTCTTGCAAACTTTTGCTATTTATAAGCAAATAAATAGTTGAAATCTGTTTTAAAATCCAGCGAAAATCACACTTTAAAAGTCTAAAATTCAGTAATATACTCAGGAAACAACTGTAACGGCAAGATCTAGTAATGGTGAATTAAGTAAACATAACCGTTAATTTAAACCTCTGCAAAAGTATCGATTCCTTGGAGGTGCAATGAGTCTCCTGAACACCTGAAGATCGATTATTTTACATAGTTCCAAATGAGAAGAATTCAAGAATCCGTTGTTTCCAAACGGGGCTCTTGCAAACTTTTGCTATTTATAAGCAAATAAATAGTTATGAAATCTGTTTTAAAATCCAATGAAAATCACACTTTAAAAGTCTAAAATTCAGTAATATACTCAGGAAACAACTGTAACGGCAAGATCTAATAATAGTGAATTAAGTAAACATAACCGTTTAAGCCTCTGCAAAAGTATCGATTCCTTGAAGGTGCAATGAGTCTCCTGGAGTCCTGAAGATCGATTATTTCACATAGTTCCAAATGAGAAGAATTCAAGAATCCGTTGTTTCCAAACGGGGCTCTTGCAAACTTTTGCTGTATAAGCAAATAAATAGTTATAAAATCTGTTTTAAAAACCAGCGAAAATCACACTTTAAAAATCTAAAATTCAGTAATATATTCAGGAAACATCTGCAATGCAAGATCAAAATGGCGGAGCTATTTCAAGATATTAAAGAAAAAAAGAGCAAGTTAATTCCAATACGAGAAACATAAAAATATACTTTCAAGCTGAATAGCATAATTTTACATTTTTACCTAAGAGTTTAAAGCTGCTTTTCTGGTATTCGAAGATTTAAAAAAAAAAAAAAAAAAAAAAAAAAAAATCGGCTCGCCGGGCTCGAAACCCATGGGTCCAGCGTCCCCCCTCCATGTGACGGGCCTGCTTCGAGCTTCGAGTTTTCTCCCAGAAAAGTTACGTCAAGACATTTCTAACAGACCCGTCTGTTGAATAATATGGCAACACCGGTAATGTGCAACACTTGATAAATCGGGCAACGCCGCTTCCTGTCAAACTATATTTCCAAGTGTTTGTCTTTAATAATTTTTACGACTTTTCACCCTCTCGAGAAATACCGTGAGAGAGGGTGGCAAGTCCAACTGCATTTTTGGCTGTAGTCAGTCTGATTTAGAACTTTATCATGTCAGGTCTCCTTACCGTTTTTTTGTTTGAACGAATAAATATCTTCAGAACATAAAACTGCGTTCGACGCGATTTATTTACAATAAAATTGTCAACACCATCATCCTTCTCGCAGCATTTTACACACAATTTGATAAAATCCATCTACCTTCTACAGGAAACATGGGCGGATCCAGCAATTTGGCAACCGTGAACGCGTCCCATTTGAACGCATGAGAAACAATCGATTCTTGAGGGGGCCATGGCCCTTTTACTAATCGATTGTTTTGCATGCATTCAAATAGGAAGCATCCACAGTTGCCAGATTGCTGGATCCGCCTATGACAGGAAAACATCGCAGGAGCTTTATTGATCAAACCAATGAGTTCAAAGCAATGAAGCGTTGGTTGCTGTGTGCGATCCATATAATCAAACTATAAAGCAGTCCATTCTTCATCGTCAGAGTATATAACAGTGATAAAATAAACAAAGCGGCGAACCAAAAATAAACTCACTTTTTCTATTTTTTTTTCTCCAAACGTGAGAACTGTATACGAAACTGCAACCATACTTCAACAGCGGAACGTTCATAGAAAATAAACAGAGTGCGTGAGTGTATTTTTTTTTTTCGTGGTCTCGTGGGTGATGATAATTTTTTTTTTGTCAGCGAAAAACCGTACACTTCATTTTCGCTTGTACTTAGTTAGAAACGTCCGTTTCGTGCGGGCCAGGCTCCATATTTTAATAGCCACGATGACCGGTGGACGGTGGACTGCTTAGATTTGTGGCCCTTTTTAGGGAGGGAGGGGGCGATCACCGAGGCGCGGTCATTCATTCATTCATAGAAAAAAAAAAAAGAAAAGGAAAAAACTACAGAACACGAACCGCGCAATTTGAATGGGCCGGCCGGTGTCAGTGACGGAGGAGTCGTCGCAAGTCGGTTTCTGAGCCCGGTAATTATTCGGTATCATTTGTTGTAGTCCAATGTTGGATTGTTGGAAGAAGATGCAGGAAGAAAGAAGACATCAGCGACACCAAGCCGAGTGAAACCAGCGTCTAATTCAATCGGACAACGAATTGAATGAAAGTCAAGCGGCGTTGCCGTATAGCTCCATCGCAAAGAGTAAACAAGAGTCGCAACTGCATCTATGTCTGTCAAGTATGAGTGGTTCTGCAGATATTTGCGCTACCAAAACAAACATAAACTTTAAAAATTTCTCTCAAAAATCTTTGAAAATTTTGTTAGTTTGCCTCAATTTTGAACCAAAGAGTAAACGCTGACATCGAATTTGATAACTTTTGGAGAGAATTTTCATTATTTCCTCTTGAATCTAACTTTCCTAGAACATAACCTCAAATTCATCAAAACACTAAGTTTTTCGGAAAAAATTCACTTCTAAAGAGGAAAAGTGAATGGAAACAACTGTTAGAGGGCATACTTAATGTTTTTCAGAGCGTACAGTTGCAATTCCGCACTTTTAATGAAGCTTTTGAGACCTTTTTTCTTGTTCAACTACTGGTAGCGCTCAAAGTCTTAGGTAGCGCAAATGTCTGCAGTACGTAAAATCCGTTCCATGTCTGTCTAGAGTCCCTATATATGAAAGAGTCAAGACACGTGAACAGAAGTGAAGAAGAAGAAGGTGTCTGAGGAGCCTGGAGGCGCGCCTCTTGTTTACATTTTTATCCAACGATCGTCCCGCCAAAGATTACTTATACATGTATTCGTGTGTAAGTAATCTTTGTTAGGTCAACCTAACCTCCAATACCCGTTGGCTTCACTACCTGTTTTAAAAGTAATGCGTGAATTTTATTCTGTTCTGAACACATTTTCATCAATTTCTAATTCAAATTCCATCACTATAAGCTAAAAATGCCGAAAGTTTCCTCAAAGCTGGGAAGCAGTGAATATGGTTCCATGAAGATGTAAACAAGACGCGCGCCTCCCGGCTTCATAGACCCCTTCTCCTTCTTCACTTTTCAGCAGCCAATCAGAGATCGAACCTCGTATGGCGAGACTCTTTCATAAATAGGGACTCTAGGTCTGTCTATGATAAATAGCTTTGGAAAATAGCTAAATAGCTCTGATCTGGAGCTAGGTCCCTCCCCACGCACAGTGGTCACCGATCCCATGAGACTCGGAACTAGGCTTCCTCTCGATCCAAGAGCCCAAGGCTCATTCATTGGTCCTCCGGGCCGGATGCTACTGCCCTCTAGTGGAGTCATTCTACGAGAAAATCAGGGGAAACCGAGAACAAATTGAAACAAAAGGTTTCTATACATCAAAAAACGCAGAAAAATGAGGCAAATACGACTAGCCTAAATTCGTCAAAATCGCCCTTGTCCTTCACCCCGAAAACCCCGAAAACGTCCCGAAAATACTTGGAATTTTTCTAAAATCTCGATGTAGCACCCAAACCAATGGTTTTTGGGCCAAAACGTACGAGATCTAATTTGTAGAGCGTTAAGTTTTACGTTAGAAACGTTCATTGCATTTTGAAAAATTTTATCTGGATCCTCAGAAAAACGCCTCAATTAAAAAAATTTGATTTCCGGGTTATGGCAAAAAAAAAAAAGCTCGAAACTGCTGAATAAGTCGTTATTTGCGCTAATATCATCGCTTTATCGATTAGATTTCACTCCCGATACAGTGCCTATCATTCAACTAAAGGTGCCTGTTGGCTGTTGTTGACCAGATTTGAGCAGGAATGAGGGACACCAAGGGGTGGGGGTGGGGGAAGTTTTAGGTACAGCCGTAGCAGTCTTTGAAAATATAGCTTTGCAAAGCAAAAGATCTAGCTCTAGTGGAGTAGAGTGCGCGGCTGTGCCGAAGCACTAACTTTGGTAGAGCACAAACCGAGAAGAAAGGCTGTTACTTTACCGAAGTAATGCTCTGATACAACAACAACTTTCCCCAGTAGAGCTAGAACTTTTGCTCTGCGAAGCTATTATAAAAGGCTGCCTCGATTGTACCTATAAAATTTGTTTTTTTCAGTGAACATAGGTCCCGACCTTTGCGCTGAATCTCTATAAATTGTCTCTGGGATAGATCTCACAACGTCGGTGTCGACGATGGTTCAATATCCTTCGCGTTCCGATGCGACGAGAGTTGAAAAAAAGGGGAACTCCCGAAGCCCGAGGCCGGAACAAAGGAACGCAGAGAAAATGAGCCGCCCGCGCAAGGCATCACCGCACAATGTGCTGAAATCGTCAAAAAGTGGCCAAAAATCAGACAGTACATTTTTCATCAATTTATCATTCAGTGGCGAGGCGTGCGATTTGGCAAAGTTTCTTTCTCCCCATTTAAACACATTAGAAAGGTCAAAATGCCTGGTCATCGCCGATGACTGAAGCGTTCGACTTTTTTGGTGAATTTAAATGGAGAAACTACATTGTTGCCAAATTTCACGCTTAGCTACTGTTATCAGTTATAAACATTCGAGACCAATTTTGTCCAGGGAAAACACAGCTTAAACAAGTAATTTGAACAGAGAAATGTCACTAAAAAGTTTTAAATAAAGCTTGAAAAGGTCGACATTTATGATTTTTGATGGCTTTTTTTCCCCCACCGATTTTCAGCCAACTTATTTTCGATCTCAGTCCGCTGTGCGCCGCGTGCTTGCGCTCGGCTCCGCGCATTGGAATCCGTGCGCGCGCACGAAACTTGGGCGTCTTTGAAAGCGCGAACTATGAGCGATGGACGCTGAACGCATCGATGTCAAATTGTGGAAAAATACCCAAAGTTTTCACTTTCTCACTCTAACAAAGATAACAAAAAAAAAATTGAGAAAGTATTGCGATGGCGCAGAGATTTTCAAGGTATTTTGTTTCAATACTTGGACTTGGGCTCTCACGACTAAAATTAAGCCAATCATGATTTATACAAAGTAATGGCTACTTATCATGTCTAATACCATAAAAAAAAAAAAAAAAAAAAAAAAAAAAAAAAAAAAAAATCCTTCCATCAAATTTCAATAATTCTTAACGCTTTCTTACAGGGTTTTAAGCCAAAAAAATTACGTGTCATCGATCCGTCAGTCAGTCCGTGTACTGAAATAATTATTGAACCATTGATCCACAAATGCATCCAGATTTTGCACTCTTGTTGCTTTTTAGATTCCCTAGAGGGATTGTTTTCGTTTCTTGAAATTCTAACTTTTAAGTTAGTTTTAAAGGGGGGGGGGTCTGGATCTGGGGGCCTCCCCCAGCATATTAAAGGGGGTTGGGGTCTCCCTCGGATTAAAATGGTGTGAGAAAGAATTCGTAGGGTATTCCCTGCCGTTTATTTTCAAATACATTGGCGCAAGCAGGATCTCTTCTTTCTCACTCAATTCACCTTTGAATGTACTATGACTTTCAAAGGAAAGTCTCCTGAGAGAAATTTTCACTCTTCCATTTTCCGACTAGAGTTTAATTAAACATTTCTGCAGTTTTCAGGTATTTCAGAGGCTAACAGCATTTTCCCTAAAATTATGCCTCAAAAATCTAAAACTCTTTGAAAGATAATGGACAGAATAATCAAGGACCGTTTTTGATGATATGACTTTGTTTTGAAGGTCATAGTACAAGTAGAAAAAGGATAGACGGAGGGAGTTTCATCCCCTTGTCTATATCCTTGCCTAACATACGTGTTTCAATGGTGAAATGAAAGGGATAGAGAATTTCTCGTTACACAGAAAAAAAGACAGGTAGAATTTACCATCTGCGCTGATTTTGGAGTCAGCTATTAAGTAGTTGGTAAATGCAACGTTCATTATGGTAAATTAATCTAACTTGTTGGTACATTTTACCATCATTTAGTGAAATTAACCGCACTTGATAGCTGCCTCCAAAATCCGCTATGCAGATAGTCAATTCTACCATGCAGTTATTTTTTCCCCGTGTACGATCCTGTCAAATAGAACCGGTGAATGCGATTTTTGCGCCTTAACGACATAGTGTGTCCGTCAGTTATGAACGTAAAACCAGGTTTTCTCATCATAAGGTACCTCTTTCTCACCCCTCTCCCGATAATTGCCATGTATTTTGACCCGCTGATTTCAAATTCGGCCTTAGTCTTTACTCAAAACTCATACTATTTCCAGAATTTCGTATTTTTTGCTAAGAAGACTTGCTAAGAAGACTTAATTTCGAATTTAAGTAAAATCTAGGCCAGTTCAATGAAAACTGATAGCATTTTTGAAATCAGCATCTCAAAATACAGAAGATAGAGATGCGGCGCAGTATTATTCTAAAACACTAAAAATTAGTGAAATTAAAGTGATGGATGGTGAATATATGTATGTCGCGGACACATTATGTCGTTTTTGATGCTACTTGGTGAATGCTTGATTTTAAAATTGAAATCCGACAATACTGGTTGAACCAGGGCTGCCGTTTTGCGTATAGAATCAATGCTATTTTTCTAGTCACCGATGATTCCACCGGTTGAGAAAAGATTACACAGTCCAGTTCAGTGCATGACCATGATAAACTGAAATACTCGCATCTGTAATCTTTTCTCAACCGGTGGAGTCGTCGATGACTTTAAAAAACTTGCGGATATTTTAATTAATCAACGGAGTTTCCACCGATTAAGGAAAGATTATAGATCAGAGTATTTCCGTGCATTACAGTCATACACTGAACTGAACCGTGTAATCTTTTCTCAACCGGTGGAATCATCGGTGACTAGAAAAATAGAATTGATTCTATGCAAATCGGCAGCCCTGGGTTGAACGCTGCGAATGCTGACTGCGCTGAGCGATGCGATGGGCAGGATGGGCTGCTTTGCGGCTGAAAACTCAGATCAGTGGCGGCTCGTGCGATTTGGCAACAGTGTTTTTATCCCATTTAAATACATGTAAAACAATCGAAACTCGAGGAGGCTGCCAGCCTCCGCTTGAATCGATTTTTTACCTAAGTTTAAGTGGGAAACATGCATGGTTGCCAAATCTCACGGGGTGCTACTGACTCAGATGAAAAGAAAAGGAGGGATATCCACTAAACAACTGTAGCCAGGCACCTTTCATCAGTTATACACGCACATAATACATATAAAAGTAAAATCGCCATGCTTATGCTTGTATGAGAAGCTTATAATGTCACAAAGGGGGAACTGACGAACTGACGAAGGCGCTGAATGGGTTCGTTCTAAACTTTTGCCACAGTTGCAGTGGTGCAAAGAGAGTCGTTTCAAATGATAAATCACTTGAAAATAACGTCAGCAGCGTTATAAAATTTCCAAAATTGACTCTCATAATCACTGAGAAAAAAAAATGTAGGTAATTTAACATTCCATTTGTTAAGAATGGTGAGTACAAACGCATTTGTTGATTTATAACTAACCATTTTGTTTATTTTACTATACGATTTGTTGAATCAACAATCCAAAAAAGGTAAATCAACAATCCAAAAAAGGTAAATCAACAATCCAAAAAAGGTAAATCAACAATCCAAAAAAGGTAAATCAACAATCCGATTTGTTAAATCATCAATCCAAATTGTTTATACCTTTTTTAAATTGTTGATTTAACAAATCGGATAGTAAAATCAACAAAATGGTTAGTAAAATCAAAAAATGCGTTTGTTCTCACCATTTTTAACAAACAGACCGTTAAATTACCTGAAAAAAATTCTAAGTGCTCGCATAATCATGATACAGTCAGTGGCGTTGCGTGCAATTTGGCAACAATGTATTCTATCCATTTAGACTCGTGTAAAATATCGAATTCAGGGGTGTACAGTGCATGCACAAGGAAAATTCGATAGATTTAATGAGTTTAAATGGAGCAGTTGCATTGTTGCCAGATGACACGCGACGCCACTGGATACAGTGAAGTTCACTCCATTAGTTTCTCCAGCATGGGGCAAGACTTCAATAGCCACAATCTCATAGAAAATAGAAAACGTGTGTGTGAAGAGTTAAGACAAGAGGGTAGCCAAGCTTTGATTGGTTTGCGAGTTTTAGGCTCTACGGGCGCCGTCATTGAATGCGTTTTTTGCACATTTGTTTACATGCTGTTTACAAACGAAATGGTCGATCCAAGGGTGTTTTACAAATAAAAGAGTCTATTTATTTATTTATTTATTTATTTATTTATTTATTTATTAATAATTATCAACGGGACAAGTCCCAATTACAAAACAAAAATAACAAAGAAATTAGCAACTTAATCGTCGTTAATCGTCGATGAACTCATTACTTTTAAATCATGATGCATATTGCATATATACCTCAAAAAAAGTCCATCATTCTCATGACCATCTTAAAAGCGAAAATGAATGTCGATTAACAAAAGCAGTGGAAGGTTACACCACAGTTAGAAACTCTATGGAATTGAAATCTTTGTATTGGACCAAAACACGACAACGGTCCTCAGAATGTAAACAAAAGTGCAAAAACGAATCTAATGGCGGCGCCCATGCCCCATGGTTTCACTTATCTTCACTCTCTACATATACAATATACATGCAGTGACTCTAATAGTAAACTATATGCAGCAAGTAGGTATGAAATATGAAGTAACGTTTTGTTTTTTTGTTGTTGTTGTTGTTTTTTTTTTTTTTTTTTTTTTGTTTTTTTTAGTAAAATCGGCACCTACGCAATTCTGACAGTTTCCGCGGAACCGCTATTTATCGAACTGGCACATCTCAAACTTGCGCAGTTCAGCGACGGGAAGTATGGCTCAACTCAAAATGTGACAAGCTCTCGCCACATGGAACCTTCGTCAGTTTTCGTGAAGAAAGTCGCGGGTTCAAATGTCACGGTGATTTGATATAAATCGCAAGAGGTAATTTTGGTGCTCGGTGGAAATGTCCTATTTTAAATCTCCAATGTACGAAATGTCCAACAAGAAATGCCCATTAAAATGAGGAAAAAAATCAAAAGCAGAAATATCTAAACAAAGCTGCACGAATCTGGTCATCCGACAAAATTGGTTACAAACCATACGCGTTGCCAACATGTTCAAAATAGCTGAGAATGTAATGACTTCGTATTTCATGGTTTCTTTATAACTTGAGGTAAAATTTATGAAATCGTGGACTTTTTTTTGGGGGTACTTGTACTTAGTCTACGATTCGGCATTATTTTCAGGGGCATTGATGTATGATGGACAGATCCTACGTTGGACAAGTGGGTCTGTTGCAAACTTTTGGTACAACGATTAAGAGTGTTTAATCTGATGTAAAATCGCCTGAAAAGTACATCGGGCATCATAAAGTCATAAAATGCAATAATAAACTCACAAGAGGCATTTAATGAAATCCAAGATGGCGGATAAATATCGAGCAATTTGTACACGCATGCACCACGAACATCCAAGGATAGCCAACACAATATCGATCACAACCAATCACAACGTAAACAAACACATAACCTCTACCTCCAGTGCGGTTGTCAAAGTTGGCCATCCTTGGATGTTCACGGTGCATGAATACAGATTGCTCAATATTTCTCCGCCATGTTGGATTTCATTAAACGCCTCTTGTGAGTTTATTACTGCATTGTATGACTTTCTAATGCCACCAATCGACTTTTCAGGCGATTTTACATTTGATTTAACTCTCTTAATCGTTCTAGCAAAAGTTTACAACAGACCCGTTGTGAATGGGTCTGTTGCAAACTTTTTCTACAGCGCTATAGAGTGTTCAATCTCATGTAAAATCACGTGAAAAGTCCATTGGTGGCATCAGAAAGTCATAAAATGCAGTATGAAACTCACGAGAGACGTTTAATGAAATCCAAGATGGCGGTAAAAAATTGAGCAACCTGTGTGCACGCACCGTGAACATCCAAGGATAGCCAACCTCACAATATCGATCACACCCAATCACAAACGTAAATAAACACATAACATTTGAAGCTGTGAGGTTGTCAACGTTGGCAATCCTTGGATGTTAAAGGTGCATGCATACAGATTGCTTGATATTTTAGCGCCATATTGGATTTTAATAAACGTCTCTTGTGAGTTTAATATCGCATTTCATGACTTTCTGATGCCACCAATGGACTTTTCGGGCGATTTTACGTACGATGATACACTCTTTATCGTTGTAGCAAAAGTTTGCAACAGACCCATTGGACATTTTGTAGTGGACAGGTTGGAGGGGGTGGTATAATGCCTAGTGAGTAATGGTCAGTTTTCATGGCATTCAGTCGGTTCCTGCAGTCCAATGCCGCGCGTCGGTGAGTCTGGCCCGCCACAGAGCGGGTGGCGATAATTCCGTTGAGATGGATATATCTATACATATATACACATGTATATATAGATATAGAACGACGTGAAGACTTATACGGTCAGGTCATTGAGCTTCGGACTTCGCTCACGTCCAGCCTTCGCCTCGTTTGCCTTTTTCTTTGCATCTCGTCAGCATGAGCGCCTTGCCGCGACCGTCCGGTCAGCAGCAGTGGATCAGCATTCAGCAAGCATCAAGCATCGCATCATCATCATTATCATTGTCATCATTCCGATTTCGGTTCTTTCCATCGTTCCTTTTCCTCATTGCCACCTCTGGCCCTCTCCCTCCGTTCCACTCTAATCACCTATTTTCCTTGTTTTTCAACGCCGCGTTCCGCTTTCGGAGTTGGGAAAATTAAAGTCAAGGACCAAGGGTCATATAATAAATTATCAAACCAGAGATAAATAGGGTTATAGGGGACGTTTGTCCAACGATTTTCGTCCAATCAATGATAAATCCGAAGTATTGTGTCCAATAATTAACGTCCGGTGCATTTTTACCCTATAATGGGGATCTTGCAAACTTTTGCTGTGAGCAAATTAATAGTACAATCTGATGTCAAAACCAGCGAAAATCACGAAAATCACACTAAGAAAGTTTAAAATTCGGTATAGTAAACTCACATATCTACTACAACGCGGCGAGTTCGTAATGGTGATTCAACGCAGGTATCATGGGAGATTCCTATCTAATATGTCACTTTCTCTACGGAAACACAGAGATATGTCTCAACTTAGATAGGGATCTCCCATGATACCTGCGTCTCTCCGCCATTAAGCCCGATTCTGAGAGTGAATTTCGTGACTTTTTAGTGCACTCATCGTCATTTTTTAAGGTTTTTATGTATAAGAATCAACTCTTCAATCCCCTGCAGCAAAAGTTTACAAGAGCCACATTACTTGTTTCAATGACATACAAGTCAAAAAAAAAAAAAAAAATGTTGGTCACTCATAGTGTTTGGTCCAAACTTTTTTATGGCCAGATTCCATTGAAGTGAGAGAACCAGCACGAGCTATGCTTCCGCCGGTGTTACGCCAGTAATTTTTAATGTAGTTATAAATTTTTCAAATTTTGATTCTATGGTCAAAAATGTGATAAAAAAAATTGGAAACTTTTTGATCGAATGAAATTTGTCCGAACTTTCGAGCGATCGACCGCACAGGCCAAGAATTCAGTGAAGGTAAGTCTGTGTGGATCACATGGGCAGATACAGGGCATTGTCTTTCTCTCTCTCCTCCCATTTGAAAATGTGCGTTAGAAAAGGACAGAAGAGGGGGCCAAAGTCACGTGATGGCCCCCTCTGCTGTCCTTTTCTAACACACAAGTTCAAATGGAAGGAGAGAGAGGACGACAATTCCCTGTATCCGCCCATGGTGGATTAATGGGGCTCTTACAAACTTTTGCTGCAGATGCGATTGAAGAATTGATTCTTGCACAAAAACCTGTAAAAATGACGATGAGCACACTAAAAAATCACAAAATTCACTCTCAGAATCGGGCTTATTTGGCGGAGTTACGCAGGTATCATGGGAGATTTCTATACCTAATTTGAGACTTATGTCTGTGTTTCCGTAAATAAAGTGACAAAATTAGACTTAGGAATCTCCAATGATACCTCCGTCAGTGGCGCACCAAGAACTTTAGTTTGGTGGGGGTTTTACCGCAAATTTTCCATTTTCTTAGGCCTTGGGGGGGGGGGGGGGGGTTGAAAGCAATTATGGCCGAAGATTACCTTTTTTAGAGCAAAATCTTGATGCTTGGGGGGGGGGGGGGTTGACCCTAAAACCACCCCCTTCGGTGCGACACTGACCTGCGTAGCTCCGCCAATTCGATATTGCCTATACAGCTGTTTTCTGAGTATATTACTGAATTTTAGACTTGTAAGAGATATTTTTGTGATTTTTGCTGGTTTTCACATCAGATGTTACCAATCATTTGCTTGCAAGAGCCCCAATGATGAGATTAATAATAAACTCAACAACAATCTCTTTCAGACCAATAATACAAATCTTGCTTCATAGCAAGGCCATGGATAGTGTTTCGGGGGGGGGGGGGGGTCCAAACAAATCAAAATACTCTTAAAAAACAAGCCAATGAAGATGGATTTGCGAGAAATGAGGATGGAGAAAACGTTTGTCCCTCAAGCGGGGGGGGGGGTATTTTGGGGAGGGGGGAGAGGGGAGAAAGGGGGGAGGGGGCGTAGGAAGGGGGAAGGGGGGATTGAGCGATGAGTTGAGATTACGTCACGGTTATCGGAGACTCATCTTTCAGGTTCACACAAAAAAAAAAGAATCAGAGAAGAAGAGAAATGTAGTTGGCGAAATTTGCTCAATCGATAATGGGTCAGCCGACCTTGACCAGAAGCACGCCATGGTTGCCCAATCGCAAGAGAGTTCGAACTTTTGACCGAGCAAAATGACAAAAGATACCTTACAGCTTTGTAGACTTGAGTAGAGGTCGTTTCAGAAGAGCAGGCGCACCTAGACCGATAATCTTTGGAATTTTCCATATTTAATCATTTCTAAACAATTTTTCTGAAAATTCTAGAAAAATAACATGGGGAGCGACATATCACTGCAGCTCTATGGGGAACAACAATAAAGAGGACAATGGAGCTGTTGCAAACTTTTGCTGCAGGCTTATTAAGAGTTTATTACGGGGTAAAACCCTGTAAAAATAACAATGAGCGCACTAAAAAATCACGAAATCCACTCCTAAACTCACAAAATACTTTTAAACGCGAGACCGTAATGGCGGCCGGGGCCGCGGTTTTCATAGGGGGTTCCCTATCTTCAATCAGCGCCATCTACACGAGGTGTTCTCGCAACAGCACACAAGAAGAAGAAGAAGAAGTATACAATTGCCATGAGAAAACCGTGGCCTCGGCCGCCATTACGGTTTCGCATTTAAAAGTATTTTGTGAGTTTCGGAGTGGATTTCGTGATTTTTTAGTGCGCTAATCGTTATTTTTACAGGGTTTTACCCCATTATCAACTATTATTAAGCCTGTAGCAAAAGTTTGCAACAGCTCCATTATTGTAAAGCTTTTGGTTCAAATTTAATTTTTAGGCTTTGATATCGAGAATCGAGCCATGTCGATGGATCAATCGATTAAAAGGTTGTAGTAAATAGTAAAGATAAAAAATGAATTTTCAACTATCATAAAATTTTAAATCACCTTCTATGAATCGATCATTCGCTATATACAACAAGAGCGTACTCTTGGCAACAACGCTAGCGCTAGGCTCCAGCGCGGATAGCACTCAATCATCATTTTCACGGTTCCTAAACAAGTTGATCAGCAGATTGAATGAATAAATATAAGACAAAAAAAAAAGGAATGATCGATAATCCACGACTTCGCACATTAAATCATTCGATTAAGGTCGAAAATCGTACCTTTCAACCATTCTTGAGAAACGATAAATAATTGATATCATTAGCCGAAAAAAGAAAGAAGGAAAACAAAGCAATGGAAACCCCGAAAAATAAATATTCTGTTCCGTTCCGAACAGTATGGCTCCTCAGCGGCGTTCAAATCCAAGAGCAAAGATTTTGCGCGGATCGAGTTTTAGCGTCGAGTTATTATTTTGTGAGATGATTCCATCGTTGAAAGCATCATTCTTCCTCTTCTCCCTTTCTTTTCCGCGTGCTAAAACAGTCTGGAAAAAGATTATTCGAACTTTATCCGTTTTGTGAACGACGCCTTCAGGCAGGCGAGGCTGATGCAGACGCTCCGAACTTTTTGATCGCTCTGCATCTTTGTCTATGAACTCTCCAAGGGAGAAAGGCTCAACTAAAGTGATTGGCGAAAGAAGGGCCCGTAAAATATCGTTCTTTCCTGGGTAAATAAAAATCAAATCAATAAATGTCAAGGTATTATTTTATACAGTTTTATTAAAAAAATTTCCGGATACTACTTAAATTTTATGACCGTAGACAACGAATCGACGCGTTATTTTTATAATACAGTTTATTGTTGTTTTTTGGTGGAAAGAGTTGCCACCGACTGGGTTAAACAGGGAAGAATTAGGGTACATCAAGAATATTTATGAAAAGTCAGGGAATTCCTCAGTTTGTTTGTGGTGGTTTTTTTTTAATTTTTTGTTTTTCATTTTTTTGTTGATTTTTTAAGTTTCGCTATTTTTCCATTTCCTGACGTTGCTTCGCTTTTGGAACACCCCGTCCAATGCTTTAAGTCCAAAGTAATTCTATCCAAAAAATATTCTGACCGTTTATTTATTTTGTCCAAAAACTTTTAAAATGTCCAGACGAAATGATATCCAAACAAGAGTACAAGTCCAAATTGAAAATTGGACCTTAATTTATTTTGTACAAACAATAATTTTCTTTCGATCATATGATCGAGGGATCAAAATTTCGACATTTTCAAGAATTTTGCTGTAAGTGCATTAAAACAATAAGTACCCTAGTAAAAACATGAAATCATGCATTCTTCAACAGCTTTTTAACGCCTACTTTTTGTTAAGATCCTGCGCGTGCGATGTCTGGAAGTTATTCGCCGAAACACTTGTATTCCACCGGTGAAAACGCTTCCCGGTTTGCTAACACGCACTGGCGCAACCATCAGGATCTCTTCCATCTCTCTCATTTCCCATTTGAATGTATAAGTAGGAAAAGGACAGAAAGAGGGGGTTTTATCCCGTTGCCCATCCTTGTCTAGCATACGTTTTTTAATGGAGAAAAGAGAGAGATGAAGGAACTCTCGGTGCGCTACTGCTAACACGATTTTCGTCCATGACGGTGCATGACTAACCAGCTGGAGAGCATAGTTTGTCGAGTAACTCCATAACAGTCTCGAAGTTTATTTGTCGTGTAACTCACCTCTTTTCGCTGCTTTCTGGCGTAAGTGTAAAGTATCAAGTGAACCCGACTCAACATAAAGTGTGCAACGTGATGCACTGGCGGATCCAGTGGACTGTCTTTCTCTCTCTAATGGCCATTTGATCGCGTGTGTTAGAAAAGGATAGAAGAGGGGGTGAAAGTCACGTGACTGCCCCTTATCTGTCCTTTTCTAACACACACGATCAAATGGCCATGGAGAGAGAAGGAAACATTTCTGGATCCGCTGGTGACGTGATGATGATGACGGAGGAGGGTACGGGCGGTCTGTGTCTGGCCAGAGCTGCCCCGCAGTGTCTAAAATCGTGGCCTGTAACTTGGACTTTGTGTCTCGCGATAACGCAGGTTGCCAAACTTACAGTAACGGCCCCTCGAAGTATCGATAAGCCTTTTCCGTAGAATACTAGTGATCATTTCAGAAGTGTAGGCGCACCTAACCTTTTACGAATTTGCAATTTTCTTTCCTCTATGGAACGATGTCCGTAAGCCATATCGAGCGATTATTCCTGTGAGTTACATGGGGGTAGGCGCGTTCTTTTAAACAAAATAACCTAACCTGAAAACCTAATTTCATAGGCCAACCCACAGGAAGAATCGATAAGGATTACGAAAATCGTTCCATTTACTTTCCTTCAAATCTAAACAAAGCTTGCCTCCGACTTAAAACTTTTGATTTTAACGCGTTCTTCAATGAAAAGCCAACGCTTGAATTCATTTTTATTCATTTTCACTTAGAGAAAGAATGTTGAAAAATTCCAAAGATTATAGGTCTATCCACTCCCAAACTCACAAAATGCTTTCTAAAGCGAGACCGTAATGGCGGCGAATGCCACTGATTACATTGGGTTTCCCTATCTTCAATCAGCGCCATCTACACGAAGTGTTCTCGCAACAACACACAAGAAGAAGAAGAAGTGTACAGTTGCTATAAGGTTTGGGCGGCATCGGCCGCCATTAAGGTCTCGCGTTTGAAAGCATTGTATGAGTTAGGGAGTGGATTTCGTAATTTTTTATCGCGCTAATCGTTATTTTTACAGGGTTTAACCACAGAATAATACAATCAGAACGGAAACTCCCATAAGAGCCAATGGAAGCAAGTTTGGAATTTAACGGCACCAATAGGCAACGCTGTGGTCCTATATCCCAACATGGCGGACGTGTGTGATTTGTGTTGAAACTCATTTATTTCTGTAATTTCTGGAAAGAAATCTTAAGTTTCCGGGCCTCACTTTTATTCTATTGACATTTTAGAATGAAAATTTCGCGGATCACGTCCTACATTCTTTTTTTCGAGCGCGAATCCAGATGTAAACATCCTATATCCCAACATGGCGGACGCGAAATGAATTTGCTTCAAAATCCGCCAGAGTTTCCGTTCTGATTGTATTATTCCGTGGTTTAACCCCAAAATCAACTATTAATAAGCCTGTAGCAAAATTTTGCAACAGCGCCATCGCCATAGTCAGAAAATCGAAAGATATGCAATGCAGCACTGAAATTTGGATAAAAAGCGGAAAGTTTTTCCCTCTTGGTAAATTTGCTTTTCATTTTTATTTCGGAACATTCGGCAGCGATGGAAGTCTGCACGATGCTCATTGAAAGACTGAAACTCTATCTCTGACGGTGATCGTTCTATATAGACCGCGTTGGGGAGCGGAACACCGCACGGCCCGTCATAAGCTGTCAAGAAAGGTTGCCGGAAACGGGTTTATGCTTCACTTCCGGAAATTCCGGGAATCTCCTCGACACCCCCACCTACAATCCCGTTCCCCGCTCCCCGCTCCCCGCCCCTCGATGATCACTTGTTGAACCCCTACCCTGCACTGCCGCCTGGCCACATGATGCAGTCTTGCAGACAGTCTTTACGCCGTGAAGGCATCATGGCTCACTAGAAAGCACGCATCACTGCTTCTCTTACATAATAATGTGTTCTTATGTATGTAGTTGAACATTGAACAACTCGGGTTCTTCCGATGAAAAATTGGCGCCCAATGGGGCTCTTGCAAACTTTAGATGTGAGCAAATTAATAGTCCAGTCTGATGTAAAGACCAGCGAAAATCACGAAAATCACTCTGAGAAAGTCTACAGTTTAGTAATAAACTCACATAACTGCTGTAAACGGCAAGTTTGTGATGGCGGCTCAACGCAGGCATCATGAGAGATTCCTGTCTATTATGTCCTTTTCTCTACAGAAACACAGAGATATGTCTCAATTTAGAGAGGAATCTCCCATTATACCTGCGTCTCTCCGCCATTAATCCCGATTCTGAGAGTGAATTTCGTGATTTAGTAGTGTTTTCATCATCATTTTTGCAGGTTTTTATGCAAGCATCAACTCTTTAATCCCCAATAGCAAAATTTTGCAGTAGCCCCATTCGTGCCTGACTGTCTGTCTCACAATGCTCGACAAAATATAGCGTCACTTATGAAGACATCAAAGCAGTGGTGGATTTAGAAATCTTTCAGGGGGGCGCTAAGGTATAAGGGGGAGAGAGTCTAAAACCTAGTTTTCAAACAAAACGTCCAACATTTCATCAAAAATCCCCTCGTAGACAGTGGAAAAATTTGGCTCAAGGGGGGGGGGGGGGTTAAAACTCTTTAGCGATTGCCATTCGCCACTATCAAGGGTCACTTGCTTGCCTGCTATGTTGCAGTATATGAAGGAGACAATTATACCAGGCTTTAAAGTCAAAATGGAGCAACTGCAAGGGTCTGAAATGTTGTGTTTTTTATAAAGAAAATGAGAGTACTAGATAAGCTGAGAACAAAGATGCCTTTAGTTTCTAATTAAGTCCCATTGTTCCTGAGATAAGATTTTAGACCAAAATACATTGTTTTAACTTTTAAATGAGAATTCTGCGTAATGATGCAGCACACGATTTTTGGCAACTTTACACGTGCGTATATCCAAAACCGGGACACTCATGAAAAAACCAATGGCACCATTGCTCTCAGCTCATTAAGTACTATAATTTCCTTTAAAAATGAAAAAAAATAAAAAAATGAAAGAATTACCCCTCGGTGAACCCCAGTCCATGAATATTCCATGACTCCTTCATCCACATTCCTTTTGAATCTTCTCCCTCCAATTATCATGAGCAACGATTTCATGCAGGCAAAATCGAAAATACATTTGAGCATTTCAATTTTACTGTACATGAAAGTACCGTAAAATTCAATTTGAAAGTAAGGAAAATTGAAAAAAAAAAATCCGGGGAAGGGCCCCCGAACCCCCCGCTTGTCCTGAGGGGTCCATACCCCCCAGACCCGCCGGAGTTTGAGTGGTACCAACCCTCCCCCCCCCCCCCCCCCAAGGCATATTTCTCGGTGTGCCACTGCTGAGGGCACAAAAGTCCACATTATATGAAAAGAAACACTCACTTTTGATTCAATTACGATTGGTATCAAAAACTCGAGTCATACCTGAAACAAAAATATAAATGGCACGATTAAATGAAGTAAAAAAAAAAAAAAAAAAAAAAAAAAAAAAAAAAAAAAAAAAACAATAGTAGAAAAAAATACGTGCGCGAGTTTTCATTTTAACAATCAATGAAATTAACGAACGTACAAGTCCTGCGACTGGTTAAAGACTTACACTTACACCCTTTGAAGAGTAAATTGATAAAGTTTTTACAAGCAAATAGAAACGCTACGTTTTAAAAATAAAAAAATAACGATAACTTTCATGTCCCGAAATAAAAGCTATGTTTCGATCCAGTATGTGTGTGTGAGTGTGTGTGCGTATGTGGATACCAAAATCAACAGAGTAGCCTAATTGATCACAATGCACCAGACCTGTCAACGTTAATGCTTCGGTTCAGTCTCTCCTCTGCGGAATTCGACTCTTGAGACACTAACACGACGAGACACACACACACAAACACAAACCAAAGTATTAGCACGCACACCAATACGCATAGCAGGTGAGAATGGATTAAATTGGTTTACTATGGAATACCCGAGGAGGAATAAATTACAACTCGACCTTGAGAGATTCTCAAAGGTCATTGTTCGGGCATGATGCGACACTCAATAGGAGATATCTCAAGAGTTCCGGACACACGGTGTGAACAGTGGCGTAGCGTGCAATTTGGCAACGTTGTACTGTGTCCATTTAAACCCATTTGAAAGCTCGAATGTAAGGGTGTTCAACTAACACCCAACAGTTCGATGTTTTCAATGGGATTAAATGAGCGGAATGCAACGTTGCCAAATTGCACGCTACGCCACTGTGTGAATATAATACGACAGGACGCCAGACAGCCCTCTTGCGACTCTGGAGCAATCAAATTGATAAGTCGGTGGAAAATTGTCAAGCATGGCATTCATTACGAAATCGATAAATCAGTATATTTGTCATACACTGAAAAAAAAAAAATTGGTTCGCCCAACTAATTATTAATAAAATCTGCGCTATCAAATTAATGGGGCTCTTGCAAACTTTTGCTATAAGTCCAATCTAGTGCAATATAGTCCAATCTTGTGCAAAGACCAGCAAAAATCACGAAAATCACACTAAGACAGTCTAAAATTCAGTTATAAACTCACATAACTGCTCAATCGACAAGATTGTAATGGCGGTTCAACGCAGGTATCATAGGAGATTCCAGTCTAATATGTCACTTTCTCTACGGAAACACAGAGATATGTCTCAATTTAGATAGGAATCTCCCATGATACCTGCGTAACTCCGCCAATAAGCCCGATTCTGAGAGTGAATTTTGTGATTTTTCAGTGTACTCATCGTCATTTTTACAGGTTTGTATGCAAGAATCAACTCTTCAAAACCCTTACAGAAAAAGTTTGCAAGAGCCCCATTGTTTGTAAAAACTTACCCAAAAAATGAGGTAATCCAACCAATAATTTGTAACTGGTCTTAACCGGAATTTCTATTATTTCAACAAGATATTCCTGTTATTTCAACAGGAATTCTTGTTTCTTCAAAAAGGAATTCTGTTGTGTCATCATAGGAATTCCGGTCAAGTAACAGGAATTTCTGTTGAAATAACAATAATTCCTGAGGGAAAAACAGGAATTCTGGTTGGGTAAGTATTAAATAAACGTCCGGTTAAATTAACAGGAAAATTTTTCTCAGTCTAACCTTTTTATAAATGTATCCTCGAATTCAGCGGAGGTGGAACGATCTGGCGCAAAAAAGACTACATAGCTCAGTGATAAAGCAAAAAGAGGTCGTTTCAGAAGTGTAAGTGCACCTAGATCGATGATCTTTGGGACTTTTCAACGTTATTTCTCTGGTTACAAAACAAAAACTAATGGAAATGAATTTGAGCGATGGCTTTCCTTGGAGGAATGCTTTAAAAACCAAGAGTTTTAAGTCGGAGGCAAGTTTTTTTCTGATTTGAAGGAATGAAAATTGCAAATTCGACCAAACGAGCTCTAACTGAGTCAACAGAAACAAAGAAGAAAGTGCCACCCACAATCTTTTCTGCTCTGATGAAACACTGTGGTAAGTAAAAAAAAACGCCCCCTCTGACGTAAGTTTGTCCGACTACCTTAATATTTCGTCCCCTGTACGACGCGGCGAAACGCACGCCCCCCTCCCCCCTCCCCCTCCCCCTTCCCCTCTCTTCTTACAAATCTTCCCTATTCATTGCACCCTCGTCATCAATTGTCGTTGTTCAAGTGTGAAAATAAAGATCCTTGTTGGGTAAATAAACTGTGTATTTACCATAAATACGTGTCAGTTGGTTCTGTCTCCATTTTCCTTCCTATGAAAGGAACGGCTTGTTCCATTGCCAGTGCAGTGTTTCCTATACATACGAGCTCCCCTGCAGGGGAGGAGTATTTTTTTCTAAGGTGGAGGGGGGGAAACAGGGACGGCTATGGAAGAGGGATACGGTTAATCTCTCTATTTAATCAAACAACGGGTGAGCTTTGTGCCCCGGCGTTAAAAAAAAAAAAAAAAAAAAAAAACCACGAGCGCTCTCAAAGCACCGAATAAGATTTAAAATGAAACTCGAAAAGGAACCTCAACTTCCAATTTTTTTTTTTTTTTTTTCACGGGGACAATACTTTCCCCTCTCTATAAACTTCATCATAGAGAGCTGGGAGGGGGGGGGGGGTTTCCCTCTCCGAGATTTTGGGAGTCTTGCAAACACTTTCCGATGGCGCATCGAAATCTTATGAAAATCGATATACTGCGAGGGAACTTATGGACAAGTTTCGTCTCTATATCCTGGTCGACATTGAACGAACAATAAGAAAAGTCCAATAAAGAAAAAAAAATTGTCCTAAAAGGATTGCATGGTAGGGTATTGGGTGTGTGTCCAGTGAACACCTTCGCATTCGACCTTTTACAGGAGTTTAAATGGACTCGGCACAACGTTATCAAATTGTACTCAACGCCACTGAACATAGACTGGTGGTAAATACTAATAACGGTGGTGGTTAGTTCAATGTGACAACAACGGGTACTCTCCAATCATTTCCAAGTAAAATAATAATCTATCTTCATGCACGGAAAAAAAAACTTCAGTTCATAAGGAACACCGAGGGTGCTCGGTTCCAGTGACCGAAGTTTTCAGTTTTGAGTACCGAACTCCGAAATCTTCAATGGGAACGAAATGTGAGTCATAGTATTAGTCACACTTACCGAAATCTTCGGTACTCCTAACTGGAGTTCGGTACTTACAACCGAAAACTTCGGTTACTTTAACCGACGGACACCTCGGACTTCGGTGTTCCTTATGATCTTAAGTTTAGTTCTCATGACCGAATTTTTTTTCTCCTTGTTCAGGTTCAGGAGATTGACTGGATCTCCGAGGAAGCGATACTTTTGCACACGTTCAAATAGCAAAAAAAAACATGGTTAAGGCCCTATTCCACCCGAGACTTTTGTCGCCGGATCTAGCGTCAAGAAGCTGAAAACTCCCTTCCACCTAGGCGACTTGACGCGCGTCACCGATGCAAACGGTGCCTCTCACCACTCATTTGTTTACCGAAATCGTCGGTCATTTTTCACGTAATAATAATAAGAACAAAAAAATAATAAGAACAAAGTAATAATAATAATAACAAGAACCGCGGATGATGGTTGTCTTGGTTGTTTTCAGCCGAATTAAAGATGACACAGGGATATTGATGAAACTCGGGAGCTCAACGTTGCACTAAAAGCCAAAAAAGTAGGATTCGATCCTACTTCTAGCGACTTGACGCTAGATCCGATCCTACTTCTAGCGACTTGACGCTAGATCCGGCGACTAAAGGGGTGTCTCCACCTGCGAATGTAAAAGCGCGAATAAACTGATTGAGCCAGTGAGCTTCTTTGTTGTCGATACATCGGACTCGACCTATCGACTTTAAGGCAGCTCATTGGCTCAATCAGTTTATTCGCACTTTTAAATTCGCAGGTGGAGACACCCCTTAAATTCTCAGCTGGCATAGGGCCTTTATAGCTTGTCCCAGAAAAGATTGGATTTGACACTTCTATGGTTTTCATGAAAACATCAGCTTCTTACGGCTCCTAACCAATCAGGTTGCTCTACCTGAGGATGGAAGCTGATGTTTTCATTTAAAGCTACAGTTGTCAAGTCCAATCATTCTTGGGACAACCTATACCAAATTGCACGAGCCGCCACTGACTTGTAAATTTTCTTTCATGATCGGAAGAGTATACGATTACTATTGATTATAGAATCACAACGATTCCTTTAAAACTGCGCGATGAAAGATCTGTGAAAGGTTGGAACGGTGGAGGGGAGGGGGGGGGGTGGGTGGCGAAAGAGGGAAGGGGAGAGAGCGCAGAGAGAAATGGCTCTCAATAACAGTTCCGTTTGCGGGAATAATAAATTGAGACAACAGAATATTATAATATTGCATCGAAACCTTAAAATTATGACACAATTTCGCAGTCCGCGGCGCGCGGCGCGGCTCGAAGTGGCACAGATGACGATTGAGATTACACCGATTCGATGGTCCTTGAAATGGTTAAATAACTGGTGATTGGATCTGGTAAAAAGCTGGTTAAGCTAGTAAATTAATGGTGTGCAGTTGGGCGTTCGCCGCCTTGCCATGCGCCATGCCGTCTCCTGTTACTTTGGTGCTTCGGTCCACTGCGCACCGACTCTGAACCGAACCACGCTATGCCTTTTCTATCGGGCTCTAATTCCTCGCATCAAAAACACGTCAGAATCATAATTCTACGCATTTAATCCTTAACGCCCCTAGAGTCCCTATATTTAGAGAGTTAAGACAAGAGAAACCATGGGCGCCGCCATTGGATGCGATTTTGCACATTTGTTTACATTCTGAGGGCCGTTGTTGTGCTTTTGTCCTCTGCAAAGATTACAGTGCCGCTGAGTTTCTAACGATGTAATCTTTTACTGCTTTTGTGGATCGACATCCATTTACGCTTTGAAAGGTTCTTCTGGGATTTATAGACATTCTTGAGGCGTTTCATGATTAAAATTTACAGATTCGTCGATAATTAACTCTTTATCCGTAAAATACCGTTGGTAAACAACTGCGATTGTAAACAAAAGTGCAAAATCGCATCCAATGGCGGCATCCGTAGAGCCTAAAACTCATCGACCAATCAGAAGTTGACTACCCTCTTGTCTTAACTCTCTAAATATAGGGACTCTAAACGCCCCCCCTCCCCTCCCTCCACAAAGGTATAGAGTTCCTCTATAGAGGTTGAGTCTGAAAATACTTATGGACACCTCGTACAGAAAGTTTATCAGAGAGCTTTCCTGTAAAGAGACATTGTTTTATGATCTCTAAGATTCAAAAATAGTGGCAAAAAATCAGTGATAAAAAGTAATCAAAAATTATCGTTTCCAACTTTCTGAGTATAGTTTGAAACATTTAGGTGACATTTCTAGTTTTTAAAACACTTGTTAAATTACTTTTCTGCGTGATTTCAGACGTATTGATTACTAGGAAGTAGTTCATAATGAGGCTCTTGCAAACTTTTGCTATAAGCAAATAAATAGTCCAAATCTGATGTTAAGACCAGCGAAAATCACGAAAATCACACTAAGAAAGTCTAAAATTCAGTAATAAACTCACATAACTGCTATAACGGCAAGTTCGTAATGGCGGTTCGACGCAGGTATCATGGGAGATTCCTGTCTAATATGTCACTTTCTCTACGGAAACACAGAGATATATGTCTCAATTATTTAGATAGGAATCTCCCATGATACCTGCGTCTCTCCGCCATTAAGCCCGATTCTGAGAGTGAATTTCGTGATTTTTAGTGTACTCATCATCATCATTTTTACTGGTTTTAATGCAAGAATCAACTCTCCAATCTCCTGTAGCAAAAGCTTGCAAAAGCCCCATTCCATGTAAAAAAAAAGAGAAAAAAAATGCAATATTACACCGAGTATTCAACCATTATCAAGTGACGATAAAGCGCGTACCAAAAAGTTGTTGAAATATCTTCGTACGACTCTTTTAAAATAATCAAATATCATTCAACACTTTTAAATAATCAAATTTCATTCGATAATTTTCGAACAATCAAACGCAAAATATTCTAAACTTTCCAGTTCATTGAAATTCACTTATAACACTATTCAAATTATCAAATCCCATTCGATATTTTGATAAGAAATTGACTTTCTGATTTGGCCAATTTTTGACGATCTCATCAGACCATTTTGTATTAATTTGAAAGATTTCAGGGGGAGAGAGAGTGTTGGCAGTGGTAAAAAACTAAGCTTTTTTAAAATAAGCTAATTTCAATCGATACTCTTAAAATAATCGAATTTCACTCGATCCTTTTGAACAACCACATTTCATTCAATGCTTTCCAAATAATCGAATCCAATTCGATTTTTGGCTAATTGCCAGAGTCAACTCTGCCTGAAATCTGGCAGCATCCAAACATTCCATACTTTGTTAGAATGACTACAGTGAGAGTGATGATTCTATTTCCAACGTACACACAGAAGTTCGGATACAGTCGGTAGCAGAGCTTTGTGGCTTCCCAAAGGAAAAACACCGCCCGTTTGCAGAGGACTTGAAGAGTGCGCGATGTGAGATGAGATGAGCTGAACACTGAACCCTCCCGCAGAGGTGGGCTAGTCCGTGTTTCATAACAGTTACAAGATTACAAGTTGCATGTGTTTTTAATTGCATGTAAAGTGTTTTCTCCGGCGCTCGTAAAAAGTATAGGGAGTCGAAATAAAAGTTTGAATCCTTCTCGTCAATCTAGTCAGAAAGATTATACTTTGAAGCACGCTCGCCAGGAACATCCGACGTGCTATTTGGAGAGCACATAAGCAGAGCTGCCGTTTTGCGTATAATCTATGGTATTTTTCAATTCACCGATGATTCCACCGCCGGTTGAGAAAAGATTTCATAGTTCATTTCAGTGTATGACTGTACTGCAAGAGAATATTCTGAACTGTAATCTTTTCTCAATCGGTGAAATCGCCTTTTAATTAATTAAAATGTCCGCAAATTTTTTAAAGGCATCGACGACTCCACCGGCTGAGGAGAGATCACAGATCAGTGTTTTTTCGTGCAGTACAGCCATGCACTGAACTGAAATGTGTAATCTTTTCTCAATCGTTGGAATCATCGGTGAATAAAAGCATTTCATGAATTATACGCAAAACGGCAGCAAAACTGAACACAAGAAAGCCGGCGAGTTTCGTGGTAATAACGATTAATCGTCTTTTATAGAGACGTTCCATCAGCGTAGTAATCGATTATTCGAGTTATTCCGTAGGTTAAGAATGCAGGAATCCGTTGCCGTTAGGCGTGAATTCGATGCAACTCCTAAACGCAACGGTGAATTCCACCGGTAGACGAAAAAATTACAGATTCGAGTATTATCATGTGCAGAGTCGGGCAAATAGACTGTTTTAGTAGAGCGATATATCGTATCGATTGCCGTCCGAGGGCCTCTGGTTCCAAACAAACTCTGGTGCAATGTAATTTCCCCATAAGCGAACTTTTGAACGGAAATTTAGGGTATTAAATCAAACAATAAATGCGACCTTTTTGCGATTATGAATTCTACGTCCTCGAAAATGCTTAATTATGCCTGGTTCCTTGACTAAAACTGCCGAAATCAATAAGATATTACAGATTAAATGTTGCATTTGTAGGTTAGAATCGCCAGAAATCCCGCCAATTCCACAACAACAACAATAACATTTGGGGGATTCCAACCTCCAAACGCATCGTTTAATCTGCAATATCTTGTTGATTTTGGCAGTTTTACGGGTGGAACCAGGCAAAATTAAGCATTTTCGAGGACGTAGAATTCATAATCGCAAAAAGGTCGCATTAATTGTTTGATTTAACAGTCTAAATTTCCGTTCAAAAATCCGCTTATGGGGAAAATGCATTGAATCAGAGTTTGTTTGGAACCAGAGGCTCTCGGACGGCAATCGATACGATATATCGCTCTACTAAAACAGTCTATAGATCATTTTTTGATAACTTTTCAAAACTAATCGAGGTGGATTTTAGCGGTGATCTGATGACGCGTACCGATTTCAATAAGGCCAACACGTCAAAACGAAACAAATTACAAATAATTATATCAATAATTACAAATAACACTAGGTTCATTGAAATCGGCACGCCTGATCACACCGCTAAAATTGTGTGATCAAAAACGACGACCAACTCTGATTATGTGATACAGGCAAACTGCTTAACTAAAGAAACCCTTAACTCAATAGTGTTAAGAAAAAGTATCTCAACGAATTGAATTATGTACATGAAATCTCTAATAAAAAATCATCAAAGTCACTCACAAAATCGGACTGAAGGGCAGAGCTACGCAGGTGCACGGAAAAAAATAACTGGTAGAATTTACCATCTGCGTAGGTGATTACGGAGTCAGCTATCAAGTATGGTAAATTTTACTAAATCATGGTAAAATGCACCAACAAACTAACTTAATTTACGATAATGTGCGTTGCATGTACCAACCTGATAGCTGACTCCAAGATGGTAGCTTTTACCAGTCTTTTTTTTCCGTGTATCATGGGAGATTCCTATCTAAGAGACATATCTCTGTGTTTCCATAGAGAAAGAGAAAATTAGACAGAAACCTCCAATGATACCTGCGTGTATGTATAGCTCCGCCGATACGATCTTGCTATCAGTGACGTCGCGTGCAATTTGGCAACAATGTATTCTACCCATGTAAACTCATGTAAAAGATCGAATTCAGGGGGTGCACAGTGCACAAGGAAAATTCGATATATTTAATGAGTTTAAATGGAGCAGTTCCATTGTTGTCAGATGGCACGCGACGCCACTGCTTGCTATTACGGCTGTTTTCTGAGTTTATAACTAAATTAGACTTTCACAGTGTGATTTTCGCTGGTTTTGACATCAGACTTAAGTTCCACATTTACTTAAAGCAGAAGATTGCAAGAGCTCCATTAGTGCGAACGCAGCGTAAACAAAATTTGAACCAAGGTCTGAAAACAGGGTCCGTTGATTGTTTCTGTTGGATGTTGAGAAGCTTTTCTTTCATTCGACCGAGGATCAAGATTTTAAGAACGCAGGTATCTCCAGGGACCAAATAGTGTTACGGCTTGACGGTCCTCCGAAAGACGTTGGATGGTGCGCACGTAAGTATATTTGCGTGTAGTTTATACCCCCCGTAAGTGCTCACCGATCATCTGCGTGCGGGACCGTGAGGACGCAACACTATTTGGTCCCAGAACTGCCGATTTGCGTATAGATTTCATGAAATTTTGAAATCCACCGAAGTTTCCACCGGTTGAGAAAAGATTACAGAGATTAGTTCTGTGTATGACTGTAATGCACGAAAATACTCTGATCTGTAATCTTTTCTCAACCGGTATATTTTAATTAATTAACGGCGTTTCCACCAATTGAAAAAAGATTATAGATCAGAGTATCTTCGTGCATTATAGTCATGCACTGAATTGAACTATGTAATCTTTTCTCAACCGGTGGAATCATCGATGAATTTAAAAATGTCATTAAATTTTCGCAAATTGGCCGCTCTGGGTATCTCTTTCATGATTCATGACAGCTACGGTTGCGTTATTCGACAGTTTTCTCCCCCCCCTCCTCTCCCTCCACCCTCACCCCTCCCTTTCTTTCTTCTTTCTTTTTTTGTGTGTCCACGCTGGATGGAAGAATGTACGCCGCAAGACTAAAAGAGTCCGAAGTCGGATTCGTTGACCCCAAATAAATCATTAGCGAATGCCCGCAGCCAGCGGCAGCGTGCGGAGTCCCCCGTCCAAATTACAGACGATGAGGGGGCTCACTCCTTTGGCTTTGGCTCGGCCATTATCAAACGGTTTCGGCTTGACTCGGATTTCGATTCGGCTTATTTCGTGGCACTACCGCACAAGAGCGGCGGCGGGCGGATCCAGAAAACCTGTAAAATTCCGATGTTTTGAAGAGGATCGATTAATCGAGCACTATTTTTTTAAATATCGATTCCATTTGAAATCGGTCTTTAAACCATCGATTTTTCGATTTTCCTCAGTTTTGAAGCGACCGGTGCTCGCATCACAAATTCGGACTAGATTCGCGAATTTTCATTTTCCCTTCTTTCTTTTTGATGTTTTGAAGAGGATCGATTAATCTAGCGCTATTTTGTTAAATCGATTCCATTTGAAATCGGTCTTTAAACCATCGATTTTTCGATTTTCCTCAGTTTTGATGTGACTGTTGCTTGCACCGCAAATCCGGACTAGATTCGCAAATTTTCATTTTTTCTTCTTTCTTTTTTTTCTTTCTGACATTAAGATTATTGAACTTGATGAGACTCTTTCAAGCTCACTGGCGCAACCAGGATCTCTTCCATCTCTCTCATTTCCCATTTGAATGTATGAGTAGGAAAAGGACAGAAGGAGGGGGTTTTATCCCCTTGTCCATCCTTGTCTAACATACGTTTCTGAATGGAGAAAAGAGAGAGATGAAGAAACTCTCGGTGCGCTACTGTTCAAGCTAATTTTATGTTCACCGACGAAAGTAAAATAAAAAGACTCTCATCCTACACACTGAAAAAAAAAAGATTACCAGACGGACGACATTACGTAAACCGATGTAAGGGATGGTACAATTACCAGAATTCCAGTGTTTGGACCATAGTTCTTGGAAATTTTGAAGGAATTCTAGTTCTGTAACCATATTTGGTTATTAAAACCAGACTTTTCTGGTCAAAGTACTAGACTGTCTGTGGTTCACATACCTGACATATCGTTCTGCTTCTGGTAATATTACTAGAATTTAGGAATTATTTTTTTCAGTGTACATACCATATACATACCATAAGTTGGAATCATTATTTTTAACCCTTTAACTACTACGTTACGAAGACAAATCAAATCTCATTCGGTCAAATTAAGTGGGTAGATAAATATTCCTACACAGCGGTGCTGATTTTGCATACACCGTGGATTGAAGGCGCTCCAGTGGTCATTATTTTTTTAAATTTTAACAGTTTGGAGTCACAACTGCTGTGAATACAAAACTGAAATATTGCGAGGCAGACCTAATTGCAGAAACGTGTATACTCGTGCGTAGTACTGAAAGGGTTAAGAACCTGAAAACCCTCTACAAAGTTCCAATTCGCTATAACTTTAAAACCCTAAGGGGGAATGGTACCGAAAGATAACACATTTTACACAGACAGCATACAGGTACAGGTGCTAGCCTCCCCTCAGTGGCGGCTCGTGAAATGCGATAAATCGATGTCCACTCCATTTAAAACTATAGAAAAGTATGGATTTCTCGGAGGTTCAATTGCGCCCCCTGACGATCGATACTTTCCTATAGTTTTAAATGGAGAAGACATCGATACATCGCATTTCACGAGCCGCCAATGCCTCCCCTTTAGCTGTTTTGCTTTTTAATGTTCATAACCTTGATTTTTATTCGAAAAATTAAGTCTAGTGTTGCCAGATTGGGGTGAAAAAGCCGTACGTTTTACATTGATTTAAATAGGGACGATACGGCTTTTTACCCTCGATCTGGCAACACTGATTAAGTCCGGGAAATTCCAAGTTCCGATCTACTGTGTGCTGTACACTTGTACGCAATCTCTCGTAAAATCCTTGATTCGTGTGTCTCTGAAAATCGCTCTTGATCTGTTTGAGTAACCTCGTTACCCCGATGCTACTTTGCCCCTTGCCTCCTTGGCTCAGCTGCTGATGCTGATGCGCTGATGCTAATTTGCTGATGCTCTGATGAATGGTGGCTCAACGCGCGGTTGTTTGGTTGTTTGCGGTCACTCGCACCATATGCACGCGCGGCGGGTTTATACTTTACGCACCGTAAAACGTTGCCGATTTTACACCGATTCAGATGGGAAACCGGAGGAGCTGTCGTTTTGTGTATATATAGTAATCGATGACATTTTTTTAATGGGGCTCTTGCAAACTTTTGCTACAAGAAATTGAAGAGTTGATTCATTCATAAAAACCTTTAAAAATTACGGAGAGTGCACTAAACAATCACGAAATTCACTCTCAGAATCGGGCTTAATGAAGGAGAGACGCAGGTATCATGGGAGATTCCTATCTAAATTGAGACATAACTCTGTGTTTCCGTAGAGAAAGTGACATTATAGACAGGAATCTCCCATGATACCTGCGTTGAGCCGCCATTACAAACTTGCCGTTATATAGCAGTTATGTGAGTTTATTACTGAATTTTAGACTTTCTTTGTGTGATTTTCGTAATTTTTGCTGGTCTTTACATAAGATTGGACTACTCATTTTCTCAAAGCAAAAGTTTGCAGGAGCCCCATTCACCGATGATTTCACCGGTTGAGAAAAGATTACACAGTTCACAATATCGTATGACTGCAATGCACGAAAATACTCGCTTACGTAGTCTTTTTTCAACCGGTGGTGTACCCGATGACTTTAAAAAACTTTCGGATATTTTAATAATTTAACAGGGATTGTATCAATTGAGAAAAGATTACAGATCAGATTATTTTTGTGCAGTACAATCATACACTGAACTGAACAGTGTAATCTTTTCTCCACCGGTGGAATCATCGGTGAGTTGAAAATGCATTTTCAAAGAAAAAATGGCAACGTCGATTCATCTATACCGCACAACCCGCACGCTTTCCCTCGCACCGAATTTCAAAACCGCAAAAGAGACCGAAAAAATCATCCGCTATACAGCGACCTCGAATCTCGACGTCGAACAGGTTCCTACTTTTCCGTTTCTTATACGTTTCGATCCGGGATTATTTGAGGTGAATCTTGAGAATTTGTGCCGATTTCGGCGATCGGTGTGTTGCTCCTCGAAGAAAGTCGAATTACCGGTGAGTGGTAAAACATTCAGAGGAAAAACAATGTGAGTGTTAAAGGTTTATCCTAGGATGACCTCTCAGAAAAGTTTCCGGAAAGATCCGCAGAAGTAAAGTAATAAAAGTAGTTTGAAGAAATGGGGGCAAAAAAATCTAATTTCGATTTTTTTTTTTTTTTTTTTTTTTTTTTTTTTTTTTTTTTTACGTCTTCTCGAGATGATTATCTAGCGGGGAGGTATATCTACAAGGGGGAGGAGCTTCTCAAAAACAAGAAAATTTGAGACGATTGATCACGCGATCAATGGATTGTGTGAAAAGAGTGGGAAAGATTTAAAAATGTTCAATAACTAGCATTTATTCATTTTTTTCTTTTCTTCTCCTTTTCTATGTTAAATCCTTACAATTTGAGCCAGCAATTGTATGTTTTTCGGGGTTTCGATGAACCTAAAGTTCACGTGATAGTTTCATGAGTGCCGAAGTTCAGACGCACCATGAATATCGGATTCTAATGAGTATCGCGCAACCAGGATCTCTTCCATCTCTCTCATTTCCCATTTGAATGCATGAGTGGGAAAAGGACAGAAGGAGGGGGTTTTATCCCTTTGTCCATCCTTGTCTAACATACGTTTCTTAATGGATAAAAGAGAGAGATGAAGAAACTCTCGTTGCACTGGCGGAACCAAGATCTCTTCCATCCCTCTCATTTCCCATTTGAATGCATGAGTAGGAAAAGGACAGAAGGAGGGGGTTTTATCCCTTTGTCCATCCTTGTCTAACATACGTTTCTTAATAGATAAAAGAGAGAGATGAAGAAACTCTCGCTGCGCCACTGATCGGAACACATCAGTGAGCGGCCGCGGCAGTAGCGCAACCAGTGGCGTCGCGTGCAGTTTGGCAACAATGTATTATATCCATTTAAACTCATGTAAAAGATCGATATCAGGGGGTGCACAGTGCACAAGGAAAATTCGATATATTTAACGAGTTTAAATGGAGCTGTTGCATTGTTGCCAGATGGCACGCGACGCCACTGAGCGCAACGAAAGGTTCATATTTAATGAACAGAAGTATTCCAGTACAATTTTTGTATTCTTGCCTTCTATAGAAAGCTTAAAATAAATCTTCCGGCTAAATCCATTACGTTAATAATGGACGTTGCATTTACCATCTATTTGATAGCTGATTCCAAGATGGTAGATTTTACCAGTCTTTCTTTTCCCCGTGCATCGCCCCTATAGCTATAGCTCGCTGCCAGAGGCGCAGCGCGCTACCTATGGCAACGTGGCATTTTTTTCTATTTGAACCCATAGAAAAGATCGAATTCGATGGTCATCGCCGATTCCTAGATAGTTCGATATTTTTCCCGAGTTTTAAAGCGCCGAATGCAACGTTGATTCCACGCTTCGCCATCACTGTTCGTTGCCCATTTCCAATCATTTTTTTCCATTTGAACCCATAGAAAAGATCGAATGTGATGGTCATCGCCGATTCCTAGATAGTTCGATATTTTCCCCAGTTTTAAACTGCTCCTCGCCCATTTCCAATCATTTTTTCCATTTGAACCCATAGAAAAGATCGAATTCGATGGTCATCGCCGATTCCTAGATAGTTCGATATTTTTCCCAGTTTTAAACTGCTCCTCGCCCATTTCCAATCATTTTTTCCATTTGAACCCATAGAAAAGATCGAATTTGATGGTCATCGTCGATTCCTAGATAGTTCGATATTTTCCCCAGTTTTAAACTGCTCCTCGCCCATTTCCAATCATTTTTTCCATTTGAACCCAAAGAAAAGATCGAATTCGATGGTCATCGCCGATTCCTAGATAGTTCGATATTTTCCCCAGTTTTAAACTGCTCCTCGCCCATTTCCAATCATTTTTTCCATTTGAACCCAAAGAAAAGATCGAATTCGATGGTCATCGCCGATTCCTAGATAGTTCGATATTTTTCCCAGTTTTAAACTGCTCCTCGCCCATTTCCAATCATTTTTTCCATTTGAACCCATAGAAAAGATCGAATTTGATGGTCATCGCCGATTCCTAGATAGTTCGATATTTTTCCCAGTTTTAAACTGCTCCTCGCCCATTTCCAATCATTTTTTTCCATTTGAACCCATAGAAAAGATCGAATTCGATGGTCATCGCCGATTCCTAGATATTTCGATATTTTTCCCAGCTTTAAACTGCTCCTCGCCCATTTCCAATCATTTTTTTCCATTTGAACCCATAGAAAAGATCGAATTTGATGGTCATCGCCGATTCCTAGATATTTCGATATTTTTCCCAGCTTTAAACTGCTCTTCGCCCATTTCCAATCATTTTTTTCCATTTGAACCCATAGAAAAGATCGAATTCGATGGTCATCACCGATTCCTAGATATTTCGATATTTTTCCCACTTTTACACTGCTCCTCGCCCATTTCCAATCATTTTTTCCATTCGAACCCATAGAAAAGATCGAATTCGATGGTCATCGCCGATTCCAAGATAGTTCGATACATTTCCCGAGTTTTAACGAGCCAAATGCTACGTTGATTCCACGCTTCACCATCTCTACTCGTTGCCCATTTCCAATAAATCTTGGCGGCAAAAGTGGCAGAGACGGGGGCGGGCGCCTTCTGATGAAGGATGACAAGACGTAGACATTAGACAACGGACACCGAGCACTGGCGCAACCAGGATCTCTTCCATCTCTCTCATTTCCCATTTGAATGCATGAGTAGGAAAAGGACAGAAGGAGGGGGTTTTATCCCTTTGTCCATCCTTGTCTAACATACGTTTCTTAATGGAGAAAAGAGAGAGATGACGAAACTCTCGGTGCGCTACTGACACCGAGGGCTGGAGGAGAGGAAGAGAGGGCGGGAAATTCAATTGTCGCGTAGTCCACGAAATAAGGACATTGCGTTGCGCGAAGTTAACAAGCTCGCACGTTCAACGCGCGTGCGCGGCCGGCGCGGCGCGGCATCTCGACGCCCATTCGGGGGCGCCGAAGATCCATCGGTAGCTTGCGTCGCGCCGCCGCCAGCCGCTACGTATTGTGACGCCTTTCTCTTGACGACGCATCGGCGACAGGAAAACGCACAGTAGATACTAAATCATCAGATTCGATGAATCTTCCAAACTTTTGCTACAGCTACAGGTGATAGAAGAGTTGATTCTTGCATTAAAACCTGCAGAAGAAATGACGATGAGTGCACTAAAAAATCACAAAATTCAATCTCAGAATGGGGCTCCTTCAAACTTTGTGAATACTTCAATCCGATGTAAATATACCAGCGAAAATCACGAAAATCACACTGAGAAAGTCTAAAATGCAGTAATAAACTCACATAACTGCTCAATCGGCAAGATTGTAATGGCGGTTCAACGCAGGCATGGGCGCCCGCAAAAAAATTTTCAAGGGGGGGCAAAACTGTTGAACTCCAATGGAAGGTCAAGGGACCCCCCCCCCCCCCGAGGAAAAAGGGAAAACTTTTTTTTTTTTAATACAAATAAGGTACAATTATTAAGCCATTGTAGGTGTGTACAGATAATAATACTAATTTTGACGTGTTCGATATTATGAATAAAGGGACAACAGATGGTAATAGTAGTTAGAAAACTGTATAATCCAACTACTCCTTGTAAATGAGTTGAAATCACAAAATAAACTAATAATAAAGTTCGTCAAATATTACTACTTTGATTCACATATTAATTTCTTTTGGTCCTTTCATTTTTCTTCGTGAAATTTTGACTGTTTTGAATTCCGGGGGGGGGGGCAAGTGCCCCCTCTTGCCCCCCGCTGCGGGCGCCCCGGAACGCAGGCATCATGGGAGATTCCTGTCTATTATGTCACTTTCTCTACGGAAACACAGAGATAAGTCTCAATTTAGGTAGGAATCCCCAATGATACATGCGTCTCTCCACCATTAAGCCCGATTCTGAGAGTGAATTTCATGATTTTTTAGGGTAGGTACATACTTATCGTCATTTTTACAGGTTTTTATGCAGGAATCAACTCTTCAATCCCCTAAAGCAAAAGATTGCAAGAGCCCCATTGGGCTTAATGGCAGAGCTGTACTCAGGTATCATGAGTGATTCCTATCTAATTAATGAGACATATCGCTGTGTTTCTGTAGAGAAAGTGGTATAATAGACATGAATCTCCCATGATAGCTCGTTTCAGAAGTGTAGGCGCACCTAAACAATAATCTTTGGCGCATTTTCAACTTATGTTCGTTCAAATCAAAACAAAACTTGCCCACAACTTAATTACATACGTTGCTTTTAAAGAGTTCGTTATTGAATCGAATCGATTCTTCTGAGGTTAATCTAGCAATCTGGGAACTGCAAATTCTTCACATTTGAATACATGAACGATCGATTCTTGAAGGGGCTAAAGCCCGGTGACAAATCGATTATTTCTGAAGCAATCAAATGAAAAAAATACAATGTTGCCAGATTGCTGGATCCGCCAATGTTCTGAGGTTTCATCGATAGTCCAAATAATCGATACTTTTGCATGGCTGCAAATTAGAGAAAATCTATGGTCGACGTTGTTGAATGGAGCTGTTGCACACTTTTGCTATAAGCGATTTGATAGTCGATTCTTGTGTAAAAACCTCCTAAAATAACAATGGCAGCCCTAAAAACTTCCAAAATCCACTCCTAAACTCAATAAATGCTCTAATTCGCGCGAGTGCAATGGTGGTAGCTTAAGGCAGTAATAATGGTAGATTCCCATCTAACAATACTGTAACTCTATCAAGAAGTGGCCAGTAAGAAACGACTTTCATTTGACACCAGTGTCACTAGGCGTCACGGTACCATCCATCGGATGTGGATCACTACTCTGATGACTAATTACTCTGTGAATCATCCTTGTCAGCATAGAGATAGTGACGAAATTATAAGATAGGAATCTCCCATTATTACTGCCCTATGCCACCATTACACTCGAGGACATATAAGCGTCTATTGATTTTAGGAGTGGATTTCGGAGGTTTTTAGTGCTGTCATCGTTATTTTTGGAGGTTTTTACACCGGAATCGACTATTAAATTGCTCATAGCAATTAGCAAACGTGTGCAACAGCCCCATTGATAACTTTCCTGACCCATTGAGCGACGAGCCTGAGTCATTCAAGTAAAGTACACTCCAAGTGCCGGATGCTGTGTTTTGGTTTGGCCTCCCCGCTGCGGGGCCCAATTTGGAGTTGAATAGACATCAGAGCGCGGCCATAAGGCCCTGGTTTTCTCACTTGTCACTTTACTGGATACGACCGAGTAAAAGGAAATCGCGATTCACCAAGAGAGAGAGAGAGAGAGAGAGAGAGAGAGAGACAGTTTGTCCAAAGGAATCCATTCTGTTCCAAAATAAAAAGAGACGCCTCGTCTCAGCGACTGGATCCACGAAAAAAAAATTGAAAAATCGCAAGTCTCGACTTGCCGCTTTCGAGGAACTTAACGAATACGGTTATATATATACAGGAATATATATATAGGACTTGTCAGTTTCTATCTTTGAAAAGGCCCACCATGCACACCCACTCTTTCTCTTTTTAAAAGAGAAATTTTCTCGAAAAGCTTTCAACTATATCGAGCTACTTAGAGTGAAAAGATATCTTCGGCCCAAATACATCCCAAGTGTGAAAGATGGCTTTTTTTCTTTTTCTTGTTTTACTTTCTTTTTCTTCTTTAAATGAATATTTTCATATTGAACGTGAAGTACTGATGGTAAGAACTGAGCATATTGCATATTGCATGACTGGTTGTATCACTTGTATTCAGTGGAGAGGCGTGCGATTTGGCAACGTTGCTTTCCCCCCAATTTAAACACATTAGAAAGGTCGAAATGCCTGGTCATCGCCGCTGAGAGCGTTCGACTTTTTTGGTTAATTTAAATGGAGAAAAAACATTGTTGCCAAATTTCACGCGTCCCCACTGCTTGTATCCCGAGCCATGGTCAGGAAATCCGGCTTTCTCTCTCTCCACCCCACTATATGGTCTGAAATCGAAACAAATTAGCTATTAATTGGTGAAAAGAAGTCGTCGATTATAAGGGGCGATAGCCCCACCGTCAAGTCTTAATACAGAACGGTAGCTAGCGCGGACCCCTTATACTTACAACAAACATCTTGAAAATGCCCTGGTAAAAATGCCAAGTCATAGATCAGCCTGATCTGGGCAGATCAGGCTGAGATCAGACTGAGATCAGACCGAGGTCGGGCTGCGATCAGGCTGGTCTCACAGATCAGGCTGAGATCAGGCTGTTAATAAACTGACCTCTCTTCATCAGCCTGATCTCACAGATCAGTCTGACATCAGCTTCCCGAGATCAGAGTGAGATCAGAGTGAGGTCAGACCAACCATCCTTACATCAGCCTGATCCCAGTCCGGCTCGCAAGATCAGACTGAGATCAGACTGGAATTGAACAGACCGATCCTACATCAGCCTGATCCCAGTCTAACTCGCAGGATCGGACTGAGATCAGGCTGAAATTGGACTGACCAATCCTACATCAGGCTGATCTCACTGATAAGATTTTAGATCAGTCTCAAATCAGCTCAGCTCACAATAAATGAAGTTGGGACTTAGAAAATTTTCGTTTTTTTTTAACTTAAAATTTTTTTTTTTATCTGAAGTCAGGACTTAGAAATTTTTTTGAATCTCACTTTCCAACTTCTGAAACTAGGACTTAAAATTTTTCGTTTTTTTCGGACATAATTCTTTTTTTTTTTTTTTATGGGAAAGGGTATGGACTTTTTTTTTTGACTTTTTTTGAAACCTCTCACTTTCCATCAACTTCTAACTAGGACTTGAAAGACTTGGACATTTTTTTGGAAATTGTTCAAACCTCTCACTTTTCAACTTCTGAAACTGGGACTAAGAAAATTGATTGCCTACTTTTTTGATTGTTGAAGTCGGCGGGGCTTGGATATACTTTTTAGAAACTTTTATTTGAACTAGAGAGATTTTATCAACCTTTTTTAGTAAAATGAAAAAAAATTTTTAAAAATTATAAGCATTCAAATAATTTTATAACTAACATATTTTACGCTTGAAATTGTAATAATTTAATAAAATTTAAAGACAGTGGTGTAGGTGCAAACGTAAATTTAGAACTTTTCCGAAAAGTTTCATGAAAATCGAACAATCCCTGCCAATTCTTGCGCGATACAATCCTCTTGTCTGCCAAGCGTAATAACACTTACGTACAAACAACGAGGATCGTAATAGATGCTTTATACGTACAGCTCCTTCAATTTTCGGTACAGGCAAAATCAACTCCGTTGAGTTGGAATAGCTATATATCTATCTAGGCGTTTTGAAAGGGAGTGTGAGGTTCAGGTAAACACTAACCTGGTCAGTGGCCATTACAAGGTTAAACGCTGAAAAACCACTTCAGTAATAAGTAACTGAATCATATAAGTTTCAGTGAAATTCATTTGGGTGTGCCCGAAAACCGAAGACTCTCGTGGACTACACCACTGAGACCCATATTTCGGTCTTGTGCATAAAAATAACCATGTTAAGTGCACAAGTGTGCAACTGTGCGCAGTATTTAAATGCATGCATGCAGCTATTTACAAAATAAACCGAATTTTCTTTAAAAAATCATTCAAATTCTTCCCACTTGATAGAGCATAATACAGCAGCAGCGCACTTTCCATTGAGCTTTATATTTTTGATCATGACTAAAATAACAAATTTCAATTCTTGTGTTTATATAGAAACCTTGTTTTGTTTTTCTTGTGTTAAAATCTAAGAGCTGTAATTTCCGGCCAATCTATAAAATCGCATAGAACACGGAATGTTTCGTCAAAATTTTCAATGATTTTTCTGCTGTCTTTGTAGGTATAGCAGTTGATGACATGAAATTCCTAATTTGGAATGATCAGCAAGACCAAACACAAATTTTCAACTCAGTTAGACAGAAAATTTCATAATCAATAATCAATAATAAAAATAAAACTCCCACAACTTTCCGTGGAAGTAATATTAAATCAAATACACGTATGATCGATTCCAGTAGCGCGCTAGGTGGGATATATGTTAAATAAGTTGGTTTTTTGGTGAAAGCAGGCGCAGGTGAGAATGAAAACAAGTCACCAGACCAATATACAGAGAGCGTAATTATATTTGTGGAGGATGTAATACACCTGCAGAAATTACGTAAATCGACAAAATGTGCAGAGAATATGGTGAGGAGTAACCCCACGCATTGAAAGAAGCTAATGAACAATATTTTAAAAGATGGGCTATTGGCAATGGATAGTGAAATGAGTGAAAAAGGATCAGAGAAAATTTCATTACCACAGGCATAAATTGAAAAAGCTTGGATGAGCGTGTAGAGTGCGAATCAAAGAATAAAAAAAGGCAAAAACAACTTCTCCCTTCAAAATAGATGTTTCACTAATCTGACTGGTAACTTTCTCTTCCTTTTCACTTTAAACTTGTGGTTACAATCTTTTCAGACACATTGTGTACACACATGCTTAAGATACGGACAAAATAGTATTGCTACCTGATTATAGAGACTTCATGCCCTCTTGATGCTGTTGTCTTTGAGAGATGCAGGATTTTATCCAATCATGGCATTTACAATGATGCACATACCCCCAAACAAACATTTTGGGGTGAGCGTACACAACACAAGAACTATGAAAGCAAAACCGATTCCACTATCCGCACTTACTATATATATATTAATTCAAGTTTTCACACGTTATCATTTTTGGGAACAATAAATACTAATTGAGAAATTATAAAACCACTATTACACTATAAAAAAAAAAGGATTTTTTGGGGGGGGGGGGAAAGAGGAGACTTCCTTTAAAATTAGACTTGAAAGCACCAATCGCACTGATAAGCATCACAATTTAACAGAATTATTTACACGAAAATATTTAAAAAAAATAGGTAAGTATATCATGTACAAAAAAAAAAAGAAAAATCGATTAATTTTTTACTTGAAAAAATTGAAGACCACGATTAAATTAGTCGCGCTCCACTTTATTGGGGAAGTTTGAAATGGCGGAAAAATTGTCTTCTACAGCCATGAAGAAACATTTGTCTTGAAGTTCTCTTGCAGAAATAATGACCAGGTCTCCAAATGCATATTCTTCACACATTTTTATATGAAAATTATCCAAGCCAAAAATGTTGATCTCACGGTCGTCCTCTACTTTGACCTCTCGGACTATTATGCAGACTTCATCATAGTTTAAAAAAGGGTTTTAAAGGGAAAAATTGTCACTATTTTTACAAAACTGCCATTAGCAAGGCAAAGGAAGGTATTTTTTTTTCTTCACAGTTTTGACGGGTGAGGAAGTAAAAATTGATCCATTGAAGATCACTTTTTTAATGAAATAAGTTCTGTCGATGTCAATTTCCGGAAACGCTTCAGTCAACTTTGCAAGTTCCTCTACAGTTGGTGTGATTTTGCGCCTGAATTTGTTTCCAACTACCGTAACTTCTTGGCACTTCTCAGCAACTTTGAAGCGTCTCAATTTAAGGGTCTTATCACAAAATTCAACAACCTCTTCTGTAAAAGGTGGGTGCCGAGCAATGACAAGAGGAAGACTAGAATACATACAGTACTTGCGTGCTATTTGTTGAGCAACTCCATTTGAGCCTTTGACAAGCTTTATGAGAAAACCATTCCCCGTCTCAAAAGAGAAGGCACTGTAGCACCATAGGGGGCCACATCTGATGACACATTCTCTAAGATGAACATTCGTGTGGATATTATACACCATATGGACCAAACCGTAAAAGTGCTGACACTGAGTGTTGAATGCAGATAAATAATCACCAAAAACAGGAATATCGGTTCTGTTGATTGAGGCTTGACAAAAGAAGTACAGAGAAGCACTTAACAGGCAAAAATGACGAAAGTATCTCGGAGGCAAGATTCCTTGAAGAACAACAGGACCATAATGGAATAAAAAGTTTCTCCACTCGTTGGCTTTCCACAAGGTGCAGGCTGAAAAAGGTCTCGGGTCTCTTAAAATTTCCGATGGTGGATGCAACCTCTGCAGTCTACGATCAATCTGCTTGATTTTGTTTGCATCAAGATAAAATTCTTCCTCGTGGTATTTAGAGTTCAACCAAATTTCAATGCACAGATATTTAGTTACTCCCAATAGATGCGAATGCATATAATCTATTATGACGCCATAAGTTAGAGAGAAATTGGGTAGGAAGCACAGAGCAGACATTCCCTTCATACCATCAACAACTTGGCCAGTTCTTTGAGCTTCCTTCATAGCAGCTTGTACAGATGCATTAGTGCGGGGGGGATATTCATCTCGACAACCATACCGCACTTGGTTGCCTGCAACACAATCTCCTTCGTGGAGACACAAACCACACGCACAATGACCATTGAACTGTTTCATATTGAGAACTTTGGCCTTTGCGACGGTGTCCACAACACAATTCAGGAAGTACACCTTAGTAACTTCCTCTTTATTTAACGCAGCGCAAAACCCAACGAATCCCTTCTCTGGCCATTTTCTGAGCTTCATCTATGAGGTAAGAGAAGTAGGTAATAATGGAGAGACCAGACTGACCAAACCAAAGACCTGCAAGTAAAATGTTATACGGAGCAAAACGCTCTTTTGGAGAAATCTCATTAATGAAAAATTGGATGGGCCACAAAGATCGTGAGGAATTATTGAAAACCTTAGCTCCATCAGTATTCACTGTGAGGGTGATAAATGGTCCGGATGCAGAGACTTTCTGATTCAGTTGTTTGAAAAGATATCCATCAAAACATCACTGATTATTTCTTCATTTGAGGTTCTTCGCTCAACGTAGTTAATCATAGATTCGCCGTTGGGCCCTTTCCCAAATTTTTCCCGGATTTGATCAATCACCGAGAGACCAATGAAATAATGTCCCTGGTTCAGGGTTGCAGGGTCAACAGCTTCATGGCATGATGGGCAATATTCAAGGTTGCACTCTTCTTTTCGGCCCAGATAAAACTGACAATTTGAGCAATACAGAAAAAACTTCCCTTTTCTTACTTGTTTTAAAAATATTATTGAATATATAATTGCTGGGCGGAATTACTTCATCTCCAATTATAACATTTATCATTTCAACTAAAGCCTTGATGCAAACATCACTTAGAGAGAAACGAATGACAAAATGTAGAATCATGACTAATACCTCAAATTTTGAGAGATTTCCTTGAAAATTAATTCTTTCATCAAGATTGTAAGGATCATCAACTGGTTCATTATTTCCTTCTACGATCGGTTCATCATTCCTTTCATTGCTAAAACCACTTGCAGTACTGTTGTTGTCATCATCATCATCATAAAGTTGCTTCTTTTTCAGCATCTGGATCATCATATACAGAGTTGCCTTCAGAGCTTCCACCTGCCGTTGAGTCAGGATCAGCGTCTGAATCTGAATCATGAGCAGAGTCAGATATTCCAGATAAACTAGCGTGGTGAGGACTTTGAAAGTATGCTGCTGATGTACCTGGTGACGGCTCATTAAACAACAAAGGAGGAGTATGAGCAATGTTTTCATCTGAATCTGAAGCACTTTCATTACACACTGGAGGCGGAGCAGCATCAAGAATGTAACGGTTATCTACATTTGCAGCCTCAGTTCTTCGAGGAATGGCTGAATGAATGTTGCCGGCGTACGACCAAACTTTGTAACGTTTGGTCGGACGTCGATCAGCCATGGCGAAGAAACTAAACTTGTGGTAACGACAGTAGGTCACAAAAGTCCCGGCAAGGTTTAATTTAAAAGATCAGAACCTCAATTTGATGAACCAGAGGTTTCCTCTTCAGTTACTTATGGTGAGCCAAAATTGTTAATCGATTAACATGAGAATCATAGACAACCGCAGGCTAACGAGCAGACCTGTTAAGAGGCTGGCATGTCGCGATGTCTTCCTGAACATACTTTTATAGGCGGAATACAGAAAAATCAGTTGAGGAGAGAGAAGAGTGAATACTTATAGGTACGCGAAAATAAGAAGTTGAAAACACACTCGAACAGCACAAACGATCACGATTACACTAAATCTCGACGACGAACCGACAAAAGTTTGGATTCCACTGAGGAACCATAAGGGTGCGGCGAGTAGCGATAGTATTTATTTATACAGGTATTTTTGTTGGCGACATACCGAAAAATCAAACGAGGAGAGAGAAGAGCGAATACTTAGGACACCCAATTAGAGAAGTTGGACACACTCGAACCGAACAAACGATCACGATATCACACTAAATGGCAACGAACTAACGAAAGTTTGGATTCTCGAAGGACCCTGAAGGGTAGCAAGTCGCGATGAATTTACAAAATAAGTTTATAGGCAGATAACCGAAAAATCAGATTAGAGAGAAGTGCAAATTCTTCTATTATTATTCTTAAAGAGGTTGAGGCACGCGCGACGCGAGAGAAGTTGAGCTGAGCACACTCGAACTAAACACTTGTTGACACAGCTTCCTTTTTCAGCAATCATTTTTCAATTTGCAACTTTCCCAAAATTGAGCATAATTACAGTGCAAGAACGAATTTTTGGAACTTAGCGATACGTTATGCTTAGGTTTTAAAAAAAAAACCGAAAGTAAATGAGCTATAGATTTCTTCCTAGTTTACTTTACTTTATTCCACTCTCGCAAGTATCGACGGTTTTTCCGAAACTCTAGAGGTTTTTTTTTTGAATCTTTAACGTCGCATCCGGCAACGCTGTTGCTTTGCGTCGATCGCATCTCAGCCGGCTCGCAGCGGAAATTGTCCATGTTATTTTGTTCTTGAATTCATCGGTAGATTGCACCGGTGCATACAAGATTATGAACGAGAGAGCTTTCTGCTCTATAGTACAAACGCGCAACGCTCAGCAACACAGAGGAGTATAATCTTCCCTGCACCGGTGCGAACCGATGCAGCGATGCATTCAAGAACGCTGCTACCATGCTCGAGTTGCGAGTTCATTTCTCTTTGGATTTTAACGTATTTTTTATTTCGTGGGATAGCGGTTTAGATTTTATGTGTGACGGTGCTTCTTTTTGAAATTTAACTTATTTGTTTGGTGCTTCAAATCATATACGGTGGTGTTTCCTACAAATTAGTTTTAAGTGTATTTTCTGTGTTCATCTTAAACTATGTCTTTCGCCTACGTGGAATTCGTTTCGGACCATCAAAATGAGATCGTTCCAACAACTTTTTTAAAGAACTTTTCACCAGAGGATGCAAAGCCTGGTGCCGTATACCCGTGTTTCTGGAGCTCGAATCCCACCGATACGCCAGACTCCATTCTGTTTACTCAAGGAAAGGTGCTAGAAGTTGACAGACTGCCAGAACTAAAAAAAAGGAAAAGCACTAAGAACTTGGCTCCAGTGGCAGGCTATTATGATGCGAAAATATTGTTAATTGCAGGTAAGTAAGCAATCAGAATTCTCGCCGATGTTGATATACCTCACATTTTCAAAGCTCAGAGCCATTATCTCTTCACTCCAGGTTAGAGTTCAGTCGCCTTATCATCCATTCAAACCTAAAAGGGATGGAGTAGCTCCGGAATAAAAATAATCGCTGGGATATGAGGTGGTTCCAAGCAAATTACAATCAGCCCCCTATTAAATTTCACACTTAGATTCCTGTTCCGGGCTCTTGGATAAAAGTGCTACGTAGTACGGACAGATTCATAGTTCATGTTCATACCCACGCAATAATTTCTCCTGTAGGCTGTCCCAAGAATGATTGGACTCGACAACTGTAGGTTTGAATGAAAACATCAGCTTCCATCCTCAGATAGCTACCGGCAACCTGATCAGTTAGGAGCCGTAAAAGCTGATGTTTTCATGAAAACCATAGAAGTGTCAAATCCAATCTTTTCTGGGTCAAGCTATAGCTGCTTTCTGCAGACTTTCTCATTGATGACATCTTTGGTGAAAAACTCTGTTGAGCGTTCCAAACTTTCTCTCTTGCTCTCATGTGACCCCTTTACACTGTTACACCTCACTCTCAATGCTAAAATCATACATAGTGGCACCTCCAGTTTAATTTCTTTACAAACATTCATTTCTCGAGTCATTTTAATGCCATGTAGGGGTCGTTTAACGAACGTTGGCCGATGACAGATGGGTTTGTTTACTGTGCATGTGCAAGAACGCAAACACGGCTTTGCGCAGCGAGCCGCAATCTGTCATCAGTCTTCTTTCGTTAAACGAGCTCTAAGGAAGAATTTTTGTGAATCAAGCAGGCCCCGCATCTCTGGAATTCAAAATTCATAGGAGATTACCACCCATGAGAGTTCAAGAGATTTTTTGGATAGCAAGGCAAGTTTAGTCACAGCTGATTGCGACTGATAGGTGCATTGCTAGCTGACTGTTGGCTTCTGCTATGCCGCACCAAAACTGTCTATTTACATTGGATCCTTCCTGTTAAATGCAAACCCCTCAGTCAGAAGTACAGTGCTTGTTCTAAAATGTACTAATTCTTAAAATTTTGATTTAACACTGTGCTCGAAAATTTTTGACTTTGTGTATTCGACAACTCGTGTTGACTCATTCTAAAAATACATCATAGAGCAGGTGACCCTCACAGAGAATCGAAACATTTTGCAAGCTAACCGCTCCATGATGTGTTTTTTAAGCATTGGACTTTCCAGGAAACTGTAGAAAAGGCAAATTCAGAATCCCTGAGCTCTGTCAAATTTGGGATGACGATTCTATTTTCATCAACAGTTATATTACATGCTGTTGCTTGTTTTTAGAAATTATCAATTTTTTAACTAAAAATTTAATGACTGTCAACCGAAGCATCAGGTTCTAAAAAAGAGATTTCTAATCCTCCTACCGAATATATTTACTATGGTACTGGCAATGACGCAACTTTAGATATAATTTGCGATACCTCAGTAAAACGGTGAGTTGCCACTCTAGAAGTTATTAACCTTTGATTTGTGACCGACACTAATATTGTTGGCAAATTAAAGTCATTTGAATGAGTTGATGTAAGAATAAATGAAGAAAGACAGAATTTGATGGTTTTGAATCTTTTAAATATCTAAATTATACTCCTGACTACCGTTTTTATTTCGGCTGCTGAGGAAATTTAAGGAGCCCTTTGGTGCAAACTAACAAGGGGAGTGCACCTACCCGAACCCTCGAAATTTGATTAAATTTTCAGGATCGGTAGTTCATAAGAAAATATTTGAAACATGTTTTGCCATTTTTGTGAATGGGCCTTGGAAACAGTAAAAAAAAATTGGCTGCGCGCTTGACCTAAAAAAGTTGCTCCTGACTGAACTCATCAGTCGGCAGCGGGGTCAAAGGGACAACGTCTCTGGCTGCAAGTGTAGTGGTTGGCGGTTTGAATCTGGCTCCGGCCATTGTGTTTTTGCACTACGTGTTTGCATTAATATATTTATTTCCTCTACGTTTGGACTGTTTTGCCTTATGCACAGAATTGCTTTTTATTTTACAAGAAAAACTATGCGAAAATTCAACATTTAAACGGCACACATTTTTGCGGGGGGGGGGGGGGGGGGGGTACCTTTGTCAATATTAAAATAGTAAGAAAGTAGAAGAATCGCTTACAAAATAATGATAAATTTATTTTCCTGACTCACCTAACACATGGAACATTGGGAATTTCTACTCGGGATTGTTGGTGCCTTCAACTGCAGGCACCAATCTAGATCTAGAAAATTTTTCTGTGGAGGCACGCCCATGAATTTTTAAATTGGAAGCGTTGCAATAAGATATTTTGGGCTATTTTCTGTTGAAAGAAAGGGAAAATTTGAGGCTTCCAGGAGGAGGGGGTGCCCCCCCGGATCCGCCACTTACTGCAAGGATGTGGGATTTTATATTTTGTTGCACACAGATTTATGAGTACCTACACCAATCGCACTTTAGGAAGAGTGAAGAGGAGGAGGAGGAGGAGGATACGGAGAAGCGTATGAACAAAAAAAAAAAAAAAAAAAACAAATAAGTGAATTAATGTAAATGAATAGGGAAAGAGAAAACGAATAATTATATTAATTTTTTTTTCAGTGATTCTTCTACTTTCTTTGCTACCTCCCCCCCCCCCCCCCCCACCTATGAAAAAATGTGTGCTGTTTAAATGTTTCCTTTTTGCATAATTCTTACTGGTAAATAAAAAGCAGTTCTTTGTTCACGGCAAAAGAGTCCAAATGTAGAGGAAATAAATTTGTCAAAGCAAACACGCAGTGCAAAAACACAGTGGCTGGAGCCTGGCTGGAACCACCAACCTCTTGACCAGATAGCCAGAGACGTTGTCCCTTCGGCCATGCTGCCGCTTGATGAGGGGGCAGCCAGCATCATCTATTTGAGGTCACGCCCGCAGTCAATTTTTTTCTCTGTCTCTAAGGCCCATTCACAGAACCGGCAAAATATGTGTCAAATAGTTTCTCATGAACTGCCGATCCTGAAAATTTGATCGAGTTTGAGGGTCTGGCTTTGTGCACTCCCCTTGTAAGTCTAATGAAATGGTTTAGTCTCACATGGTTTCAGTTAATTGTTGAGTCAACAACAAGTCAATCTCCTCAGATCATGCTCGAGTCAACACCCTACTTTTTTTTTCAGATTCTGAAGAGGAAGTGGAAAAACTTTTGACGGCAAAAAGAGTGCCAAAACCATCCGTTAAACTGGTGAATATGCAAAATAGCAGCAAAGTAATGGCCAAACCTCTAACCAAAGTAAGTATTCAGCCTTTTTTTCAATTTTTTAAATTTTTGGATTTCTTTTTAAGGATTCTGGGGGAATCGACAATAGCTCGTCCGGCTTCATTCGATTCATGCGAGAGTGCAGAAAATTTGCTCTTGAGGTGCTGAAGAGGTCTAAATTTTAAATGCGCGCCTCCAATAGACATCCTATCAGTGAATATCACCCATGCTCAATGGACTTATTTGGTTTGATGTTTTGCATGCGATTATGACCGAACAAACCGCACACCCTGCTCCCTGCTCAGTCTTACTATAGCACGGAATGAGGTGGTTTCTTTGTCCATTTTCATCGTATCACAGCTTGACATCATCACTGGACAAGTCTATCGTAGCCACCATTCATAGAAGCTCACTGACCATAATCTGTTTTGATTTTTAAAAAGCTAACTTTGGTTGCATCAGCTCTTGAAAGCAATTTCCGTAAGTTGTTCTAAATGGCCCATTGATCGATTCTCTTTGATTTTTGATCTCTTAACAACTCTTTTGAGGAATTTTAATTGCATTTTCATGTTTTTTTGAAATGTCACCCCCTTCTTTCAGTATCTATGTAAGACACAAAAAGAAAAAAGTTTGAAGTTTTCACAAAGAGTCACATTCCTCAAAAATCAGAATTTTTAAACAGACCTTAAGGTCATGGAAAAATTTTAATTTGCACAGAGCTTAAATTGGGCTCTTTGACTCTCATTATCCCTGGTGGAAGATAAGATCAGATTGCTTCAAATTGAATCAAATCCTCATTGTTTTTGTAGAAGGGTTTAAATCTGTCTTCAGTTCCTTAATCCAGACACGTTAGCTCAAGATACGTTCTCAGTTGAACTGATAATTTTTTTTTTTTCCAGGCTGGGAAAAAAAAGATACTAAAAAATGCGGAGGCCCTCAATATTCAAAAGTTGAGGGGGAAGTATTTTTCCTCGGACGAATCAAATTCAGACGAAGTCAACTAACGCCTAGGAAGCCCTACCTAAAAAAAAAAAAAGAAGCCAAGGAGCAGGTCGAAATTTACAAAGATAAATATTTTACTGTACTTGAAAAAAAATTTTGAACTCCGGGCAGAGTGCGAAAAATTGAGCAAACGGACCAAAACCGTTAAAAAACTCTTCCCAGATCAGGTATAATGAGTTTATGTCATTTTCAAAATTGATGATCTTTTTTGAATGAGGATTTATGAAATTGAGCAAATTTAAATTTTAAATTTTGTGAACACTCATTAATACGCAAGATGTCTTGCCAAATGCGGTTAGCGGCTAAGAGCATGGGTGCTGGGGGGGAATGTCAAAATTATTATTATTGATACATCTACTATATTTATAGCTTAAAACTGTACAGTTTTGAAGAAAAATTATATTATTTTCCCATTTGGGGGGGGGGGGGATCCCCCTCCAGACTTGCTAATCAGTAGGGTCCCCTAGCCCTCGCATTATCAGGTTCAAAATTCCTCAAAAATTAGAATTTTCAAACAGTTAAGGTCATGAAAAAAAGGCTCCCCGAAAATTTTTCAGCGGACGCCCATGGCCAAGAGTTTCCTCTTGTTCAGTGGCGAGGCGTGCGATTTGGCAACGTTCCTTTTCCCCATTTAAACACATTAGAAAGGTCGAAATGCCTGGTCATCGCCGATGACCAAAGCGTTCGACTTTTTTGGTGAATTTAAATGGAGAAACTACATTGTTGCCGAATTTCACGCCTCGCCACTGCTCTTGTTCGAGCACTTTCGATGTTGTGTTGCATCATTCCTTGCGCCAGGCAGTGCATGAAAAGGATTCTGAAAAATCTGTCCTAAAATCATAATGATTTCATTTTGTCGCAATAGGAAAATGAGTTGTGTTTGTTGGACTCGAAACGATCAAGAACTTCATCAAGGAAGCAAAAGGGACTCAAGGACCCTACAGCAGCCAGTAAAATTGAATTGATAAATGATAAAGGATGATTTTTTTTCAGTCTTTAGACAAAATCAAAAAATATATGATTAATTGAGTTAGGTAGTAACTATACCAGACAAATTAAAGAAACTAACATAAAGTTAACAAAAAAATGAAGAATGAAAAATTTGGTACCTCCATAGGCGAGTCTGTTTTGGAGGATACCTTCGAAAAAGAAAAATAAATGATAAAAAATAACCGAGAGAGTTAAAGAAAGTGAGGGAGAGAGGAAGTGGGTTTATAGCATAAAATACTTAACTTCATTTTTTTTTTTTTTTTTTTTTTTGCAAAAGGTTGCCAAATGTTTGCCGCCACAATCTTCCAAGGAGAATGAAGAATGCACCGCCGCAGCAAAGCCGCAGCATGCCGCTTCACCGAAGATTGAAAATGAAATAGTAATTATGCTCTCATTCTTTTTTTCTTTATATTTAGACTTGTCAAGAAAACCCCAATTTTTTAGAGTCAGATTCAACAGCTGTCCATCAAAAATCAAGTCAGCCACACAAAAGCTCTTCCTTTCCCACTTGCACATGAACATTATTGCAATTTATTCAAATGGATTGTAGTGTAATTTTTATTGATAGTTACCAGGCGCATAGAGAGGGGGAGGGGGAGAGGAAGTGGGGTTTTTCGCATAAAATACTTAACTTGATTTTTTTTTTTTTTTTTTTCAAAAGGTTGCCAAATGTTTGCCGCCACAATCTTCCAAGGAGAATGAAAAATGCACCGCCGCAGCAAAGCCGCAGCATGCCGCTTCACCGAAGATTGAAAATGAAATAGTAATTATGCTCTCATTTTTTTTTCTTTTATTTGACTTGTCAGGAAACCTCAATTTTTTAGTGTCAGATTCAACAGCTGTCCATCAAAAATCAAGTCAGCCACACAAAAGCTCTTCCTTTCCCACTTGCACATGAACATTATTGCAATTTATTCAAATGGATTGTAGTGTAATTTTTATTGATAGTTACCAGGCGCGTAGAGAGGGAGGAGGGAGAGAGCAAGTGGGTTTATCGCATAAAATACTTAACTTAATTTTTTTTTTTTTTTTTTTTGAAAAGGTTGCCAAATGTTTGCCGCCACAATCTTCCAAGGAGAATGAAGCATGCACCGCCTCAGCAAAGCCGCAGCATGCCGCTTCACCGATGATTGAAAATGAAATAGTAATTATGCTCTCATTCTTTTTTTCTTTATATTTAGACTTGTCAGGAAACCTCAATTTTTTAGTGTCAGATTCAACAGCTGTCCATCAAAAATCAAGTCAGCCACACAAAAGCTCTTCCTTTCCCACTTGCACATGAACATTATTGCAATTTATTCAAATGGATTGTAGTGTAATTTTTTTTGATAGTTACCAGGTGCGGATCCAAAGGTGGAGGGCTGCCTTGAGCTGAATTTTTTCACTGTCTATGGGGGGGGGGGGGGTTTTTAGGAAATTTTGGGGGTTTTGTTGAAAAAGTAGGTTTCAGCCCCCCCAACCCTTGTGACTTTAGCCCCTACCTTGAAAGATTTCTAGATCCGCCACTGGTAGTTACACTGCCTTCCAGAACGTTGCTCCTCAATTTATACTACACTGCCTCTTTCTTGTAATTTCAGGAAAATAGTGATGGGGGCGGAGGTGATCTGCAACCTTGCTCGGAAGAACCGTCAATAAATGTGAGTATTGTTACCCTTGATACATAAATGGTGCAATGTTAAAACCCTTTATTTAAACTTATGCAAGTCATGTGACCAAGAGCACTGCCACGAGCAGCTAAAGAGAAAACAATAGCAAACCCCATGTACTAATTTGCATTCTATTGCAAATAGCGGTCAGGCTCATTGGCAGCTCATGCAGTTAGTAACCTAGTCACCAGTGTCCTCCCCCTCCCTCATTTAAACCAATAGAAAACTCAATTCTCCAGCAGGCTGTCAGCCTCCTCCTTGAGAATCGATTGTCTTACATTAGTTTGGATTAGGAAACACTGCGTGGTTGTCCAATTGCTTGAGCCGCCACTGCAGCCTACGGTTTGCCTATTGTTTTAAGCAAAATTGAAACTGGTAACCCATGGTTCGTGGCGCCTTGAAAATTCCTTGAACATCCTTGATTTTCTTCTTTGTTTTTCTTATGCTTGAATATCCTTGAAATTTGACGAAGTTGTCAAATGTACTTGAAAAGTCTTGAAAATGACTGGCTTTAGCTCGTCAGCTCGCCATTTTGTTGATAACATTGTTTCTGGGCCTAAGGAATGTTGTGTTGTTTTGGTTGCGAAGTCGCGAGAAAGAATGCAGGAGTCAGTATAGGAAGTATTTTTTTTCTTTTATTTTTTCGTCTACCGTTTTCCTCTGGTTAGTGCACCCTTAAGTGAGAATTACCATGTGTTTTTTCTGCCTCTGAAAAATTGGTAAAAAAAAGACGTTTTTGCTTGTCGGATGTCCTTGAAATCCCATGAAAAGTCCTTGAAAATCCTTGATTTTTTTAAAAAAATCTGCCATGAACCATGTAACAGAGTAGTTGTGTCCGAAATTATCAACATGTTATCTTCCAAAGCATAGAAAATTGAGTAAGAGTTGTCAGTCTAACTGTAATCTTAGTGTTTTAATATGATGGGCCACAGTTTTATTTGTTTATTTTACACTGAACCATCATAGCCTGCTTGCATACATAATATCTCATTAATAAGGGGCCCAGCATAAGAAATTGGGGGGGGGATTCAGAAGAATTGGAAAAAAAAAAGAAAAAAAAAAATTGTGGAGCCACATTTGGCTGGGGCAAATCGTGAATGGTGCCTGTGAGTTTTCACCTTAGTTCAGCTGTTATTACCTGCTTTCATGAGAGTAGTTAGATGTTCTAATCAAGCAACATTTTTTCTGGAGACTCAAAAATTTGTTGCTTATTGCAGGACAAATGTTGATTATCCGCCTTCTTAAATTTTCCGTGTTTGATAAATTAAATGTCTGAAGCTAAAATCGGCCAATATGTATCCCTATTTATTCCATTTATTGTGCTTTCAGGGTTATTTTGAGAGTGCAGATGGGTTGCAGAGAAAACTTCTCTGGCGTGTCAAGCCTGGAGAGCTTGGTGACAGCCAATTTACAAAGAACCTTTCAGCTGCCATCTTCGGCAACCGAGTCCTCATGGAGTCGAGTGTTGATGGCCAGGCCCATCCAGGGAACAAAAAACTGTACCCTGCCCTGGATCCGGAATTATTGGAAAATTTAAAAGGTTTGTTTTCCCCCCTAGTTAAAACTTGCAATAAGAAGGAAAAAGGAAAAATTTAGAAAAAATAAAGTCTTTCATAATTTAAAGTGAAGCTTCAATGAAGAAAGGGGGCAAAAATATTTACTTGCTGAAACTCTTATTATTTCTAAACTTTTCTAAGGTCATATGAAATATTTCTGACTTCTCTTTCAACTGTATGTGGCTTGATTAAAGCTCCTTCAAATGAATTAACGCTACTCTAACTTACTGGCATAACCCAATCAATTGTTGCTAAAAAAATTTTTCCCCAGTTCTGTTTTTTTTAAAATGAGCATAATTGCAAACTTTTTTCTGTTACTCTTTTCATTACTAAGGCGGTATACCACCCAAAATTGAAAAGCACGTTTCTTGATGACTAGGAGGCTCAACATTTTTTTTTGGTAATAGATTTTGATGTAAATTTGAAATTCTGAGATTTTTGTGGTGCGGGTTGCATACCTGCCCCCTTTAAAATTTAAGGAAGTCCGAAAAAAGGTAGCGGACTTTCAAATCGCTTTTTTGAGTTTGGTTTGCTCCAACAACTTGTTTTTTGACTTAAAAGAGAGATCATTTTGTCCTGTAGGATCTCATGCATTTGTTTTTTTCTATTCTTACAAAAAGTATTTTAATTTTAATGAAGTTCTCTTTTTTTTCCCAAAGATTTTTTGGTTTGAGCATTCATAGTAAATTTAGTTATTCAATGCAAAGCAAACCCACTCATGAAGTCATAGAGCATGAAATTTTTAACATTTAAATAAAAAAATAGTAAACGGTGGTTCAGCTTGAAGGAGAAAAGGGGGGGAAAATTTTTTTTTCTGTTTTCCTATAATGAAATACATAGCAAAGAAAAAGTCATAGAGAAATCCTGAGAGAGGTAATTTCATCCGAAATAAAATAACAAAAAGCTTAAAGGTGTTGACTTTCACCGGAGCTCTCTTTGCTTGGGCCATTGGAAGTTGCTGAGGCCAATTTTGCAAATAGCTGACCTGGGGATAAGAACACTAACAGCAACAAAATATGAAGTACCTAAAACTCAGAGAAAATCAATGAAATACTGTTTGCATTGTATTTTTATCATTTAACTTGACTGATTGTCTTTTTTTGGGTTTTCAGCCTTATGCAGAAAAAGAATGGAGGAAGAAAATCCAAAACCATCTAAAGAACAGAAACTGAAAAGGCTCAGCCTTGTCGAATCTTTCGTGAGTGATAAAATTCAAACTCTGCGAAGACCATCTCGTGCGTCAACATCAAAAACTAGCGATTAATTTCTTCAAGTTTCTACACTTGAAGCAATCTCTGTAAGAAGGGCCCATGAAACAACAGGTATACTCTCAAGCTGAAAACCTCCATCTGCTCTCAATCAACAATGGAGCTATTGCAAAATTTTGCTACAGGCTTAGTAATAGTTGATTACTGGGTAAAACCATGTAACGACTAGCGCACTAAAAAATCACGAAATCCACTCCCAAACTCATAAAATGCTTTCAAATGCGAGACCGTAATGGCGGCCGTTGCCGCCTAAATCTTATGGCAATTATATGCTTCTTCTTCTTTTTGTGTGATGTCGCGAACACTCTTCGTGAAGATGGAGCTGAGTGGATTTCGTGATTTTTTATTGCACTAGTCGTTATTTTTACAGGGTTTTACCCCATAATCAACTATTAATAAGCCTGTAGCGAAAGTTTGCAACAGCTCCATTCTTGGGAAGAGTACACCCATTGTTTCATGAGCCCTTCCTCTGGAGACGGCTTCAATTGAGAGTCATTGTTAATTTGTTCTTAAATTAAGGCTCATTTATCGAGCTTTATTATTAATATCGAGCCTTAACCCATTAGCACCCGAGAATAGAAATCCTTGTCAGATTTTGAAAAATTTTCACAGTACTTAGTCATTAGGTCCATCTGACATATCAAAAAAAATTTCAGACGCTATCTCAATTAGGGGGTGGGGGCAGGAGAGCTTGGTGTATTTATATACCAGTGGGCACATTGCATAGCAAAACGGATTTTGACCTTTTTCAAGCATTGTGCTATCTTTTTTGTTACCGTTATGCTGCAGTTTCAAGCTCTCTCCCTCATGATTTGTTCAAAAAGAAGTAAGTTTGGAAACCTGCTACTTAACTTTGAATAGCCGCATAATTTCATACTGTGCCTAAGTTTACCTCTAAATTATCAATGGAAGACATTGAAATGCATAAGAAATTCAAAAAAAACCAAATCCGTTTTGCTATGCAATGTGCGCACTGGTCTATAAAATATCTCAAAATGGGGCTCTTGCAAACTTTTTCTGTGAGCAAATGAATAGTCCATTCTGATGTAAAAACCAGCGAAAATCATGAAAATAACACTGAGTAAGTCTTAAATTCAGTAATAAACCTAGATAAATACTATAATGGCAAGATTGTAATGGCGGTTTGACGCAGGTATCATGGGGGATTCCTATCTTATATGTTCCTTTTTCTTTGGAAACACAGAGGTATGTCTCAATATAGATAGGAATCTCCCCTGATACCTGCGTCTCTCCGCCATTAAGCTCAATTCTGAGAGTGAATTTCGTGATTTTTTAGTGTACTCATCGTCATTTTTACAGGTTTTATGCAAGAATCAACTCTTCAATCCCGTGTAGCAAAAGTTTGCAAGAGCCCCATTTCAACAACAAGAAAACATTCAATGTGTTCATTTTTACAATTTTCAATTTTATAATGGGTTTAAAGTCTGGGGAATATTTTGACCCTTTTTCTGTTTTTGTTTTTTGTTTCAAAGATATTTGTAAGTATAGTTTACCTGTTTTTTTTTTTTTTTTTCTTTTTTCTAAGAAAATATAAGAATTTAAACCAAAGCTCTCTTCTACTAGTCTATTTCTTTGGCGATGGATTGCAAGTTTTTATCTTTGAGAATTTATCCTCAGTAAGTACAAAAGGAAATCTGCACAATGGTTTTGCGGTCAATTTTTTTCTCTCTTCATATCCAGAATGAATTATCTCAGCTACTTATCTACCATTTTTTAAAGTTAAAAATTGTGGAAATAGAAAATAAGAAAAATCTGAAGAGAAGATACCATCAAATTCAATTTATCTTTGGGCTAAGCCACTAATTTTTCTGTATAGATGAAGATAAGAAGGTTTTAAAAAAATGAAATCATAATTTTTTTTGGGGGGTTTCGGAGGCTGGCAAAGGGAAATCCAATGAGGTCGGAGCATTATTGCAGAAGCATGATGAAAAATCATGACAAGAAGCACCAGAGATGAGGGATATAGGACTCTGCTGTTCACAGTCTCTCTTGACATCATGTACATGTGTGCGGAAACAGCTACGAGAGAATGAAGTGCTATATAGCCTGCGCCCACGGATCCGGATCCGTTTTGCGAAGCTGGCGTCAAACTGATATCAGCCTGATATCAGCCTGATATCCGACTGATATCAGATTGATGTCAGCCTGATAACAGATTGATATCAGGCTGATGACCGAAGACCGGGAATTGGCATGACCTCAGTCTGAGATCAGTCTGATCTCACTATAAGCTGACCTCAATCTGAGATCAGTCTGATCTCACTCTAAGCTGACCTCAGCCTGATCTCACTTTAAGCTGACCCAGGCCTGAAACCAGATCAGGCTGAGGTCGTGCCAATGCCCGGTCTTCGGTCATCAGCCTGATCTCATGGTGAGATCAGTCTGAGATCAGACCGATCTATGACCCGGCATTTTTACCAGGGTGGCCCTCAGCAGGGTTTTGGCATGATTCCGGTAGATTTTCTCCTTTACCAGCCTCAGAACCCTATAAACCCCCATATGGCTGGAACGGGCCCTCAACGATCTAAGGAAAGCGGCGGCTTTTTTGGATTGATGGCCTCGTAAAATTTTAAATCTTCAAAACTGCGATCGAAAGTCAAAACGGCCATGATCATCAAATCATCCGTTTTTATTGTAACTACTACCTAGCGGTTAAACGCTGAAAAAAAAAACCCCCTATAATCTTATATGACGGATTCAGAATGCTTTGGTGATGATACTTCCCTAGGTTTTAATCCATTTTATTCGAGCATAAGGGTGAAACTTTATTGAAAAACGAAAAATAACCGTCTCTCAGCGCCTCGCCGCGCCGAGTCCCCACTCCGTGTCCGCTTGGAATTGAGCGAGGCGAACGCTCATTGTTCGAATATCTACCATGAAAGCGGCAAATCACGATACTCGTGACTCGTAGCGCTACGAAAGTGCGCCCCCAACACTTTTGCGTCCCGGGTTCGAGTCCCGGACATGCCACTTGTTTTTACACTTTCAGCCGTGCCTTATTTATTATTTCATTCTTACTTTTGACTCTTTACTCATTTATTTCCGATAAATTTTGACATGAGTGTCATGATTTACCTGTTTAGGATAATAATAATAATAATAATAATAATAATAATAATAATAATAATAATAATAATAATAATAATAATAATAAAAAAAAAATTATTAATGTGCTCATCAAAAATTTTCCATAACATGCGAAAACATTGATAGACATGTGTTAGAAAACATGAAATGAATAAATAAAACAAAACGGCCTAGGGAACATACAGACACACAAATTAATGGGCAAACAAATTCAAATTTTAAATTTTCGATTTTTTTTTTTTTTTCGAATTTTAAATGGAGTAAATTTTAACCCTAGTAGAAATAAACCTCAAGGCCCTCAAGAGAAAAGCCCTCATTGAGGGTAATTGGAACAGAGGGCTTTGAGGGTGCCCTCAACGAATCTTGAGGGTGCCCTCAAAAAATCTTGATGGTTTTTCTCGGATATACGTTCGGGGATGAGATGGGGCGTTAATGGGGAGGGGGTGGTGGGGAGGGGATAGTATTGGGGATTTATGTAGTCGACAAAAAGTAGCCACGAATTTACTTACTCAAATTTCATTGGTCACACATTTTCATACATCGTACCGACCTGACCGGGATTCGAACCCGTATCCTTCCGTTTCCTAGTCCTACACCCTAACCGATACACCGTTCCGACAGTTGGCGGTAAGAGACGAAATTCGGGTATATCAGGTTGCGCGGACGTCTGAAAAGAAAATACGCTTTGTTTTTGTCCGATTGGCGTGAGACTTGGTGTCCTCGTGTATTTTTGGTCGAGGAATCCGAATCTGCTATCAGATTTTTAGAATTAAATAAACAAAATACGAAAACTTTACTTTTTCTTTGTATCATGGTTTTCTTCATCGGTCATGGTGCTGTGTTGCTAAAATGTTTACCAGGGAAACTGGATAAACGAAACAGTGTTTGATGGTGGAGTCACACTGATTTTAATTTTGAACTGGAACTCTGGAAAATATGTAATGCATTCTTGAGCTTATTTAGCGCCTGGAGGTTATGTAACGGTCTACTTTACACTTCTCCAGCCCCTGGAAGTTATGTAATGGATTCTTGAGCTTTTGTGGCGCCTGGAGGTTATGTATATTGATTTTATTACACTTCTCCAGCCCCTGGAAGTTATGTAATAGATTCTTGAACTTTAGTGGCGCCTGGAGGTTATGTAATTCATTCTGTTACACTTCTCCAGTCTCTGGAAGTTATGTAATGGATTATTGAGCATTCGTGGCGCCTGGAAGTTAGGCAATTGATTCTATTACACTTCTCTCGCCCCTGGAAGTCATGTAATGGATTCTTGGGCTCATTTAGCGCCTGGAGGTTATGTAATGGTCTCCTTCGCACTTATCCAGCCCCTGGAAGTTATGTAATGGCGTCTTGAACTTTTGTGGCGTCTGGATGTTATGTAATTGTTCTATCACACTTCTCCAGCCCCTGGAAGTTATGTAATAGATTCTTGAACTTTAGTGGCGCCTGGAGGTTATGTAATTCATTCTGTTACACTTCTTCAGCATCTGGAATGGTGCTAGCACCATCAGTCAAAGTGCCAGCAACGTAGCACCACCAGCACCATGGGCCCTTCCTTTTCCAATGAAAAGGAAGCAGTGGTGGATCTAGAAAGTTTTTCTTTAGAGGGGAGGGGCCTTAAACATTTGAAGCTTCACAGAAAGCAATTTTGGGCTATTTTGTATTGAAACTAGGCAAAATTACGGCTTCGATGGGGAGTGGGAAATCATTGGATCCATTGGATGGAAAGAATTACTATTTTTACAAAACTTTCATAATTTACCTGCAGGAGGCAAAACAATTAAAATTCAAAAATCGTTCACTTGTTTCATGGAAAAAATACCACACTCACCCTGGATTGGGATCCAAGAATCGTAAGATCGCACATTTTATGCTTCATTGTCATCATATCGCTTGATAATGATGCCCACAAGTTTCTGAGGACATTATATCAGCTGTCATCCTCAACAATTGTTGATGGTCCTCAAGCTTGGGAGAACGTTCAAACGTTGCATCATCATTTTGAGGGCGTCATCAAACAGTTTTTTTTGGGTTTTTCAAGACCTTGAGGGCGTAATCGTGATTTTTGAGGTCATCCTCAAAAGATTTTGATGGCGCCCTCAACAATGTTTGAGGGCCCTCAAGAATCTTAATGGTGTCTTCATTGCCCTCAAAAGATTTTGAGGGCACCCTCAACAATATTTTGGGCCCTCAAGAATCTTGAGGGTGTCCTCATGATTTTTGAGGGCACCCTCAAAGGATTTTGATGGCGCCCTCAAGAGTGTTTGAGGGCCCTCAAGAATCTTGAGGGTAACCTCATGATTTTTGAGGGTACCTTCAAAAATCGTTGAGGGTTCTTAAGAATCCTTGAGGTTTATTTCTACTAGGGAAAGGACTGTATGAGCCATTATGCCAACATTGCCAACCTCTAAAATTTTGGGTTTTGTTTACAATAATAATGTTGCTGTTGCTTTTGGATATTAGCACGTGACTTGATATAAGTTCATGATCCGCTCATAGAGTGAGCCACAAATCACACGCTGTCTACAGTGACTAGATAAACCACAGTGTGGTCAATCGCTACGCATCCAAGCCGACCTTACCGCCCATACGAACGCGTGTAAAAACCCGAGTTTCAAAAAATCGTAAAAAATATAAATCTCGAACCAAATTTGAAAATAAGGTCTCTATCGAAAGCTTAAAGCGTCAAGACTATGAAACTGAGCTTTAAACTCCAACTTTAGCCCTTATTTTGCCATAATCACTGAATGTAGGGGATCCTTTCGTCTCAGCCGTCAGCGGCCAGTTTGTTTACATTCTCTGAACTCCTCTCCGCTCACATCCGCTCGTTCTTATTTTTTGAAAATACATCACAATTATGGTACAGTGAGGTACTCCAGGATGTGCTTTTGAGGCAACACGGGGGCGTTGCAGTGGCGCGCCAAGGGGGGGGGGTGTTCCCTTTCCTTGGGCGCCAATATTAGGGTGAACCAGCAAAAAATGAAAAAAGGGTTATCTCTATAGCAACGTATTCCCAAAGGCGGTAAAATCAGTGGATACAAGCATAAAAAACAGTCTTCAATTTCACAATTTTGAAGGGCGGTCAAATTGCAATCTTGCTCCCCCTCTCCTACCCCTCCCCCCTGGGAGGCAGCAATGATTTTATCGATGAAAATCTCTTACCGACAATTTCATACGGGCAAGTTTGTTTGTCTCGTTTTTTTAAACATAAAAAGCTAAAAAAAAAAAAACAAAAAAAAAAACAGATCCACCTGAAATTGGTTTTAAACGAAAGTCAGAGTGGCTCTGTAGGCACAGAATTCTATGTAACTGTTTTGCAAAGGATTTTACGCCATCAAAAAACTGACACCTGACAGAAACAAGCGAAATTTACTCACCTGAACAGTTGTACTAAAATGATGTGTCCAGATAACCACTCTGAAACACTTGCATTTTTGTTTAAACTAATTTCCTCCGAATTAATCATAATTTTGGATGCGTGAGGTTGAAACAAACGAAGGCAATAAGCAAGCTAGAATCAATCTAATGGTTTGTTTATTTTCTTACCTATCAATTCATTTTAATTTGCATGCGCGCTGGCAGAAAAGGGGCAGACCGACCACCCCCCCCCCCCGAAGAATTTGGAAAAAAGCGGTTTTCGAGCCAATTTTCTCATTCCACCTCCGCCCCGTAAGGAAGTTTCTGCAGAGCCCACGTCTCTTTGAATTGCTAGGAACAAAACCCTTTAATTTCTCAGTGCGTGACATTTTTGGGCTTTTTCGTACGGAGACCAAAAATATTGGTCCCTGGATACACCATACATTGTCCGCTAGATGTGTCTCGATCAATTAGAGGCGAGGCCTCATCAAGGTCCAAATGGATATAAATCCTCTTCAAAAATCATGGCGTAATATTAGATAGAAAAATGTTTGATATGACCTTAAAAACCCAAAACCCAATGGGTTTAAGGAAAAACCGCCGTCAAGTCTTAACACTAATTGTTTTCACTAAAAAAAAAAATAAATAAATAAAATGAAAAAAAAAAAAAAAAAATAAAAAGGCAATTTTTCATCGCTGAAATACTTATGATATCTGTTACGATCAAATCTCTGGTGTATTTTGATTTTACCTCTTAAAATCGAAGTGCCCATTCAATTTCTCGCCAAAATAAGGATGATATCAACACAGCGACCAAGTCAGTTTAGGTGCTCCTAAAATTAGCCTGACACATATGCACAGCTAAACCCCTTCAATGATATCGATGCAACTGCACCAGCTTTACTTACTTTTGATTACTTACCGCATGTATTGACTTTGATTAGCGGCCAATTAGGCTTGCTAAAAAGAATACTGCTTCTGGCACCAGTTCACTCCGATATTTAATAGGGCAGACGAGGTTCATGGCTCCTTTGACTCCGGGGGTTTTGGCCGAGAAAATTTTCTACAAACATTTTTTAAGAAAAAAAAAAAACTTGAGCCGGCATTTTTTTGCTGCCTTGTAGAAAGTATCCTCTTTCGTGAATTGTTTCATTCACCTGCTCCATTCAAAAAGTAAACACATAATTTCCCAGCCGACCAATAAAAATCAGAAAAGAATAAGAAATAAACAATCTCCTACAGAAGAACGTATTTTTCTTCTTTTCCTAAGTTTTAACTTTCAAAACCACTGATGGTGAATAGTTTTAAAGATGAGCTCATCTATGACTCAAAATATGTTCCTTACTAAGCTTCGATCCCTTCACATAAAAAATTCACCGTAAATAGAAAGAGGAGACATCTAATAAGTGGGCATTCCCAAAGGTATTAGCTCTTGTAAATCCTCATTTAATTAATTGCCCCAATAAAGTGTCAATTTCAACCTCAGACCAGCGGAGATTTCAAGAAAATGGGAGTAAAAAAATGCCGGCTCAAGTCTTTTTTTTTTTTTAAAAAATGTTTGTAGAAAATTTTCTCGGCCAAAACACCCGGAGTCAAAGGAGCCATGAACCTCGTCTGCCCTATTAAATATCGGAGTGAACTGGTGCCAGAAGCAGTATTCTTTTTAGCAAGCCTAATTGGCCGCTAATCAAAGTCAATACATGCGGTAAGTAATCAAAAGTAAGTAAAGCTGGTGCAGTTGCATCGATATCATTGAAGGGGTTTTAGCTGTGCATATGTGTCAGGCTAATTTTAGGAGCACCTAAACTGACTTGGTCGCTGTGTTGATATCATCCTTATTTTGGCGAGAAATTGAATGGGCACTTCGATTTAAGAGGTAAAATCAAAATACACCAGAGACTTGATCGTAACAGATATCATAAGTATTTCAGCGATGAAAAATTGCCTTTTTATTTTTTTTTTTTTTTTCATTTTATTTATTTATTTTTTTTTTTAGTGAAAACAATTAGTGTTAAGACTTGACGGCGGTTTTTCCTTAAACCCATTGGGTTTTGGGTTTTTTAATAATCTTTATCGACCTTTTAAGCTTAATTTTAAACTTTCCAGTGACTTTTAAAGAGTTAAATGGCTCATTGAAAGTGTTTTCTGTGATTAAAAGTGGTCTTGAACTTTTAGATATGATAAATTGATGGAAAATTTTCTTGATGATTTTTTGGGTATTTTGTTTGGCGATCTTGGAACATAGTGCACCCAGTCAAAACCATGTGTTCGTAAAAGATGGAAGAAGGGGGCCCATCAAGAGACTTCTGCCCAGTGGCGGCGCGTGCAGTCTGGCAACAAGTATTCTCTCCATTTAAACCAATGTAAAACAATCGATCTTCAGGAGGTGCAATTGCACCCCCAAGATATCGATTCTTTTGCATAGGTTTAAATGGAAAATTAGCATGGTTGCCAAATTGCACGAGCCGCCACTGCTTCTGCCCCAATATACAAAAATGTTTTTTTAACACGAGCGATTAATTGATGGGCAAAAAGAGAGAACAACCAGTGGCGAAGCATGCGATTTGGCAATTTCCCCTTTTCCCCCATTTAAACACATTAGAAAGGTCAAAGTGCCTGGTCATCGCCAATGACTGATGCGTTCGACCTTTTTGGTAAATTTAAATGGAGAACATACATTGTTGCCAAATTTCACGCCTCGCCACTGAGCGAACGACGATTTTTTTTACAACGGCTTAGGCGATATCTAACCTCTTCAAAACTGAAACATTAACACGCGCACATAAAAAAAAAAAAAAAAAAAAAAAAAAAAAAAAAAAAAAAAAAAAAAAAACAATTCACAATCAACAATTTTGATACGCAAAATAGTAGAATATGAGTGAGTGAATATGATAGTTCGATACAGATTTTAAAAATACTTTTGGAATCAGCGTCCAAAATTCCATTGATTAGCATAAATTCAATGAAATTTTTGCGAAAAATCATCGAAATACGTTAAAAATCTAGATAGAAAGAACACTAAGTAATATAATATTGGATGGTACTTGTCTTGGACGTTTCTTCGTCACAGAGGAGGTCTAATTCTAACATTATGAAGCATCGAGGTTATGCTAATTTGAGATCAAGTCAAAGCTCACTTTGATTTCAACATCTTCACTTTTTTCCTTCCTATATTCTTCTTACTCTTCAAAGAAAAAAAAAAAAGTATCTTAAGTAAACATGATAACTACAAGGGAGAAGTAAGCGTGGTTCATTTGGTATTCAATCCTGCTTAACGCTCATTGCGTTACTGGGAGCTTAAAAATATTGCGCCAGCTGTAAAAGGCTTCAAAATTGCAGAGCAAACATAAACCTTCTCAAAAATGCAAATTTGCGCACCATTGTTGCGCACAATTTGTTTTATACCTCCCACCTTCGTCTGAGAGAACACGAACGGAATCCTAGATAAAAGATTCATATCTTGTTTTTTTTTCTCTTTTTTTGTCCTCGGGCGCTTCAGCAGCCCAGACCAGACAAACAATCACATAAAATCTCAATATCTATCGCACATTGCAACATTTATAAGGTGTCGAAGAAGTAAAGCTATTTGATGGTTGAATATTGCTCGATAACATTGATATCCTTCTCATCAAAATCAGAAGACACAGTACAATGTACCCCCCGACTTCGATATACACTTTCAAATAATCTAATAAGTCTCTTCTTCATCTTATTAACAATTATTGATTCAACGAGTACAAAACTAAACCCGAGATAGACATGAAGCATTTTGAACCCATGCTCTTTCAAAGGCCTATAGTTTCCATTTTTTTACCACCATAATTTTTTCACAATTTTTGACAAAAATTAGCATTCAAGAAACTTCAGCTGGGCTGAGTGTGACAGAGTAGAACGTAATGTGTCCACCTTTCTTGAGTTCGTAGCAGAGACTGCAGTACTTTTAACCCTTTTGGTACCACGTTACAAGGACAAAAAACGGTCGCTCGCTAAAAATAACAGGTAGTTAAATATTCTTACTCAGCTGTGTCAATTTGCATACACAGTAAATTTGAAGGCGCTTGTCAAACATTAGTTTTTTAAAAAATTTCAACAACAAAAAAGCTTTTACTGTCAATATGAAATGGTAGAAGACGGATGTAGTCTTAACCCTTTCACCCCATAGTCTCATGGAGGGTAGTCTGTAAGCATGGATTCAAAAAAGGAATGACAAAAAATAAATCGACATTCGCATGGAATGCGAAATAAATATTTTAAAAATGAATCTTTAGATCTGGATAAAAATATCAAAGGGGGTTGGGGTCTTCCCAGGATATTAAAGGGGGGTCTAAGGGTCTCCTTCAGAATATTAAAGCGGGGTCTGGGGGGGCTTCTCGAGGGTATTGAATGGGGTCTGGAGGTCTCCCCCAGATTAAATTGGATGGGAGAAAGTGTTCGTAGGGTATTTCCTACAGTTTTTTTTCCATCGACCCCGAAGATCTCGGACTAAGGGCACGGGTCGGACTTCACGAACACCCTGTGCGACTGATCCATTTGGTGGTTGCACATTCATACATGCTGGTTGAAATGTTGAGTGTTGACTAGCTCAATAAAAATTTCGAGTTTTTCGAGTTACAAGTTCACCAAGTGGGCTGTCCTGCGGTGATGGTTGCCCTTTTAATACCAGATAAAAATTCGAATGTGTTCGAAAGCCTGATGCCAGACATCGATTAATCGATGGATCGAGATCAAGATTAGAATCGAATCAAATCGATTTAAAAAATTCGAGGCAGAGAATATCAATCGCACACTAGAACAAAAAATTTATCGGTGCAGTAGCGCACCGAGAGTTTCTTCATCTCTCTCTTTTTTCCATTAAAAAAAGTGTGTTAGACAAGGATGGACAAGGGGGTAAAACCCCCCCTTTCTGTCCTTTTCCTACTCATACATTCAAATGGGAAATGCGAGAGATGGAAGAGATCGTTGCGCCAGTGCAACGAGAGTTTCTTCTCTCTCTCTCTTTCCTCCATTAAGAAACGTATGTTAGACAAGGATGGACAAGGGGATACAACCCCCTCATTCTGCCCTTTTCCTACTTAAACATTCAAATGGGAAATGAGAGAGAGGGAAGAGATCCTGGTTGCGCCAGTGCATCGGTAATATTTCGTATATACACTTCCAAAGCATCCAATTTTGAGAAGCAATTTTATAAGGAATATTGTTCGAGCTCCCCAGAGGCCATTTAAATGCAAATCGAGTCTTCGCAATTCTAAAAAAAAAGAGCATAGGATTTGTATCATGGGATCGGGTATGCGATTCGTGCGCGAATATGTGAATAAAAAAATAAATAAATCGAGCTGTTTTTAAATCAGGGATTTTAAGGGAGGAAAAGTGAGGGAAAACTAGCCTTCTTGCCTCAAAGGTCAACGTAAAATGAGGCAGATTTCTCGTGATGCACAAAAAATAAATATTTGGTTGGGTTTGGGGGTGGAGAGGGGTAATGGTGGAGGGGGGGGGGAAAACGGGGGGGGGACCGAGGACCTTAAACAATATTTCTAGACAGTGTTGCCACTATAGCTAGATACGGCTTCGGGCCACACTATAGTTTCCTAGTTGAGTTCATACGTTAGATACGGATTTCAACTCGAAATCTCGCCACTGCAAGACGAGTTTGATGATAGCGGGAAACGATCAACCCCTTTGGTACCGTTCTAGAATTCATCCCTTATTGTCTCGATGCAGAAAAGATTATGAATAGCAGCACTTTCCAATGTACATAGAAAACAGTATCACAGGATAATGTAATCTTTTTTGCACGGATGCAGTAAATGGTTGAATTCTAGAACGCTACCTATGATTCAAACGGCATCACGTGACAGACTGTGGCGGCTCGTGATATTTGGCAACCATGCAAGTTTTCCATTTAAACGTAGGGAAAATAATCGATTCTTGCGGAGGCTGGCAGCCTCCGGAAGAATCGATTGTTTTACATCGGTTAAATAGGAGGAGGACACTGTTGCCAAATTTCACGAGCCGCCATTGGTGACAGATTTGAATCTGTTCAAAAACGAGTTGTGCTCACACGACTGAGTCATTCGTCTGAAATGAACGCTAGACTACGTGTGTGCGTGAGTTGACACATCGCAATTAGAAAAAACACGTGCACGCTAATCAAGAGATGTGGCGGAGTTGCCATTTTTTCCCCTTGGAAGCATGAAATAGGTGCGGAAGTTTGAATATTCACAGTAAACTGCCTCAAAATCGATTTTCACGGGAGTTTAAATGGACGGACTTCAGCGTTCCAGGTATAAAAAAACCCTTTCAGGCATACCACACTATCAGCCACACCATCAGTAGCGTACGCAGGAATTTGTCTTTCTCTATCTTGCTCCATTAAAGCACCTGTGTTAGAAAAGGACAGGAACGGGGGCTAAAGCGAGACTTCACCCCCTATTGCTTTCCTTTTCCAGCACACACATTCAAACGGGAGAAGAGAAAGAGAGACATATTCCTGCGTACGCTACTGCACACTATAGGCGGATAGGGGGAAATTCGTCTTTCTCTCGCTTTTCGGTTATTTGAACACATGATTGTGTTAGGGGAAGGATAGCAGAGGAGGCCATCACGTGACTTCAGCCCATATCTCCGCCCTTTTTCCAAACACACACGTTCACATGAGAAGAGAGAGAGAAAACTGACAAACTCCTTTATCTGCACACCTTGAGCCGGGTGTTTTAAAATCGAACTTTAACGACGCTCTCCAAGCGAGAATCAACTGGTTAAAAAGACTTGAAAACTTATCTGCAGCATGCTGAGTCATTGAAACTTGAGACCACTTTTTTTAAATTTAATTATTTTAAATTATTTAAATTATTGTTTTCAATTTAACTTATTAAATTTTTTTAAAATTAAGTTATCTAAAAATTAAATTTTTTAAATTAAGTTATCTAAAATTATTAATTTTTTTAAAATTTATGCTACCAAACTTTAAAATTATTATTTAAATTGTTAATTAAAGTTTCGTTTTTTTTTCATTCTTTAGTGATAAAGAGGGGGAAAATAAAAAAATATTTCAGGCGCTCGTCGGAACGCCCCAAATGGTCTGAGATGGAAAAAAAAAAAAAGGGCCCCAAAAAAATCGGGTAAAGTCATCAAAAATCATCGTCTTAAACCTTTTGTTTTTTCTCCATTTGAATCTATGCAAATAATCGATTGCCGATGAAGCGCTGCTTCACTATCGAATCGATTGTTTTACACAGAATCAAATGGAGGAAAAACAGTGTTGCCAAACAGCACGAGCCGCCACTGATTTTTATAAATGACGGTTTGATGTGAAAACTTTGTGATTTTTTGCCACTTTTTCACGATCTCAGACCAAACTCCGTCCGTGCGACTTGTTTCTTGTATGTATAATATGCTGTCCTTTTTTACGCACGATTGAATAGACAGGTGTAAATTTCGCCGCTTACTTATTTCCTTCCAAATAAAAATGGATGTAAAACAAAAATACGACATTTTTGCTTTTGACAATGTAACGATGAGACAAATTTAAATGTAAGTGCTACACAAATAGAGAGCTCTGGATATTTTCCGAGAAAAAAACAGGCGGGGGGGTGAGGAACTGTCCAATAAGACTAAATTTTTGAATCGTGAATTGACTTTTTATTATTCATTTCTTTTTTTTTTTTTATAGAAACAAAAATATTTTTTGTATCAAACATTCTGAATCCGTAGGTGATTTTTTAAGCATGCTACAATTTGGCGCCACGTACCTACATCTAATAATGAGGCGGTTTCAGAAAAAAAGGATCTCGCCTTTCTCTCTCTTTGCCCATTCGACTGCACGAGTGAGAAAAGACAGAAACATGAGCAGAAGTCACGAGACAGCCCCTATATCCATCTTTTATTAACACATGGGTTTAAATGAGCTAAGAGAGAGAAGGGGGAGACGGGAGGATAACAATTAAGGAAATGAAGCAGAAAATATAAATTATAGAATCAACTGCGACGTAACTTTAAATCATTAAAAAAAAAATTTATTTTATAAAGCTCTCCCCCCTCCAACACACACATTTCCTCTGCACACAATTAGGATATCGCAATTTTCACTGAAACGCCGCACTATGGTCTGAGATAATAAATGAGTGGCCAAAAATTAACAAAAAAAAGCATTATGAGCAATACATTTATCTGGAGTGGCGGTTTAATGGGTAACCTGCGTAACCACCATGGGGGATTTTCAGGTTAGGATTTAAGTGAGTAATTCGTCCATTTGTTTCCGTGTATTTTGTTGCGCCGCCACCGCACAATGGACCAAAGCATGTTTCGGTCCATTGTGCGGTGGAGTCGCATCAAAATACACGGAAACAAATGGACAAATTAATCGCTTAAACATATAACCTCAAAATCCCCCATGGTGGTTACGCAGATTACCCGTTAAACCGCCTTTCTAGATAAATGTATAGCTCCTTGAAAAAAAGTCATCAAAAATGATCGTTTTTGACATTTCAAGCTTAATTTAAAAAACTTTTCTGTACTGTTTGACCTCGGTAGCTTGGTTTGAGATTTAAGTATATGGACCGTTAAATTACGTAGATGAATGTTTGATCAGACTTCAAAGCTCTCAGTCGGCTCAGTGGCACTTAAGCACTGGGGGGTACCGACTGTGGTGGAGCTTTGAAGGTGATAAACAGGAGATGCTCTCACGCATGCAGCCCGGATTTGCAGCCCGTACTAGACGAGCTTACCAAGCCGACTCGCGAGTAGAGCTAAAATTCGGAGATAAACACGGTGATTAAGTAGATATTTGATTTGACGAAGTGGACTGTATAATTGAAGATTGAACGATTAAGAGTGAGCAAAAACAAAACGATGAATAAAATGATAATAACAATGTAGAACTAGATAACTTGACGTACTCTACAGAGTAATTAACAAGGTGAATGAATTTATAATAAAATGCTCGACGCACTTCTATTATAATACGAAGGATATAGACTTGACGCCTAGCTATAGAGTGAGAAGTGATTTTACAAGAGAGGTCTCGCTCGACTATTCTCAGGGAGTTTGTCTGGGGAACTGAATTCTCACTGTTCAAGGGCTGCGAGTTGAGCCCAGCCGTCGCAGGGGTTGCTCCGCCCGCGCATGCGCAGTGCGCACATGCTTTGGTCAGATCAACCCCCACTCGGACTGCTCAGTCGCAGACCTTGACAGTGAGAGAGAGGGAATAAGAGAAGGGGGAGGGGAAAAAGCGAGTTTCTAGAGAGAAAGAGAAAGTGTGTGAGAGA
>VMOF01000013.1:36102027-36145062 GCA_011764245.1 Trialeurodes vaporariorum | reverse complement strand
CAGATTGATATCAGGCTGATGACCGAAGACCGGGAATTGGCATGACCTCAGTCTGAGATCAGTCTGATCTCACTATAAGCTGACCTCAATCTGAGATCAGTCTGATCTCACTCTAAGCTGACCTCAGCCTGATCTCACTTTAAGCTGACCCAGGCCTGAAACCAGATCAGGCTGAGGTCGTGCCAATGCCCGGTCTTCGGTCATCAGCCTGATCTCATGGTGAGATCAGTCTGAGATCAGACCGATCTATGACCCGGCATTTTTACCAGGGTGGCCCTCAGCAGGGTTTTGGCATGATTCCGGTAGATTTTCTCCTTTACCAGACCTCAGAACCCTATAAACCCCTATATGGCTGGAACGGGCCCTCAACGATCTAAGGAATGACGGCGGCTTTTTTGGATTGATGGCCTCGTAAATTTCAAATCTTCAAAAAACTGCGATCGAAAGTCAAAACGGCCATGATCATCAAATCATCACGTTTTCATTGTAACTACTCAACCTAGCGGTTAAACGCTGAAAAAAAACCCCATATAATCTTATATAGACGGATTCAGAATGCTTTGGTGATGATACTTCCATAGGTTTCAATCCATTTTATTCGAGCATAAGGCTGAAACTTTAGTTGAAAGACGAAAAGTAACCGTCTCTCAGCGCCTCGCCGCGCCGAGTCCAGCCACTCCGTGTCCGCTTGGAATTGAGCGAGGCGAACGCTCATTGTTCGAATATCTACCATGAAAGCGGCAAATCACGATACTCGTGACTCGTAGCGCAGTACGAAAGTGCGCGCCCAACACTTTTGCGTCCCGGGTTCGAGTCCCGGACATGCCACTTGTTTTTACACTTTCAGCCGTGCCTTATTTATTATTTCATTCTTACTTTTGACTCTTTACTCATTTATTTCCGATAAATTTTGACATGAGTGTCATGATTTACCTGTTTAGGATAATAATAATAATAATAATAATAATAATAATAATAATAATAATAATAATAATAATAATAATAATAATAATAAAAAAATTATTAATGTGCTCATCAAAAATTTTCCATAACATGCGAAAACATTGATAGACATGTGTTAGAAAACATGAAATGAATAAATAAAACAAAACGGCCTAGGGAACATACAGACACACAAATTAATGGGCAAACAAATTCAAATTTTAAATTTTCGTTTTTTTTTTTTTTTTTCGAATTTTAAATGGAGTAAATTTTAACCCTAGTAGAAATAAACCTCAAGGCCCTCAAGAGAAAAGCCCTCATTGAGGGTAATTGGAACAGAGGGCTTTGAGGGTGCCCTCAACGAATCTTGAGGGTGCCCTCAAAAAATCTTGATGGTTTTTCTCGGATATACGTTCGGGGATGAGATGGGGCGTTAATGGGGAGGGGGTGGTGGGGAGGGGATAGTATTGGGGATTTATGTAGTCGACAAAAAGTAGCCACGAATTTACTTACTCAAATTTCATTGGTCACACATTTTCATACATCGTACCGACCTGACCGGGATTCGAACCCGTATCCTTCCGTTTCCTAGTCCTACACCCTAACCGATACACCGTTCCGACAGTTGGCGGTAAGAGACGAAATTCGGGTATATCAGGTTGCGCGGACGTCTGAAAAGAAAATACGCTTTGTTTTTGTCCGATTGGCGTGAGACTTGGTGTCCTCGTGTATTTTTGGTCGAGGAATCCGAATCTGCTATCAGATTTTTAGAATTAAATAAACAAAATACGAAAACTTTACTTTTTCTTTGTATCATGGTTTTCTTCATCGGTCATGGTGCTGTGTTGCTAAAATGTTTACCAGGGAAACTGGATAAACGAAACAGTGTTTGATGGTGGAGTCACACTGATTTTAATTTTGAACTGGAACTCTGGAAAATATGTAATGCATTCTTGAGCTTATTTAGCGCCTGGAGGTTATGTAACGGTCTACTTTACACTTCTCCAGCCCCTGGAAGTTATGTAATGGATTCTTGAGCTTTTGTGGCGCCTGGAGGTTATGTATATTGATTTTATTACACTTCTCCAGCCCCTGGAAGTTATGTAATAGATTCTTGAACTTTAGTGGCGCCTGGAGGTTATGTAATTCATTCTGTTACACTTCTCCAGTCTCTGGAAGTTATGTAATGGATTATTGAGCATTCGTGGCGCCTGGAAGTTAGGCAATTGATTCTATTACACTTCTCTCGCCCCTGGAAGTCATGTAATGGATTCTTGGGCTCATTTAGCGCCTGGAGGTTATGTAATGGTCTCCTTCGCACTTATCCAGCCCCTGGAAGTTATGTAATGGCGTCTTGAACTTTTGTGGCGTCTGGATGTTATGTAATTGTTCTATCACACTTCTCCAGCCCCTGGAAGTTATGTAATAGATTCTTGAACTTTAGTGGCGCCTGGAGGTTATGTAATTCATTCTGTTACACTTCTTCAGCATCTGGAATGGTGCTAGCACCATCAGTCAAAGTGCCAGCAACGTAGCACCACCAGCACCATGGGCCCTTCCTTTTCCAATGAAAAGGAAGCAGTGGTGGATCTAGAAAGTTTTTCTTTAGAGGGGAGGGGCCTTAAACATTTGAAGCTTCACAGAAAGCAATTTTGGGCTATTTTGTATTGAAACTAGGCAAAATTACGGCTTCGATGGGGAGTGGGAAATCATTGGATCCATTGGATGGAAAGAATTACTATTTTTACAAAACTTTCATAATTTACCTGCAGGAGGCAAAACAATTAAAATTCAAAAATCGTTCACTTGTTTCATGGAAAAAATACCACACTCACCCTGGATTGGGATCCAAGAATCGTAAGATCGCACATTTTATGCTTCATTGTCATCATATCGCTTGATAATGATGCCCACAAGTTTCTGAGGACATTATATCAGCTGTCATCCTCAACAATTGTTGATGGTCCTCAAGCTTGGGAGAACGTTCAAACGTTGCATCATCATTTTGAGGGCGTCATCAAACAGTTTTTATTGGTTTTCAAGACCTTGAGGGCGTAATCGTGATTTTTGAGGTCATCCTCAAAAGATTTTGATGGCGCCCTCAACAATGTTTGAGGGCCCTCAAGAATCTTAATGGTGTCTTCATTGCCCTCAAAAGATTTTGAGGGCACCCTCAACAATATTTTGGGCCCTCAAGAATCTTGAGGGTGTCCTCATGATTTTTGAGGGCACCCTCAAAGGATTTTGATGGCGCCCTCAAGAGTGTTTGAGGGCCCTCAAGAATCTTGAGGGTAACCTCATGATTTTTGAGGGTACCTTCAAAAATCGTTGAGGGTTCTTAAGAATCCTTGAGGTTTATTTCTACTAGGGAAAGGACTGTATGAGCCATTATGCCAACATTGCCAACCTCTAAAACTTTGGTTTTGTTTACAATAATAATGTTGCTGTTGCTTTTGGATATTAGCACGTGACTTGATATAAGTTCATGATCCGCTCATAGAGTGAGCCACAAATCACACGCTGTCTACAGTGACTAGATAAACCACAGTGTGGTCAATCGCTACGCATCCAAGCCGACCTTACCGCCCATACGAACGCGTGTAAAACACCCGAGTTTCAAAAAATCGTAAAAAATATAAATCTCGAACCAAATTTGAAAAATAAGGTCTCTATCGAAAGCTTAAAGCGTCAAGACTATGAAACTGAGCTTTAAACTCCAACTTTAGCCCTTATTTTGCCATAATCACTGAATGTAGGGGATCCTTTCGTCTCAGCCGTCAGCGGCCAGTTTGTTTACATTCTCTGAACTCCTCTCCGCTCACATCCGCTCGTTCTTATTTTTTGAAAATACATCACAATTATGGTACAGTGAGGTACTCCAGGATGTGCTTTTGAGGCAACACGGGGGCGTTGCAGTGGCGCGCCAAGGGGGGGGGTTTTCCCCTTTCCTTGGGCGCCAATATTAGGGTGAACCAGCAAAAAATAAAAAAAGGGTTATCTCTATAGCAACGTTTTCCCAAAGGCGGTAAAATCAGTGGATACAAGCATAAAAAACAGTCTTCAATTTCACAATTTTGAAGGGCGGTCAAATTGCAATCTTGCTCCCCCTCTCCTACCCCCCCCCCTGGGAGGCAGCAATGATTTTATCGATGAAAATCTCTTACCGACAATTTCATACGGGCAAGTTTGTTTGTCTCGTTTTTTTAAACATAAAAAGCTAAAAAAAAAAAAAACAAAAAAAAAAACAGATCCACCTGAAATTGGTTTTAAACGAAAGTCAGAGTGGCTCTGTAGGCACAGAATTCTATGTAACTGTTTTGCAAAGGATTTTACGCCATCAAAAAACTGACACCTGACAGAAACAAGCGAAATTTACTCACCTGAACAGTTGTACTAAAATGATGTGTCCAGATAACCACTCTGAAACACTTGCATTTTTGTTTAAACTAATTTCCTCCGAATTAATCATAATTTTGGATGCGTGAGGTTGAAACAAACGAAGGCAATAAGCAAGCTAGAATCAATCTAATGGTTTGTTTATTTTCTTACCTATCAATTCATTTTAATTTGCATGCGCGCTGGCAGAAAAGGGGGAGACCGACCCCCCCCCCCCCCGAAGAATTTGGAAAAAAAAAACGGTTTTCGAGCCAATTTTCTCATTCCACCTCCGCCCCGTAAGGAAGTTTTTGCAGAGCCCCCGTTCTTTGAATTGCTAGGAACAAAACCCTTTAATTTTTCAGTGCGTGACATTTTTTGGGGTTTTTCGTACGGAGACCCAAAAAAATTGGTCCCCGGATACACCATACATTGTCCGCTAGATGTGTCTCGATCAATTAGAGGCGAGGCCTCATCAAGGTCCAAATGGATATAAATCCTCTTCAAAAATCATGGCGTAATATTAGATAGAAAAATGTTTGATATGACCTTAAAAACCCCAAAAACCCCAAAGGGTTTAAGGAAAAACCGCCGTCAAGTCTTAACACTAATTGTTTTCACTAAAAAAAAAAAAAAATAAATAAAATGAAAAAAAAAAAAAAAAAATAAAAAGGCAATTTTTCATCGCTGAAATACTTATGATATCTGTTACGATCAAGTCTCTGGTGTATTTTTATTTTACCTCTTAAAATCGAAGTGCCCATTCAATTTCTCGCCAAAATAAGGATGATATCAACACAGCGACCAAGTCAGTTTAGGTGCTCCTAAAATTAGCCTGACACATATGCACAGCTAAAACCCCTTCAATGATATCGATGCAACTGCACCAGCTTTACTTACTTTTGATTACTTACCGCATGTATTGACTTTGATTAGCGGCCAATTAGGCTTGCTAAAAAGAATACTGCTTCTGGCACCAGTTCACTCCGATATTTAATAGGGCAGACGAGGTTCATGGCTCCTTTGACTCCGGGTGTTTTGGCCGAGAAAATTTTCTACAAACATTTTTTAAGAAAAAAAAAAGACTTGAGCCGGCATTTTTTTGCTGCCTTGTAGAAAGTATCCTCTTTCGTGAATTGTTTCATTCACCTGCTCCATTCAAAAAGTAAACACATAATTTCCCAGCCGACCAATAAAAATCAGAAAAGAATAAGAAATAAACAATCTCCTACAGAAGAACGTATTTTTCTTCTTTTCCTAAGTTTTAACTTTCAAAACCACTGATGGTGAATAGTTTTAAAGATGAGCTCATCTATGACTCAAAATATGTTCCTTACTAAGCTTCGATCCCTTCACATAAAAAATTCACCGTAAATAGAAAGAGGAGACATCTAATAAGTGGGCATTCCCAAAGGTATTAGCTCTTGTAAATCCTCATTTAATTAATTGCCCCAATAAAGTGTCAATTTCAACCTCAGACCAGCGGAGATTTCAAGAAAATGGGAGTAAAAAAATGCCGGCTCAAGTCTTTTTTTTTTCTTAAAAAATGTTTGTAGAAAATTTTCTCGGCCAAAACACCCGGAGTCAAAGGAGCCATGAACCTCGTCTGCCCTATTAAATATCGGAGTGAACTGGTGCCAGAAGCAGTATTCTTTTTAGCAAGCCTAATTGGCCGCTAATCAAAGTCAATACATGCGGTAAGTAATCAAAAGTAAGTAAAGCTGGTGCAGTTGCATCGATATCATTGAAGGGGTTTTAGCTGTGCATATGTGTCAGGCTAATTTTAGGAGCACCTAAACTGACTTGGTCGCTGTGTTGATATCATCCTTATTTTGGCGAGAAATTGAATGGGCACTTCGATTTTAAGAGGTAAAATCAAAATACACCAGAGACTTGATCGTAACAGATATCATAAGTATTTCAGCGATGAAAAATTGCCTTTTTATTTTTATTTTTTTTTTTTCATTTTATTTATTTATTTTTTTTTTTAGTGAAAACAATTAGTGTTAAGACTTGACGGCGGTTTTTCCTTAAACCCATTGGGTTTTGGGTTTTTTAATAATCTTTATCGACCTTTTAAGCTTAATTTTAAACTTTCCAGTGACTTTTAAAGAGTTAAATGGCTCATTGAAAGTGTTTTCTGTGATTAAAAGTGGTCTTGAACTTTTAGATATGATAAATTGATGGAAAATTTACTTGATGATTTTTGGCTATTTTGTTTGGCGATCTTGGAACATAGTGCACCCAGTCAAAACCATGTGTTCGTAAAAGATGGAAGAAGGGGCCTATCAAGAGACTTCTGCCCAGTGGCGGCGCGTGCAGTCTGGCAACAAGTATTCTCTCCATTTAAACCAATGTAAAACAATCGATCTTCAGGAGGTGCAATTGCACCCCCAAGATATCGATTCTTTTGCATAGGTTTAAATGGAAAATTAGCATGGTTGCCAAATTGCACGAGCCGCCACTGCTTCTGCCCCAATATACAAAAATGTTTTTCTAACACGAGCGATTAATTGATGGGCAAAAAGAGAGAACAACCAGTGGCGAAGCATGCGATTTGGCAACTTCCCTTTTCCCCCATTTAAACACATTAGAAAGGTCAAAGTGCCTGGTCATCGCCAATGACTGATGCGTTCGACCTTTTTGGTAAATTTAAATGGAGAACATACATTGTTGCCAAATTTCACGCCTCGCCACTGAGCGAACGACGATTTTTTTTACAACGGCTTAGGCGATATCTAACCTCTTCAAAACTGAAACATTAACACGCGCACATAAAAAAAAAAAAAAAAAAAAAAAAAAAAAAAAAAAAAAAAAAAAAAAAAACAATTCACAATCAACAATTTTGATACGCAAAATAGTAGAATATGAGTGAGTGAATATGATAGTTCGATACAGATTTTAAAAATACTTTTGGAATCAGCGTCCAAAATTCCATTGATTAGCATAAATTCAATGAAATTTTTGCGAAAAATCATCGAAATACGTTAAAAATCTAGATAGAAAGAACACTAAGTAATATAATATTGGATGGTACTTGTCTTGGACGTTTCTTCGTCACAGAGGAGGTCTAATTCTAACATTATGAAGCATCGAGGTTATGCTAATTTGAGATCAAGTCAAAGCTCACTTTGATTTCAACATCTTCACTTTTGTCCTTCCTATATTCTTCTTACTCTTCAAAGAAAAAAAAAAAAAAGTATCTTAAGTAAACATGATAACTACAAGGGAGAAGTAAGCGTGGTTCATTTGGTATTCAATCCTGCTTAACGCTCATTGCGTTACTGGGAGCTTAAAACTATTGCGCCAGCTGTAAAAGGCTTCAAAATTGCAGAGCAAACATAAACCTTCTCAAAAATGCAAATTTGCGCACCATTGTTGCGCACAATTTGTTTTATACCTCCCACCTTCGTCTGAGAGAACACGAACGGAATCCTAGATAAAAGATTCATATCTTGTTTTTTTTTCTCTTTTTTTGTCCTCGGGCGCTTCAGCAGCCCAGACCAGACAAACAATCACATATAATCTCAATATCTATCGCACATTGCAACATTTATAAGGTGTCGAAGAAGTAAAGCTATTTGATGGTTGAATATTGCTCGATAACATTGATATCCTTCTCATCAAAATCAGAAGACACAGTACAATGTACCCCCCGACTTCGATATACACATTCAATATAATCTAATAAGTCTCTTCTTCATCTTATTAACAATTATTGATTCAACGAGTACAAAACTAAACCAGCGAGATAGACATGAAGCATTTTGAACCCATGCTCTTTCAAAGGCCTATAGTTTCCATTTTTTTACCACCATAATTTTTTCACAATTTTTGACAAAAAATTAGCATTCAAGAAACTTCAGCTGTGGCTGAGTGTGACAGAGTAGAACGTAATGTGTCCACCTTTCTTGAGTTCGTAGCAGAGACTGCAGTACTTTTAACCCTTTTGGTACCACGTTACAAGGACAAATTAACGGTCGCTCGCTCAAAATAACAGGTAGTTAAATATTCTTACTCAGCTGTGTCAATTTTGCATACACAGTGAATTGAAGGCGCTTGTCAAACATTAGTTATTTAACAAATTTCAACAACAAGAAAAGCTTTTACTGTCAATATGAAATGGTAGAAGACGGATGTAGTCTTAACCCTTTCACTCCATAGTCTCATGGAGGGTAGTCTGTAAGCATGGATTCTAAAAAGGAATGACAAAAAATAAATCGACATTCGCATGGAATGCGAAATAAATATTTCAAAAATGAATCTTTAGATCTGGATAAAAATATCAAAGGGGGTTTGGGGTCTTCCCAGGATATTAAAGGGGGGTCTAAGGGTCTCCTTCAGAATATTAAAGCGGGGTCTGGGGGGTCTTCTCGAGGATATTGAATGGGGGTCTGGAGGTCTCCCCCAGATTAAATTGGATGGGAGAAAGTGTTCGTAGGGTATTTCCTACAGTTTATTTTTCCATCGACCCGCTGAAGATCTCGGACTAAGGGCACGGGTCGGACTTCACGAACACCCTGTGCGACTGATCCATTTGGTGGTTGCACATTCATACATGCTGGTTGAAATGTTGAGTGTTGACTAGCTCAATAAAATTACGAGTTTTACGAGTTACAAGTTCACCAAGTGGGCTGTCCTGCGGTGATGGTTGCTCTTTCAATACCAGATAAAAATTCGAATGTGTTCGAAAGCCTGATGCCAGACATCGATTAATCGATGGATCGAGATCAAGATTAGAATCGAATCAAATCGATTAAAATATTCGAGGCAGAGAATATCAATCGCACACTAGAACAAAAATTCATCGGTGCAGTAGCGCACCGAGAGTTTCTTCATCTCTCTCTTTTCTCCATTAAAAAATGTGTGTTAGACAAGGATGGACAAGGGGATAAAACCCCCTCTTTCTGTCCTTTTCCTACTCATACATTCAAATGGGAAATGCGAGAGATGGAAGAGATCGTTGCGCCAGTGCAACGAGAGTTTCTTCATCTCTCTCTCTTTCCTCCATTAAGAAACGTATGTTAGACAAGGATGGACAAGGGGATACAACCCCCTCATTCTGTCCTTTTCCTACTTAAACATTCAAATGGGAAATGAGAGAGATGGAAGAGATCCTGGTTGCGCCAGTGCATCGGTAATATTTCGTATATACACTTCCAAAGCATCCAATTTTGAGAAGCAATTTTATAAGGAATATTGTTCGAGCTCCCCAGAGGCCATTTAAATGCAAATCGAGTCTTCGCAATTCTAAAATAAAAAGAGCATAGGATTTGTATCATGGCATCGGATATGCGATTCGTGCCGCGAATATGTGAATAAAAAAATAAATAAATCGAGCTGTTTTTTAAATCAGGGATTTTAAGGTGAGGAAAAGTGAGGGAAAACTAGCCTTCTTGCCTCAAAGGTCAACGTAAAATGAGGCAGATTTCTCGTGATGCACAAAAAATAAATATTCTGGTTGGGTTGGCGGTGGAGAGGGGTAATGGTGGAGGGGGGAGAGAAAACGGGGGGGGGACCGAGGACCTTAATCAATATTTCTAGACAGTGTTGCCACTATAGCTAGATACGGCTTCGGGCCACACTATAGTTTCCTAGTTGAGTTCATACGTTAGATACGGATTTCAACTCGAAATCTCGCCACTGCAAGACGAGTTTGATGATAGCGGGAATCGATCAACCCCTTTGGTACCGTTCTAGAATTCATCCCTTTATTGTCTCGATGCAGAAAAGATTATGAATAGCAGCACTTTCCAATGTACATAGATATACAGTATCACAGGATAATGTAATCTTTTTTGCACGGATGCAGTAAATGGTTGAATTCTAGAACGCTACCTATGATTCAAACGGCATCACGTGACAGACTGTGGCGGCTCGTGATATTTGGCAACCATGCAAGTTTTCCATTTAAACGTAGGTAAAATAATCGATTCTTGCGGAGGCTGGCAGCCTCCGGAAGAATCGATTGTTTTACATCGGTTAAATAGGAGGAGGACACTGTTGCCAAATTTCACGAGCCGCCATTGGTGACAGATTTGAATCTGTTCAAAAACGAGTTGTGCTCACACGACTGAGTCATTCGTCTGAAATGAACGCTAGACTACGTGTGTGCGTGAGTTGACACATCGCAATTAGCAAAACACACGTGCACGCTAATCAAGAGATGTGGCGGAGTTGCCATTTTGTCCCCTTGGAAGCATGAAATAGGTGCGGAAGTTTGAATATTCACAGTAAACTGCCTCAAAATCGATATTTCACGGGAGTTTAAATGGACGGACTTCAGCGTTCCAGGTATAATAAAACCCTTTCAGGCATACCACACTATCAGCACACACCATCAGTAGCGTACGCAGGAATTTGTCTTTCTCTATCTTGCTCCATTAAAGCACCTGTGTTAGAAAAGGACAGGAACAGGGGCTAAAGCGAGACTTCAGCCCCTATTGCTTTCCTTTTCCAGCACACACATTCAAACGGGAGAAGAGAAAGAGAGACATATTCCTGCGTACGCTACTGCACACTATAGGCGGATACGGGGAATTCGTCTTTCTCTCGCTTTTCGGTTATTTGAACACATGATTGTGTTAGAGGAAGGATAGCAGAGGAGGCCATCACGTGACTTCAGCCCATATCTCCGTCCTTTTCCAACACACACGTTCACATGAGAAGAGAGAGAGAGAGACTGACAAACTCCTTTATCTGCACACCTTGAGCCAGGGTGATTTAAAATCGAACTTTAACGACGCTCTCCAAGCGAGAATCAACTGGTTGAAAAGACTTGCAAGACTTATCTGCAGCATGCTGAGTCATTGAAACTTGAGACCACTTATTTTAAATTTAATTATTTTAAATTATTTAAATTATTGTTTTCAATTTAACTTATTAAATTATTTTAAATTAAGTTATCTAAAATTATTAAATTATTTTAAATTAAGTTATCTAAAATTATTAAATTATTTTAAATTATGCTACCTAACATTAAATTATTATTTTAAATTGTTAATTAAAGTTTCGTTTTTTTTTCATTCTTTAGTGATAAAGAGAGGGGGAAAATAAAAAAAATATTTCAGGCGCTCGTCGGAACGTCCCACCATGGTCTGAGATGGAAAAAACAAAAAAGGGCCCAAAAATCGGTGTAAAGTCATCAAAAATCATCGTCTTCAACCTTTTGTTTTTTCTCCATTTGAATCTATGCACAATAATCGATTGCCGATGAAGCGCTGCTTCACTATCGAATCGATTGTTTTACACAGAATCAAATGGAGGAAAAACAGTGTTGCCAAACAGCACGAGCCGCCACTGATTTTTATAAATGACGGTTTGATGTGAAAACTTTGTGATTTTTTGCCACTTTTTCACGATCTCAGACCAAACTCCGTCCGTGCGACTTGTTTCTTGTATGTATAATATGCTGTCCTTTTTTACGCACGATTGAATAGACAGGTGTAAATTTCGCCGCTTACTTATTTCCTTCCAAATAAAAATGGATGTAAAACAAAAATACGACATTTTTGCTTTTGACAATGTAACGATGAGACAAATTTAAATGTAAGTGCTACACAAATAGAGAGCTCTGGATATTTTCCGAGAAAAAAACAGGCGGGGGGGTGAGGAACTGTCCAATAAGACTCAATTTTGAATCGTGAATTGACTTTTTATTATTCATTTCTTCTTTTTTTTTTATAGAAACAAAAATATATTTTGTATCAAACATTCTGAATCCGTAGGTGATTTTTTAAGCATGCTACAATTTGGCGCCACGTACCTACATCTAATAATGAGGCGGTTTCAGAAAAAAAGGATCTCGCCTTTCTCTCTCTTTGCCCATTCGACTGCACGAGTGAGAAAAAGACAGAAACATGAGCAGAAGTCACGAGACAGCCCCTATATCCATCTTTTATTAACACATGGGTTTAAATGAGCTAAGAGAGAGAAGGAGGAGACGGGAGGATAACAATTAAGGAAATGAAGCAGAAAATATAAATTATAGAATCAACTGCGACGTAACTTTAAATCATTAAAAATAAAATTATTTTATAAAGCTCTCCCCCCTCCAACACACACATTTCCTCTGCACACAATTAGGATATCGCAATTTTCACTGAAACGCCGCACTATGGTCTGAGATAATAAATGAGTGGCCAAAAATTAACAAAAAAAAGCATTATGAGCAATACATTTATCTGGAGTGGCGGTTTAATGGGTAACCTGCGTAACCACCATGGGGGATTTTCAGGTTAGGATTTAAGTGAGTAATTCGTCCATTTGTTTCCGTGTATTTTGTTGCGCCGCCACCGCACAATGGACCAAAGCATGTTTCGGTCCATTGTGCGGTGGAGTCGCATCAAAATACACGGAAACAAATGGACAAATTAATCGCTTAAACATATAACCTCAAAATCCCCCATGGTGGTTACGCAGATTACCCGTTAAACCGCCTTTCTAGATAAATGTATAGCTCCTTGAAAAAAAGTCATCAAAAATGATCGTTTTTGACATTTCAAGCTTAATTTAAAAAACTTTTCTGTACTGTTTGACCTCGGTAGCTTGGTTTGAGATTTAAGTATATGGACCGTTAAATTACGTAGATGAATGTTTGATCAGACTTCAAAGCTCTCAGTCGGCTCAGTGGCACTTAAGCACTGGGGGGTACCGACTGTGGTGGAGCTTTGAAGGTGATAAACAGGAGATGCTCTCACGCATGCAGCCCGGATTTGCAGCCCGTACTAGACGAGCTTACCAAGCCGACTCGCGAGTAGAGCTAAAATTCGGAGATAAACACGGTGATTAAGTAGATATTTGATTTGACGAAGTGGACTGTATAATTGAAGATTGAACGATTAAGAGTGAGCAAAAACAAAACGATGAATAAAATGATAATAACAATGTAGAACTAGATAACTTGACGTACTCTACAGAGTAATTAACAAGGTGAATGAATTTATAATAAAATGCTCGACGCACTTCTATTATAATACGAAGGATATAGACTTGACGCCTAGCTATAGAGTGAGAAGTGATTTTACAAGAGAGGTCTCGCTCGACTATTCTCAGGGAGTTTGTCTGGGGAACTGAATTCTCACTGTTCCCAAGGGCTGCGAGTTGAGCCCAGCCGTCGCAGGGGTTGCTCCGCCCGCGCATGCGCAGTGCGCACATGCTTTGGTCAGATCAACCCCCACTCGGACTGCTCAGTCGCAGACCTTGACAGTGAGAGAGAGAGAAAAAGAGAGAGGGGGGGAAAAGGGAAGAAGCGAGTTTCTAGAGAGAAAGAGAAAGTGTGTGAGAGATAGATTGGAAATGCGGGTCATCAAAAGTAACTTAGAATAAATAAGACTAAAACCATGAAAATTAACTTAAAGAAAAAACTGCTTAGATCCAGTACTTGAATACTTAACATACCCCCCACCTTGAACCCTTCCCGGGGTTTAATAAAAAACGATATGCTATGAATACAAACCTACATACATAACTACAATTATAACTATAGCTGTATCTATACCTATAACTATAACTATATACATTATTGAGTTGGGAGTGGATAACCTTGACCGCAGGTCTCTTGAAGGTTCCCGTTGTGGTGCGGACCGTGACGACACGAGTTACATTGTCCTTGCCGGGGTGGATTGCATCGATGATCCCTTTTTTCCCAGTGAGTGGGTGCGGTGTCATTATCTGCTACAATGACGATGGTACCTGCCTTTAGATTGCTCTGGTTTTCGTGCCACTTGTTGCGTTGTTGCTGAGTGGGGAGGTAGTCACGTGACCACACGCGCCAAAACTGCTGGGTGATTTGTTGCATCAGCTGCCATCTTGATAGCCTTTTAAATTTGGGGGTCTCTGTGAGGTCGTATTCAGGTACAGAGATAAGTGGACCCCCAAATTAAAAAATGGCCCGGTGTTAAGACATCAATTTCTGACACATCAGTTGACAGAGAGCAAAGTGGGCGCGAGTTCATCATAGCTTCGATTTTCGAAAAAATTGTTGTAATTTTTCAAAAGTCAAAGTTTGTTCTCCAACGACTCGCTTGAGGTGATATTTGGCAGATTTGATCCCTGCCTCCCACAAGCCACCAAAATGTGGAGCAGCTGGTGGAATAAAGATCCATTCGATTTTTCGTGACGAAAGTTGAGTCCGAATGTGGTCGTGATTGGCCATCAAAAAATCGAAAACTTCTGACAGTTGGCGTTTGGCACCTGTAAAGTTTGTGCCATTATCACTGTATATTTTGTGGCATAAACCGCGGCGGCTTATGAAACGGTCAAAGCAGGCTAAGAGAGCGGCACTTGAGAGGTCGCTCACAATTTCGAGATGCACGGCTTTGGTCGTCATGCACACAAACAAACAAAGATAAGCTTTTGACAGCTTGGGGTTTTCCCTTCGCTTGTGTTCGCGGATTGTAAATGGACCTCCGAAGTCGATGCCGACTTCCGAAAAGACTTTCGACGGTGTCACTCTAGAGGGGGGTAGGTCTCCCATCGCAGGATGCGAGTTAACGGGCTTAACTCTGAAACAGGTGAGACATTTGCTCAGTCGTGATTTGATGATTGATCGAGCAGAGAGGACCCAAAAATTCTCTGGCTAGAAGAGACTGGAGAAGTCGTGGACCGGCGTGCAAATACCTTTGATGAAAGGCATCAATGAGTAAATTGGCAAATTGATCATGCTTAGGCAGCAAGATCGGATGCGTTGATTTGAAAGGCAAGTTAGCGTTGCGCACCCTACCCCCCACCCTGAGGAGACCCTGGTGGTCGATAAAGGGGTTTGGGAGCGCCTTAAAATTTTTTGATACTTCACGGCCTTTCCCTTAAGTTTTGAAGGTCAGCGGCGAAATGTTTGTGTTGAAACCAATTTAGCGAGAGCTGATTGGCCACAGTTGAGCTCTGTGACTGAAAGGGTTGAGGTTTTGATTCGTTTGTTGGCTGCGAGGCGTAAATTTGAAATAAATCGAAGCATCCAAGCGGCTATGCGTTGCAATTTTGAGAAATTTGAATATTTTGCAAAAAATTGATCAGCGAATTCGGAGTTGACTCCAAAAGGACAGGAGGCGTGGTGCTTGATTTGATACCGGTTGCAATTTGAGTACGATATTTTGAACCATTTCCATAAGATTTGGGGCCAAGTGTCGATGGGCGATGTCAGCCATTTTGGGCCTGTCCACCAAAGATCATGATTTTGAAGATTTTCTGGTGCACAGCCCCGTGATGCCACATCTGCAGGATTATCGCCGGAAGCCACGTGTCGCCAGGCGGTCGGCTCGACATTTTCTAGAATGAATGTCACTCTATTTGCCTCAAAATTTTTGAGCTGACACGGTATTGTTTTCAACCAAGCAAGAAAAACCCTCCGAATCAGTGAAAGTGAATAGATTTTCGATGTTTAATTTGTCATTCAAAAAGGGTTTTACAATGGTTGATCAATGTTGATAGAAGCTGAGCTCCGCACAGCCCCAATCGAGGAATTGAGATAGTTTTTGTTGGCGCGACTCGAGTTTTGGGCGGCAAGAAGTGCAACCTTTACAGAGGTTACAGTCTCAGAACGTAGATACACTGTTGCGGCGTAGCCTGACTGCGAGGCGTCACAAAAACCAATGAGTGAATGACTTTTTGGCGTCGTCTAACGTGACGCAACGGTCGATTTTGATGCTACTGATGGATGGAAAAATTTTCGCAAAATTTGCTCCATTCAGTATCGAGAGGTGGCAACACTGGAGAGTCCCAGTCAACCCCTTGCAACCAGAGTTGTTGCATGATGATTTTCGCTTTAAAGACGACTGGTGAGAGCCAGCCAAGAGGGTCATAAATCTTGGCGATTTGAGACAGAATGTTTCTTTTCGTGACCTTGTGTGGTGTCGATTGCGCGTAATAGAAAAAACTATCAGAACTTGCGTCCCACCGTATGCCAAAAAGTTTTAGGATAGAATTTTCATCGGTTAAATCAAACGATGTGACGCAATCCTCGGGAGGAATTTGGCTGAGCAATTCAGGGCGATTGCTTGCCCATTTTCCGACTTCAAAGCGACCCAGTTCAAGGAGAGAAATGGCTGTTGCTGAAGCTGAACAGCTTCTTGAACGTTGCGACACCCTGTAGCAATGTCGTCAACATATATATCTTCACGAATGACTTTTGCAGCTAATGGGTACTTGTGACCCTCATCGTGTGCAAGTTGGTTGATGGTGCGCAGAGCCGCGTAAGGAGCGGATGCAACGCCGTATGTTACGGTGTTAAGCTCGTAATCTTTGATTTTGCCATTTTGGCCCCAAAAAAATGTGTTGATATTTTCTATCTTCGGGGCGAATTAAAATTTGTCTGTACATTTTACGTATATCGCACGTAAAAACTACCTGATGGGTTCTGAATTTAAAAATTATATCAAAAATATTTTGCTGAAGTTTCGGACCAGCATATACAATATCGTTCAATGAAATTCCCGAGCTAGTGCGCTGAGATCCGTCAAATACCACTCGGTATTTTGTACTAGTGCTGTCTTTAACTACACAATGGTGAGGAATATAATTCGCTGCCTTGAAAGAGTTGTTGGGCAAGACCTCAGTCATGCGACCCAACTTTTCATATTCATCTAAAAAGCCCTCATAACCAGCTTTGAGTACCGCATCCTTGTTGAGTCGGCGCTCAATGCCTGATAGGCGATGGAGAGTGAGACTTTGAGAATCCCCTAATTGAGATGCATTTTCACGTAGTAAAAGTGGGACAACGTAACGCCCATCAGCAGTGCGATAGTGGCGCTCCTTGTAGATTTTTTCGCAAATGACGTCATCAGGGTGAACATGAGTAATTTTCGGCATCTCTTCTACTTCCCAAAATTTCCGCAAGAGTGAGTCTGTGGTGGCAGTGGATGATAGTAGGGCGGTAGCGCGAGAGGCAGCCTTACTATTACCAAGACTAACTCTGCCCGTAATTACCCAGCCAAATATGCTTGAAAGGGCGGGAGGAATTCCTTCCGGACCCACCTTCTTGTCACCCGTGTAAATAAATGGAAATGCGTCTCCTCCGATGAGGAATTCCACTACATTGGGAGAATCGAACTTATCATCAGCCAATGGCAAGTTCGCATAATGAGACCGAACCGTGCTTGGCAGATGAACGCATGGTAGATTAGATGTGATATTTTCAATGACCAATGTCTCTGTCGATAGAATTGGGTCATCGCTTTCGAGTGGCTTGAGATAGCAAGTGGCCTTGCCTAAGATGTGAGCTGAGGGGAGACCCCCGATTCCAAAAACTGGATGAGCGACGCGCTCGTAAAACAGCCCTATTCTCTTAGCACATCTGGTTGTGATGAATGACGTGGATGCGGCCGAGTCGATCACTCCTCGGACAGAGTGAAATCGCCCCCCGGGTCCTTGAATTTGAAACAATGCCGATCCTAAGACAACTGTGCACTCATTCGCGCCTCTTGCAACGGCTGCTAAAGAGACTGAGGGGTCGGCCTTTGCCTGGGTGGCATTGCCTTGTCTCCAATTCGATGCACCATTGAAAGGCGCAGCATTTGGAGAAAGCGTTGTTGACGCAACGTGCAACATTGAGTGGTGCGCAGCGTTGCAGATTGAACAACGTTTTTCGTTATTGCATTTCTGAACTCGGTGCCCTGGTCGAAGACAGTTGAAGCAAAGATCCCACTTTTGAACGGAGGCTCGCCGATCAGAAATATCCAAGTTTCTAAACTTGTGGCAAGAGAAAAGCAAATGTGGACCATTGCAACACGGACAACCTTTGGACTTTTCTGGTGCCACAAGAAGAGCGCTTTTGATATTTTTGTTCGGATGACGAGCTTTATCTGATTTTGATTCATTTCTCACATCTTGAGAACTGATTTGAGCAACTTCGTGAATGATTGATTGCTCACGAATAAAATTTAGAAGTTGTTTGATAGTTGGTATTTTAGTATCAATAAAATCTCGTTCAAAGGCCTTTTTTGTGCCGATTGGGAGCACGCGCAGAGCAGAAAACAAAAGCATAAAATCGGCAAGGTCTGCGATTTTAAGCGATTGTAATGATTGAATGCCCTCTTCGAAAACTGTAAGAAAGTTTGAGAGTTGATCCTTGGATTCTTTTTTGATTGGCGAATAATTAAGCAATTTACCGAGAATTTCAGACGCTAACAAACTAGTGTTTTGGTAACGTTTTACCCGGTTATCCCACGCAATTTGATAGTTATCAGACGTAATATCAAGTTCCGTGGCGATAGTGAGAGGAGGGCCAGAGAGCGATGAGATCAAGTAGTGGAAATTTTGGGAACATTGTCCAACGATGGATTTCGGTGAATCAATGATGCAAAATTATTATAGAATGTCGGCCATTCTGAGAGTGCTCCCCCGAAGATTTTTAGCTCAATTTTTGGGAGACGCACGTTCGAGTGAGAGTTTGAACTGTGGCTTTTTTTGGGAGTTTTGAGAAAAAACCTGAGCTTCAGCAGCGCAGAGTTTTTTGTAAGTGGAGCAGAGAGGGTAATACAAATCCTCATAAGCTTTGGATTGTTCCATGATTTTTGCGTGGATAGAGCTATCACCAGGGGTTTTTTGTGACATAGGCTTCCTGATAACGCTCAAGGACATCTTCAAATTCAGAGAGGTCTTCCGATATTTTAGAACAGCGTTCTAAAAATACACCTTTGTGTTTTTCATCTTGATCGATTAGTTTTTCAGCTTCTGTGGCTAATTCAAGCCTTTTATGCAAACGTTCTAGTCGAGTTTTTAAAATGCCCGACATTTTGGGGTAAAATTACAATTAAATAACGAATACGCGTGATACAGGGAAAACACAAATTATTAAATAAAATAAAAACGCGTTAGCGACACGAGATAAAATGCGAGTGAAAAAAATGGGCGATTTAAAAGTAACGAAATAAAATAACAGGACGGATTGTTATTTACAAAACTATAAAAACCCATTCTTAAAAACCGGCCCGGGGTAACCAAAATGTTTGACCTCGGTAGCTTGGTTTGAGATTTAAGTATATGGACCGTTAAATTACGTAGATGAATGTTTGATCAGACTTCAAAGCTCTCAGTCGGGTCAGTGGCACTTAAGCACTGGGGGGTACCGACTGTGGTGGAGCTTTGAAGGTGATAAACAGGAGATGCTCTCACGCATGCAGCCCGGATTTGCAGCCCGTACTAGACGAGCTTTCCAAGCCGACTCGCGAGTAGAGCTAAAATTCGGAGATAAAACGGTGATTAAGTAGATATTTGATTTGACGAAGTGGACTGTATAATTGAAGATTGAACGATTAAGAGTGAGCAAAAAAAAAACGATGAATAAAATGATAATAACAATGTAGAACTAGATAACTTGACGTACTCTACAGAGTAATTAACAAGGTGAATGAATTTATAATAAAATGCTCGACGCACTTCTATTATAATACGAAGGATATAGACTTGACGCCTAGCTATAGAGTGAGAAGTGATTTTACAAGAGAGGTCTCGCTCGACTATTCTCAGGGGGTTTGTCTGGGGGAAATGAATTCTCACTGTTCAAGGGCTGCGAGTTGAGCCCAGCCGTCGCAGGGGTTGCTCCGCCCGCGCATGCGCAGTGCGCACATGCTTTGGTCAGATCAACCCCCACTCGGACTGCTCAGTCGCAGACCTTGACAGTGAGAGAGAGAGAAATAAGAGAGAGGTGGAGAGGGAAGAAGCGAGTTTCTAGAGAGAAAGAGAAAGTGTGTGAGAGATAGATTGGAAATGCGGGTCATCAAAAGTAACTTAGAATAAATAAGACTAAAACCATGAAAATTAACTTAAAGTAAAAACTGCTTAGATCCAGTACTTGAATACTTAACATGTACCATTTCTAAGTTTAAATAAAATACTAGTTAAAAACGTTTTCTGTAAAACTTTACATCATTAAAAATGAAATTATTTTATGAAGCTGTCTCCCTCCCTGCCTCCCCCCGGTCCCCCCCCAACGCAAACATTTCCTCTGCGAATTAGTCTACCACGATTTTTACTGAAACGTCGCACGATGGTCTGAGATAAAAAAATAAGTGGCAAAAAATCAATTAAAAAAAGTAATTAAAAATAATCGTTTTTGACCTTTCAAGCTTAATTTAAAAAAAACTTTTCTGTACCATTTCTAAGTTTAAATAAAATACTAGTTAAAAGCGTTTTCTGTGATTAAAATTGGTCTTGAACGTTTATAAATGATAAATTGATGAGGAATCAGTGGCGGCTCGTGAAATACAATACATCGATGTCTACTTCATTTAAAACTAAAGAAAAAATATCGATTTCTCGGGGGTTCAATTGCACCCCATGACAATCGATACTTTTTTATAATTTTAAATGTAGTTGACATCGATATATCGCATTTCACGAGCCGCCACTGTGAGGAATTTACTTTCTGGTTTTTGGCCATGTTTTGACGATCTTAGACCATTGTGCGTCGTCGCAGAGTACTTATACACCGATTGTTACAACAGACTGTTAGTTTGACTTTGACTTCATCAACTTCTGAAACATCAGGGATCTGTGTTGGTTCGTTTTATTTTTCTTGCTCGTTTGTTTGTTTATGTATCCGTTGGTTGGTTGGTTGAACAATATGTTTGGAACATCCCGTACCAATTTAACTCGATGTTTTTTCTTTGTTTTCTGTTACTGCTTCATCGTGAGGGTCGCGGGAATGTGTTATAATAACGGAGCTCCATGCTGCACATGCTTTTGTTCGAGTAAGTTTTATCATAATATTCTCTCATCTAAGTTGAATGCGATCCGTTAAAACATATTTTAGTGCAGTAAGGTTGTGACTTTCAAACAAGCATCAGGCTGAACAAAAACAAACAAACAATTAGTGTTCTCAAAAAAATTAGGGTTGGTAAGTCTTTTTTCGAAGAATTTCAGATTTTTTAAGGCATTATTTCAAGTGGCAATGCTGTTAGACTCTAAAATACCTGAAAACTGCAAAAATGTTAAAATTGGTCGTGGAATGGAAGAATGAAAATCCTTCTTATCCGATGAATGGCTCTCGAAAGAAAAGTCGTCTCTTATCGGCCAATGGGGCTCTTGCAAACTTTTGCTAAGAGCTAATGAATAGTCCAATCTAGTGTAAAAACCAGCAAAAATCGCAAAAATTACTCTAAGAAAGTCTAAAATTCAGTAATAAACTCACATATAACAAACTGCTATGACGGCAAGTTCGTAATGGCGATTCAACGCAGGTATCATAGAAGATTTCTGTCTATTATGTCACTTTCTCTACGGAAACACACTACACAGGTATACGTCTCAATTTAGATAGGAATCTATCTCCAATGATGCCTGCGTCTCTCCGCCATTAAGCCCTATTCTTTGTGTGAATTTCGTGATTTTTTAGTGCACTCATCGTCACTTTTTAAGGTTTGTATGTAAGGATCAACTCTTAAATCTCCTTAAGCTAAAGTTTGCAAGAGCCCCATTCTTGATGGAGTGACAGTGTTGACAGATAGGAATTAAAACTATTTAATGCGAATTAAAGCGCGTGGATTTTGTAAGTTTTTAGTGCAACCATCGTTATACTTTTAGAGGTTGATGGCTCTGACTCAGTTCCGATGGCGAGGCGTGCTAGTTGGCCACGTTCCTTGTTTCCCCTTTAAACACATGAGAACTATCGAAACGTCTGGTCATCGCCGATAACCGAAGCATTTGATTTTTTCAGTAAGTTTAAACGGAGAAAGAACATCGCTGCCAAATTTCACGCCTCGCTGCTGCAGCCGGCTCGTAAATTGCTTGCAGTAAAACCATGCACAGACGCAGTGGCGTAGCCAAGAATTTTTCTGGGGGGGGGGGAGGGAGGTCCGAGGTCCGAAAATTGTCAAGGGGGGGGGGGGTCCAAAGATACTAATTTGGCCCAAGCCTGAAAACACAACAAAATTACCTTTTTTTAGGACAAATTTTGGTGTCGAGGGGGGGGGGGGACCCAGACCCCCTGCACCCCCCCTCCCCCGGCACACAGTAGCGTAGCTAGCTGAGCAAGCGCCCCCCTGCCGACTCGAATGCTGCGCCCCTCTTTTTTAAGGAAAAATTGGCCGCTTCGGTGGGACCCCCCCCCCGGCCCCCCTTTGCACCCGTACAAATCGGAGCCTATGTCGGAAAAATTCCTTTATTTAAAAATTATTGTAAATTAATATAGAAAATTTACTTTCAAAAGCTCCGAACTTTGTGAACGTGAATTTTGGCAGAAGCACCAATTAGAGCCTTTACATTGCTTTCTCCCTACAATTCTTAGCTTCTATTTTTCTCAATCTGTTCTCTCTTCTTTCCTTTTCTCCTTTTCTCCTTTCCCTTTTCTTATTTCCCTTTCCTTTTTTCCCCCTTTTCCCTTTCTTTTCTCCTTTTCGCTCTTCCTCTTTCGCTTCTCAAAACTTTTGCGCCCCCCCCCCCCCCGCCCGGCGGTGGCAGCTGGGCCTATAGCTACACCACTGCTGGCACAGTCCCATTCCTAGATAAAGTTATGCATTGTGTTTATATCTCACAGAATATTTACAATGACGCATCTTTCTTCCTTTCCAGCGAAAAGAATGACTTCCAGAGAATGCAGAGAAAAATGTTGGGCACTATTCGGGATCGTCGAGAACGAAAACAATGAGAAAATCGGGGTCACGTCCGGCATTTTGACCAAATCGGAAAGGCTGTGCGAATGCAGAATTACGATTGGTTTCAGAACGATCCTTGAACGCAAAAAAATAAAACCCTCCAGCTACGAATGGCGATTTCAGATCAGCTCTGCAATCGCGAACAGCTGGCTGAAGGAAAAAGGTATCCGCATAAATCCAAAAATAAGATCCACAATTTGTCAGACGAAAATATTCACTAAAATTTTTGTTATAATTTTTACAGACTCAATTTCACCGAAGAGAGATTGTTACCCAGGAATCGGGCAGTTGTGAGGGTCTGAATTGTTTACTTTTTTAGGCAGCAAACTACAAAGGAAAGTACTGGATGAGTTGAGTTGAAAGAAGCCTTTGATTCTTAAACTAGGTCCTAAAATGCAACTTTGGACTAAAACACATTATTTTATTTGAGAACTCCACGTTGTGAAGTCACAACACATACGATTTTCTACTAATGTACGCGAGGGTGTCCCCTAAACCGAGACACTTGAGAGAGAGACCGAGAAAACTGAAGGCCATTTGTTCTCAGCTCAGCAAGTATTTTAATTTAATTTGTGAGAAAACACCGAAATGGCTGTTGCAAACTTTTGCTACAGCGACAATAAGTGTTAAATCCGATGTAAAATCGCCTGAAAAGTCCATTGATGGCATTATAAAGTCATGAAATACAATATTAAACTCACAAGAGGCGTTTACTGAAATCCAAGATGGCGGCAAAATATCGAGGAATCTTAATGTATGCACCGTGATCATCCAAGGATTGCCAACTTTGACAACCTCACTGGAGGTTTAGGTTATGTGTTTGTTTACGTTGTGATTGGTTGTGATGGATATTGTGAGGTTGGCTATCCTTGAATGTTCGTGGTGCATGCATACAGATTCCTCGATATTTTGCCGCCATCTTGGATTTCATTAAACGCCTCTTGTGAGTTTATTATTGCATTTCATGGCTTTCTGATGCCACCATTGGACTTTTCAGGCGATTTTACATTAGATTACTCACTCTATAGCGCTGTAGCAAAAGTTTGCAACAGACCCATTAAGACCATTGGAACTACTCAATTCGTGCTCAAAATTGCTGGGGGCAGAAGTGTCCTAAAGGCCAACGTTGGTGTTTGTTTAGATATTATCGGCTAAGGCGGTTCGTGAAATGCAAATTTTCGATGTTTCTTCTCCGTTTAAACTGATGGAAAAGAATCGATCCTCAGAGGGTTCTTTGAAGCCTCAAAAAATCGATACTTTTGCATCCGTGCAAATGGGAGAGGGATAAAATTTTAAACTTTTTTTTCTCAGCAAAGTTAGTTGCGATTAGATTGGACTCTCCTTTGGGACCCTCCTTAATGTGTCCGCCATCTCGAAGTGTTGTTTAAATTAGCATTTATTGACCTTTCCTGAGTCAATTTCGGAACTTTCCGATGCTCCCAGACTTAATTCCGAGAAATTATACACCAGAACGTACCTCCTCTGTAGCAAAAGTTTGCAATAGACCAATGACGGTTCGTGCAATTTGGCAACGATATTTTCTCTCCATATGATTCTATGTTAAACAATCGATTCGATAGTGAAGTAGCGCTTATTCACCACTCACCAGCATTCGATTATTTTACATTGCGTCAAATGAAGGAATGGAGTCATTTTGGGCCAGTGGCGTAGCCAAAGGGGGGGGAGAAGGGGTTCCAGGGGTTCTGGACCCCCTTCATGCCACCAAAACTTGTCCTAAAAAAAGGTCAATTTTTGCGTTTTCAGACAATTTTTACCAAATTAGTATCTTTGGACCCCCCCCCTCCCATAATAATTTTTGGACCTCGGACCCCCCCCCCCAGGAAAATTCCTGGCTACGCCACTGTTTCGGGCCTTTCTGATGCTCCCAGACTTATTTTCGATAAATTATACACCAGAACGTACCTTCTCTATGGGCGTAGCAAAAGTTTGCAATAGTCCAGTATCAGCTCGTGCAATTAGGCAACAATGTTTTTCCTCCATTTGATTCTCTTTTGAAGAGTCGATTCGATAGTGAAACAGCGCTTCACCAGGATTCGATTGTTTTACATTGAGTCAAATAGAGGAAAAAAATTGTTGCTAAATTGCACAAGCCGCTACTAGCTGCAATAGACTCATTCGATTCTTAATTTTATTTCAGGTGTGAATGTGATCAAATTTAAGTACGTTCCCAGCCCCAAACCCAAGGACGACGAACCAATCAGAGAAGGAGACAACGTGCTCCTTGAATTGGGGCCGAAGGGAACAAAGGTAGTAAAGCGACTGGACTCAAAGAAGTCTTCGAAGAAGAACGGAGAGAAAATCGGGAACGGGGAAACACCGGAACAGGGGGAACAGAAACCGGAAATGGGCTGGTTTTCGGGAACAGTCCAAGGAGTCTCGTCCCTCATTCCAGATTGGGTGTCGGGAATGAATCCAACAGAGCGGATATCCTCCATAGGATCTTCCATTGGATCCTCTTTCCGTAGAACAGAAAGCAATAAGTCATAAGTACAGTGGCGAAGCGTGCTCTTCGCAGGATACCCTGCATTTTGTCCATTAAAACCCATGTAATAAGTCGAATGCGAGAGTTTCGCCGGGCACCCATGATAGTTCGATAAATTTATGGTTGGTTTGAATAAGTGAAATCTTCCTTTTTCGAGACTGGAAACACTGCAATTATACCCATTAAAACCATGTATGCCGCCCTGAAAGGTTTAAAACGGTTGAGGTATTTTTCTTAAATAACACATATCAGAGTTTAAAAAAATTAAAATTAAAAAAAAAAAAAAAAAAAAAAAAAAAATTGGGATGGGTTCATCAAAGGGAAAGGTGCTGAAACATTCTTTAAGTATTTTAAGAGTATAGTTGGCCGTAACTGACAGGGCTGCCGTTTAGCGTATGATTAATCGCGGTTTTCAATTCACCGATGATTCCACCGGTTGAGAAAAGATTACACAGTTCAATTCAATGTATGACTGTAATGCACGAAAATGCTCGCATCTGTAATCCTTTCTCAATCGGTGGAGTCGTCGATGACTTTAAAAAACTTGCAGATATTTTAATTAATTAACAGAGTTTTCGCCGATTGAGAAGAGATTACAGATCGGCGTATTTTCGAGCATTTCAGTCATATATTGAATTGAACTGTGTAATCTTTTCTCAACTGGTGGAATCATCGGTAAATTGAAAAATGTCATTAATTATACGCCAAACGGCAGCCCTAGCTAACTTAAAATGAGTAAAATTCAATTAAGAAGAAGAAGAAAAAAAAAGAAGAAAAAAGTAGAAATATTAAGTTGTTAAAAGTCCTAATAGCATATTACGGGTTAGACACACAAAAACAAACTTGAATAAAATAATTTAAATAGAATCTATCCGGTAATTCTCAGCATTAATTCCTGTCACTGGCCATGCACCCCTGCCCAAGAGACATCGATAAATTGCAATTTAATAGCCTCCATTGCTGTAATACAGCGATCTGGCAACGTTGCGGAGGAACAGAGCCAGTCTTTGAACTGGTTGGTCCGCTGCCGCTGTTCCAACTGTTCGCCCACACTTGTCGTGGGGCGCGTGCTAGCGAGCGCGCCACTGCCGCCGTTTCGTTTGCCAGACTCCGGCGCGCATGCGCGAAGTGCAGAAACCCAAGTTTTCACAATGAAATATGCAAATCCGGTCTGTCTACCTTATTACCGGTGACGCAATCTCTCTCCTCTTGCAGTTTTGCGGCCATCGATTTGTGCTCAACACTCAACAGCTCAGCTTCTTCAAGCGCGGAACATAATTCGCCGATGTTGTCGTTATGTTCGTCCGCGCCCGCTCACCGTTCACCACAGTTAGTTGCGGCTGTTGAGGTACCATAAGTTTCAGTCATAATTTCTCTATGTATGAAACCGAAGATTACTTGTACATACAAATATGGAACTCGCTATCTCGCCCCTGGTAAGTGAAAAATTGATAAAACGCCGGCCGTGATACAACCGGGCATACAGAGGGGATCACGAAGATTACAGAATTCTGGCTCGAAAAAGATTGCTTTTCCCACTTTTTTTGTGTATGTTTACAGGGCCTAATAAATGTGCGGTACACACGGTCCTCGGCCTCAAGTCTGCCCTAAGTACTTCAACATCAACAAGCATCGGCCACCAGCCAACGGACCGCATCGGACAGTTTTAAAATGACAAAACCACAAAACTAACTTAAAAATTGCACTTAGGGTGGGTTAGAGAGGCCTTAGACCCACCCCAAGTAACGTAAAGTTGGGAGCGCACCCAACATTCTGATGTGCCGTTAAATAAATGTGAGGTTAGAATCGCCATTTTCAGGTACGACCTAAAGCCCGTTTGTACCGTACATGTATTGGGCCCTGAACTAGAACAAACATGAAACAGTGAACAGTGGAACATGAAACAGTTTTGGAACAGACAAACATGGTAAAGTAACCTTTGCCAGCCAAAATTCTACAATCTTTATAATCCCATCTGAAGTATGCCTGGTTGTATCACAACCGGAGTCAACTTAACAAAATATGGGCTTGTGCAATATCTGCATGAATAAGTAATCTGATAAAAACCAAGGGGGGGGGGAGGATCGATCCAACGGGCTCCGTTGAATCGATCATCAAATAATCTATAGATTTGCTTTTAAATAAGTTCAAATGCAGTGGCGGTTCGTGGTTATTTCCATTTAAACCTACGTAAAGTAATCGATCTTCAGGGGATTTAATGAATCCTGAGAAATCGATACTTTTGCCATTGACTCGCTCCACTGCGCGGCGCACTATGGTTTGAGATCGGAAAAAAGTGGCCAAAATTCAGAGCAAAAAGAGGCCAAAAAAAATTATCGTTTTCGACCTTTTGCGCTTAATTTACAACTTTCCAGTGACACTTTCATGTTGAAGTTACTTATTTAAATTGTTCTCTGTGATTAAAATAGCTGTATTGAAAGTTTATGAATGGTAAATTGATGAAATTTACGATGTGATTTTTGGCCACTTTAAGACGATCTCAGAAAATTGTGCGGCGGTGCGGCGCGGTGCCACCGCGATTATGTGAGAATGTGAACATCAACATATAGCTTCTGAAAGTTGTATGATTTGTTTGGATACAGAAAAGTTTCGAATAATTTTATAATCTTCAGTACGGTGACAAACAAAAAAACAAAAAACAAAAAAAATGGGGCAGTTAAATACAGCTAAATTATTGTTTGCATCGGTGGCTTTGGACGTATTAATGATGCAACTTCGACGATATTTGAAAGACCTGTTACCGTGGATTCACCGATACACAAATAAATTCAGAATATCGATTTGTCTCGTTCGTGCGTAGGTCACGTCGCGTCATCCGATGACAAAACAAAATTGCGTGACATGAATCACGCGCCGTGTTCCTGGTTTCAACGAACGTAGACATGGACGACGCGCAGTGGCCCAAAATGTCCGATTTAAGAGTCAAAAGTTAGCGCATTAAAATCTTCAAAACATGATCGTTTAAAACAGCACCTTTAAGATGATGGCCACATACTTCTGTACACAACTACTTATAAAATTGAGGACTTCACCGAAGGACGGGCACACTGAAAAAAATAAATAGTTAAAAAAGTACAGAACAAAATGATTTGCTGAATCAACCTAAGAATAATTTTGTTAAATTAACAACTCAAATGCTAAATCAGCAATTCATTTTGTTAGCTTAACAACTAACTTTGCCCAACCAACAAATCAAATAGTAAAAGTAACAATTTTTGCGCTGGCATAACAAATTAGTAAGTAAAATCAGCAATTTATTTTGCTGATAACAAGCTGAATTGTTAGATCAACTAATTGGGTTAAGTTCTGTATTTGTTTAACTATTTAAAATTGCTAAATTGGCGATGTCTATTTTGTTCAAAGAACACCATTATGTGGTTGATTTAACAACTATTTTTGTAAACTCAACAAATAAATTGTTAACTTAACAGAAAACCCTGGTTGATTTAGCAACTTTCGATTTTTGTTAAAACAGCAAATTTTCAATTGTTGCTTTAACAATTGATTTTTTTTCAGTGCACATGAAATAACATCAGGTGTGTCTTTTTTCTTGAAATCAGCATATAATCGTAATGGAGATTTTCAAATAAATATCACACCTGCGATAATTTTTGGGTCAGTATTGGAGTCAATGAGATCAAATAAGATCAAGAGCAAAAGTGTATTCTTTACTGTAAATCTCCAATCCATTTGTATCCTGATTTTAAGGAGAGAACTTGCCACTCGGCTGATGTCTTATGTGTGCCCTTCTTCTCGCAAAATCTTCAACTAATTTCAGCTGACGAATACAATTTCAAAAATAGTTTTAAATTATTTGAGACCAAAGTTTTGGAATTTTTCAACTCCCTGAATTTTGAGGATACCAAATCGGTATTTTCTACCTACTGTGCGGCAACCGACGAAATCTTAAAAAGATCCCATAGTTGCCAGCTTAAGTAAAAAACAAAAAACAAAAAAAAAACAACAACAAACACCAGCTCACTTGTTGTATTGCCTCTAATGGGAATTCTGAAAGAAGTTCATGGGCGGATCTAGAATTTTGTCATTCTGTCTCTTTGTCTATTCGAACGCATGCGTTGGAAAAGGAAACAGATCGGCCTTTTCACGCAATACTTTCTCTCCTTTTCTATCCTTTCCTACCATATGCATTCAAATGGACGAAGAGAGAGAAGGACAGATTCCTGGATCCACTAGTGTGATTTTTTGAACTGATCTGGCAACGACGCGACAGATCACCATCAACGAGGTTTGCAGATCTTGGAAGAACATCGATGAGGTGGCGATTACATAATCTGACAGATGTAACCTTTATTTGCAAAAATTATTTTTGCTCGCGGAGAAGACCTGACCAGATTTCAGAGAACAGGTATTTTATCGATGGAATCGTCGCAATGCTAACAGTGGCGGCTCGTGCGATTTGGCAACCGTGCAATTTTCCATTTAAACTTTTGTAAAAGAATCGATTCTTGAGGAGGCTGACAGCCTCCGGAAGTATCGATTGTTTTACATTGGTTAAATGAGAGGAGGACACTGTTGCCAAATTTCACGAGCCGCCACTGAATGCTAATAAAATACCGATGGAAGGGGATTCCCGGATCAGTAGCGGCTCGTGCTATTTGGCAACCTTGTTTTTTTAACCATTTGAACCAATGCAAAAGAATCGATTTCTCAGGGATTCAGTGAATCTCTTCAAGTTCGATTACTTTACGGTAGTTTAAACGGAGAGAATCCGTTGTTTCCACATTGCACGAGCTATGCCACTGCACATACTCTTCATGAATAAAGCTGCGAGGATAACATGGATGAAACTTGAAAGTTCCGCAACCATCAAATAAAATCAGTTCAAGATGAAAATTTTTTCAGCTCGGTAAAATTGTTCAATTGAAAATTGATTTTGGTAAAACTGTTGGTCTTTTTAACACCATTTGCGTGGCAATAATAATAATAACAATGATAATAATAAAAAATTAAACCTTTTTCAATTGGGGTCAAAAAGAAAACAAAATTGGATTCTGAGAAAAATTTCTGGCCATACCGTAAGGAGAATTCTGTTTACTACTTTTCTAATCGGAACTCTACAGGCCGGTTTAGTTTCCAGGCACTTTCGTTAAAGTTGCGCAGGAGTTCCGGTTACACATACCAGAATTCCGGTTAGGAAAGTATTGAACACAATTCTTGCTTGGGTAACAGCAATGAAATTTTTCCCATAGTGGGGTCAGCACAGTGGCGCGTCATAGCGTCTCGTGGATCGTAGTGGCGTTGCGTGAAATCTGGAAATGCTGCATTTCGTCCATTTGAAACTGTTAAAAATATCGATTTGAAAGAGCGCACTGTGCTACCCCCCCCCCCCCCCCCCATACCCTTATACCTAGTTCGACCTTTCACATGGCTTTAAATGGACCAAGTCCGAAGCCAGGTTGCACGCGCGACACCACTGGTCACGATTTATGAAAAACTTCTCCATATACCTCCATATAAACGGTCAGTAAAATATGAGTCGTGCTCTTCCAAATACATTACCATTGAAGTTACATTGGGATGTTTTCGGACAAGAACGCCTCATGTTCAGTAATTCTTTCTTCCGGAAACAAACACACTTGAACACCATGGCGATCGATACTTTTGCATATAGAATCAAATGGGAGAAAACCGATTTGTTGCTTATTCACAAATCACCACTATATTTTATAGAATGCAAGAGTTACTAACTCACAGATGTGACAGATGTACCTGAGCAGTTTGAACTAGTATTGAGAAGAAACCAGAGATGACTGCAACATACCTGGAACAATAAAACAAAACGAATGATCAGTCAGGTTTTAAGAAAGAAAGATATACTGTTAAAAATTGACCAAAGATGGCAACGGTTTCCTAACTTTTGCATAAAGACGAAGCAATGATCAGGGTATGATAGAGCTGCATCGTAACTGGAACGAGCTTTATTTGGGGGGGAGGGGAGGCAGGAAAGAGGGTGGTTGAACGGAGCGTTAATTTCGATGATTATCATCCTCGCACAAAAATACATGATCATTTCGACCAGTCTCGCGCATGCGCAAAAGCGACCACAAATCAGGCGCGGAGAGAAACGAAAACCGAACCAAGCGAGACGAAACTAGGATCAAGCAATCGGAATCGGACACATCGACCTCACGATTTGAATCGTTTGGCGAGAGAGAAAGAAAGGAAGAGAGAGATGGAAAGAGTGAGAGAGAGAGAGAGAGAGAGAGAGAGAGAGAGAGAGAGAGAGAGAGAGAGAGAGAGAGAGAGAGAGAGAGAGAGAGATAGAAAGAGTGGAGAGTGAGAGAGAGAGAGGGGGGAGAGAGAAAGAGAGAGAGAGAGGGGGGGAGAGAGAGAGAGGGGGAAATAGAAAGAGTGAGGGAGAGAGAAAGAGAAAGAAAGAGAGAAAGAAATAGAGAAATCGAAAGTGTGAGAGAGCGAAAGAAAGAAAGGTAGAGAGAAATAGAAAGAGTGAGAGAGTGAGAATGAGAGAAGAAAGAGAGAAGGAAAAAAGAGTGTGAGAGAGAGAGAGAGAGAGAGAGAAAGAAAGAAAGAAAAAGAGAGAGAAATAGAGAGAGTGAGGGAGAGAGAAAGAGGAGGAAAGAGAGAAATAGAAAGAGTGAGGGAGAGAGAAAGAGGAGGAAAAAGAGAAATAGAAAGAGTGACCGAAAGAAAGAAAGAGAGAGAAATAGAAAGAATTAGAGGGGGAGAATGAGAAAAGAAAGAGAGAATTAGAAAGAGTGTGTGTGTGTGTGTGTGTGTGTGTGTGTGTGTGTGTGTGAGAGAGAGAGAGAGAGAGAGAGAGAGAGAGAGAGAGAGAGAGAGAGAGAGAGAGAGAGAGAGAGAGATAGAAGATGTGAAACAGAGAAAATGATAGAGGGGGGAGAAAGAGAGAGATATCGACCCGATTGTAACAAAACACGGATCTTGTTGATTGGTCGATTGTCTTGTCCTATTCACCCATCGAACTTCAAAGTTTTGCGTCATTATTTTTTCGAGCCATCATCTGGACCCGCAAGAAGAAGCACGTCGCCAGTCGTGTAGTGTAATCGTGGCGTCATAGAAGTACCGAAAATTGCGTGGTGGATGTAACTATACTTGCGCACCAATCGATGGATTAACAGATCGATATTCTGATCGATTGATTATAGGATTATTCTTCAGTGACTGCAAGCCAAGCTTGCTCAGAAGAGCAGACGATCTTTGGCCGAACTCAAGAGAACAATGTTTAGAGAGTTTGAAAGACACAAAATGAGGCGCAGGTACAGAGAGCCGAAAAAGTAGCTTCGGAAATTCATTTTTTTTAACTCTTTTTCAACTGATTTGCCTCGGGAGGAGGGAATTTGCACGGCAAAAAAAATATACTCATACATCTATCTGGAGACTTCAGGATGAGTGTGTGTACGCAATGTGTCTATCACACTGCGGTGTGGGTTTACGTGTAATAAGTGTCATACAACGCTATGCCATAATAATTGCGGAGAGCAATACCGCAAAGTGGTCCGAAATAAATTATTTTCTGGCAAGGGCGGTGAGAAGGGGGTGCGAAAGGATTAGATGCTGGAAACGCCGATTTCGCCGTTATTTTCCCAGTGGCGGCTCGTGCAATCTGGCAACCGTGGACTTTTGCCATTTCAACGTATGCAAAAAGATCAATATTAGGTGAGGCGCTGCGCCTCACCAAGTAATCGATTATTTTACACAGTTTTAAATGGAGGAAATCCATTGTTGCCACATTGCACGAGCCGCCGCTGTATTTTCCCCAAAATTGAGCTAAAAATACGCACAAATTTACACAAATTAAGAGTTTGCCCACCCTAGGATCCCTCCCGCAAATGACGTCCCCGTAAAAATACACATACTGGTCTAAAATAATACATCGTACGCAGAAGCGGATCACGACAGTTTTTCTGGGGGGAGGGAGACAGGCACGCCTATGAAATTTGAAATTTGAATAGTAGCAGGAAGCAATTTGAGGCTATTTGCTGTAGAGAAAAAGGCGACATATGAGGTTTCTGGGGGTAGCAGGTGCACCCCCCCCCCCCAGATACGACACTGATCCCATGGTTGGGAATATAAATTCTTGCCTGTGTGTCACGATGCCATTCGAGCGTTTTCTAGAGAAAACCTACCAAGTTTCCATTTTTAAAATCGAATAATGAAGTTTTTTCGTCCTGAAAAAAGCGACGTTTCTATCTCGGGTGCGCCGAGCGAGCCAGCGAGATCGCGCGCAACCGCCGCTGCGTTGAGTCGAGCGCATCAGAAGTCCCGAGTTTGAATCGTGCGATAATTCGATATATATCGCATCGTCCGCGTTATTTTATGGGGCATCTCATCCGCGATTTATGGGCTTACGGCTCCAACCATCACACCGCAGCGCGCCGCCGCCGCCGCCGTGCGCGTCCTGACCAATGATCTACCGGGGTGGAGGGTGAAGGGGGGGGGGGTTGTCCGTCCTACGAAAGTTGCGGCTGCGTTGAGCGTAGGTGAGATCGTTTTTTAACGGCGGCCGCGGGATGGATCCTCTCCTTCCGCACCGGAGCTGCCGGTTTGCCTATCATCGTATGCGTTTTTCCATTCAATTCGATGTAAAAAATTTGAATTTCCCGCCAAAGTCGGCAGCACTGAATCCTCGGTACTACGCATGCGCTGCCGACGCCGCACAGTGGATCGAAAAGCAGCGGCGGCTCGTGCTATTTGGCAACAATGTTCTCCATACATTTGATCCAAGAAAAACAATCGATTGCAATCGGTTTGCAATCGATTGCCGCTTCACCTGCGATCGATTTTTTTTTTCTATTGATTTAAATGTAGGGAAAACACTGTTGCCGAATTGCACGAGCCGCTCCTGTCAAAAAGAGATTAAATTTCTAGGACATAATTTTACGGATAAAAATAAAAATCAAGAACCAACGAGCAATAGCATTATCAACATCATTCAGGGGCTCAGTTTGTTTGCCTCATATTTTTACTTGCGGAGTGAAAGTTAGTTGTATGGAACCTCGGTCCTGCCCCCCCCCCCCCGAAAAAAACCCCTTATCAAAAGTTCCACTTAGGAAATTGCGGTCAGAGTATGGGAGGTTTCACTGTGCTGAAAAAAGAAAATTCCACTAGTCGAGATATTCCACTTAAAGGACGTTCCACACGAGTCACTTTCACTGTATTTTATTCATACGCAACAGATCCATTCTAGAATATTTATAAAAAAAACACATATTCCAAGTCCTGCCCCTGAAAAAAATCCCCCTTAGCAAGAGTTCCACTTAGGAAATTGCGGTCGGAGTATGGGAAGTTTCACAGAGCTGAAAAAAATTCCACTTGTCGAGATGTTCCAATTAAAGGACGTTCCATACGAGTCACTTTCACTGTATTTTATTCATACGCAACAGACCCATTCTAGAATACTTATAAAAAAACACATTTACCGTGGAAACTTAGTCCTGCCCCGAAAAAAATTCCCCTTAGCAAGAGTTCCACTTAGGACATTGCGGTCGGAGTATGGGAGGTTTCACTGTGCTGAAAAAAAAAAAATCCACTTGTCGCGATATTATTCCACTTAAAGGACGTTCCACACGAGTCACTTTCACTGTATTTTATTCATACGCAAAAGACCCATTCTAGAATATTTATAAAAAAACACATTTTCCATGGAAACTTAGGCCTGCCCCGAAAAAAATTCCCCTTAGCAAGAGTTCCACTTAGGACATTGCGGTCGGAGTATGGGAAGTTTCACAGAGCTGAAAAAAATTCCACTTATCGAGATGTTCCACTTAAAGGACGTTCCACACGAGTCACTTTCACTGTATTTTATTCATACGCAACAGACCCATTCTAGAATACTTATAAAAAAACACATTTACCGTGGAAACTTAGTCCTGCAACGAAAAAAAAATCCCCTTAGCAAGAGTTCCACTTAGGAAATTGCGGTCGGAGTATGGGAGGTTTCACTGTGCTGAAAAAAAAAAATCCACTTGTCGCGATATTATTCCACTTAAAGGACGTTCCACACGAGTCACTTTCACTGTATTTTATTCATACGCAAAAGACCCATTCTAGAATATTTATAAAAAAACACATTTTCCATGGAAACTTAGGCCTGCCCCGAAAAAAATTCCCCTTAGCAAGAGTTCCACTTAGGAAATTGCGGTCGGAGTATGGGAAGTTTCACAGAGCTGAAAAAAATTCCACTTGTCGAGATGTTCCACTTAAAGGACGTTCCACACAAGGAACTTTCACTGTATTTTATTCATACGCAACAGACCCATTCTTAGAATATTTATAAAAAAACACATTTTTCATGTCCAGAAAAATCGTTGTTTCGAGCCAGAGTGCGGAGAGCGCCGCCTAGTCTCGCGGATTGGATCCAGGGCAGGATCCACTCCTTCCGACTTTTAAATCAAATTGACGCGACGGAGACGCTCGATGCGCGGGTTGGACCTTTGGTCCTGTCTTATGATGCGGTATTGTCGAAACCCGCGTTTCCCGCTCCTTCAAGCTAGCCAGCGTGGCGTGGCGTGGCGTGGCGTGGCGTGGCGTGGCGTGGCGTGGCGTGGCGTGGCGTGGCGTGGTCTCCGTGGTGACCGAACGCGTCCAAAGGGCCTGAGAACTGTTTGGTGCGGAGGTCTTACAAGAGAGCGCGAGCTGGCTTAACGTTGTCGCTGACGACATGCCGGACCGGCGGAGCCGTATAAAACTTACCTATTGTTTCGTGCAAAAAGATAACTCATGATAGAGTCTAACACTTTCGGTACAAGGAGAGAAAAAAAATTCGGTTCATACGGAACACCGAGGGTGTTCATGGAGAAAAAAAAAATTCGGTTATGAGAACTGAACTTCGGCTCATATGGAACATCGAGGTGTTCGGTTACAATAACCAAAGTTTTCGGTTGTGAGGACCGAACTCCAGTTAGCAGTACTGAAGGTTTCGGTAAGTGTGACTAATACTATGACTCACATTTCGTTCCTACTGAACCACTTCGGTACTCCTAACTGAAGTTCGGTACTCACAACTGAAAACCTCGGTTACTGGAACCAAATACCCTCGGTGTTGTATATGAACCGAAGTTTTTTTCTCCGTGTACGGAACACCGCGGGTGTTCGGTTCCAGTAGCCGAAGTTTTCGGTTGTAAAGTACCGAACTTCAGTTAGAAGTACCGAAGTCTTCGGTGGGAACGAAATGTGACTATGTGTAATTCAAAGTATTAACCTACGTAACTATGTATAATGGGTCTGTTGCATACTTTTGCTACAACGAAAGGGGGGGGGGGTGGTTCTGGTGTAAAATCTCGTGAAAAGTCCATTGGCGGCATATCAGAAAGTCATAAAATGCAGTGCTAAACTCACAAGAGGCGTTTAACTGAGATCCAAGATGGCGTTAAAATATCGAGACAACCTATATGCATGCACTATGAACAACAAATATATCGCTTTCTTCCATAGTCCAACGACACAACGTCTCATGGGAGATTCCTGTCTAATTTGTCATTTTCTCTGCAGAAACACAGACATCCTTACCCCAGTCACGATGCCTTTCTTTGCTCAGCATATCTAATTATTTTTCATACATAAACCAGGATTTGCGACAATCTTTGTTTCGTCAATACTCAATAGTGCATACAGGGGGAACTTTGTAATAGAATTCTAACCATTTGAAGAATAACTATTTTAGCCGAGTGTAAAAAATACATAAAACGTTATGAACGAGCACACAGCATGCAAGCAATTGCATGCGCATGGAGGTCCAATTGAACCACCGAATTAATATATCGATACTTCGGCACCGATACTCAAATAGGAGAAAAACGATTGTTGATTGCGCATTCTCACGAGCCATCGACTCTGATATGAATACAGGGTGATGAAAGAACTGGGCGCATGAAGCACGTGATCGGCACGAGTCATAATCTCCAGGAACCACAGCACCGTTTCCTCATGTTTTTTCTCCACAGATGGTCGACCAATTGACAGGGCTGCCGTTTTGCGTATAATCAATGCTGTTTTTCTATTCACCGATGATTCCACCGGTTGAGAAAAGATTACACAGTTCAGTTCAGTGTATGACCGTAATGCACGAAAATACTCTGATCTGTAATCTTTCCTCAATCGGTGGAAACTCCGTTGATTAATTAAAATATCCGCAAGTTTTTTAAAGTCATCGACGACTCCAGCGGTTGAGAAAAGATTACAGATGCGAGTATTTTAGTTTATTACAGTCATACACTGAACTGAACTGTGTAATCTTTTCTCAACCGGTGGAATCATCGGTGAATTGAAAAATAGCATTGATTATACGCAAAACGGCAGCCCTGGATGGTCGACCGATTGACGATCGAAGATCGTCTAGGTTTCTGCACCGCGAGAGCTCGTGCTTTCGCTCAGTGATTCCGTGTTGCAGATATCTATAACATCCGTTTTTTGAGTTGAAAATAGCTGCGATTTGAGGTTGAGGTTGAGCCGAAACGAAAAAAGGGAATTTTTTTCCCCTTCATCCAAACAATCAGAAATTATACTTACAAAGCCATTGTTGTAGTCGTACCAAATAATAATGATAATTTTGAAGTGTTTGATATTATGAATAAAGGGACAACAGTCAGATGATTATGATATCAGGAAAATGTATAATTCTACTGTTCCTTGCAAAAAGTGAGTTAAAATTACAAAATAAACAAATAATAAACTAATAAAGTTCGTCAACTATTATTCCTTTGATGAACATTTCATTTATTTTTGTTCCTTCCATGTTTTATCCTGAAATTTTGAATGTTTAAAATTCCGGGGGGGGCAAGTGCTCCCTCTTGCCCCCGCTGCGAGCGCTCATGAATTCCAGCATTTTACCCGTTCTTGTTTTATTTATTGTTCATATCGTTGTGCTTCTGCTAATATGACTAGAATCTGGTGTTATGACAATTGCTTTTTTTTCAGTGCGGCGAGCAGCTCTGACCAAGGGACTCTAATAACCCTCAACTGAAACGTCATAATAATCTGTGCTTCGACCGGTAGATTCACCGATGGATTTCAGAATCCCATCAGTGGCGTAGCGTGCAATTTTTCAACGTTTTAAGGTGTCCATTTAAACCCATTTAAAATATCGAACTATTGGGTGTTCGGTGAACACCTTTGCATTCGACCTTTTACGTGGGTTTAAATGGACTCATAACAACGTCCACGCAAGACGGCAGCACTGCTCTCGCTTTAAAAGTCACCGATCGGCGGACGATCTAGATAACCACACGGCGGCGGCGAGATCACCCCGATCCGACGATTCCCCGTTTTGACTCTCGTCTTACGATCTTCAGCGTCAGACTTTAAGATACACATAAATGCCGGATTGAAAGCAGTAAGGCACCCGCTTGAGAAGGAACACGGTGAGGTTGAGGAGGGCAGGAGAGCAGGAGGTAGAGGAGGTTCCCTCGACTAATCGTGAACGAATTGGCATTATTATGACTTATTTATTGGTCAGCAGTCCGGCGCCCGGTGAGTGCGATGCAGCGTGCAGCGGCGGCGCTGAACGCTGACGCTGATCGTCTCCATGATGCCAAATTTAAATTAATGCAACTTTCAACGAGACAGAACCGAGAAAAACATTTAGGTAATTTAACCCTCTAAGGGCCAGGTTAGAGTCCCTATATATGAAAGAGTCTCGCCATACGAGGTTCCATCTCTGATTGGCTGCTGAAAAGTGAAGAAGAAGAAGGGGTCTATGAAGCCTGGAGGCGCGCCTCTTGTTTACATCTTCATGGAACCACCTTCACTGCTGCCCAGCTTTGAGGAAACTTTCGGCATGTTTAGCTTATTCTGATAAAATTTGAATTAGAAATTGATGAAAATGTGTTCAGAACAGAATAAAATTCACGCATTACTTTTAAAACAGGTAGCGAAGCCAACGGGTATTGGAGGTTAGGTTGACCTAACAAAGATTACTTCCACACGAATACATGTGTAAGTAATCTTTGGCGGGAAGATCGTTGGATAAAAATGTAAACAAGAGGCGCGCCTCCAGGCTCCTCAGACACCTTCTTCTTCTTCACTTCCGTTCACGTGTCTTGACTCTTTCATAAATAGGGATTCTAGGCCAGGTTAGTTCAAAAGAACGACATTCCTCCATTTGAATTAGGAAGGTAGTTTACTGTTCGTACTCAGGGAAGTTGGAATTGCCTATACGGTGAATTGAAGGCGCCCGAAGGAGCCTTGTCTTGTAAGTGTTTGCACCGTTAGTCGCGTTTATCTGAAATGAACAACGAAACAATGTGAAATAGACTGAGAGGGAAAAAATGAGTATACTCGGGTTTGGTCCATAAGGGGTTAACAGTCCCATAGTTAAAAGAGGGAGAAGAAGCAGACCAGGGAGCTGATTCTGCTCTTTTGGACGAGACGAGACAAGATAGAGAGAATCGACCATTCACATTGGTTTAAACGGCGTCACGTGACAAATTTCGAGTCATTTGAGGGACGGGAAGTCATTCGGTCTGAAATAAACGACTCGAACGACTTCAAAATTGTCACGTGACGCCGTTTAAACCAATCGAATTGGTCCATTCCCGCTATCTCATCTCGTCTCGTCCAAAAGAGCAGAATCAGCCCCCTGTTTAGGTTAAGTATACTTTGTAGACCGATTTATCGATGTGAGGTGCGCGATTATTGTTTCTACCAGTGGCGACTTGGCGAGGCGTGAAATTTGGCAACAATGTAGTTTCTCCATTTAAATTCACCAAAAAGGTCGAACGCTTTGGTCATCGGCGATGACCAGGCATTTCGACCTTTCTAATGTGTTTAAATGGGGAAACAGGAACGTTGCCAAATCGCACGCTTCGCCACTGTACTTACATCGCAATTCTACGAGCTGCTGCGTCTCTATATGTGCGTGCAGTTTTAGTCTCATCTGACAACGCTTTTTGAATCTTCCCGCTTAAAGAAATGAAACCGATGCATCCTAACTCAACTCCAACGCGCAGCGCGACGGGCTACGACGGGTTACCGCCGATTGGGTAACTGGTAACTCGACCGGTAACGATCATCCCGGCCCGGCCGGTCAGATCTACCGTGCTCGATTACCTAACCGTATTAAAATTACCGTACCCTGATTCTTTGTTTTTTATATCTACCGTCTTACGTATGAGGTTGACATGGCTATCATGCTATCGAAAAGTTCGATCGTTCGGTAGCACAAATATTCTATTGTAGGAACAACTATACAAGTAAATACGTTGAAGTCGAGTGAATTAAGTAAGTAACCTGTTCCAATATAAGACTCATTTTTCACCCCCTTATTAGGATCATAAAATTAACCCCCCCCCCCCCCCAAAGTGATAAAAGTATCAATTAGAGTGACTTGAAGTCCCATTTTAAAAGCAAAATGTCAGTAATAAGAGCAGTAATTACTACTCGTGCTATTATTGGCAATCACGGTTTTTTGCCATTTGAACCTATCCAAAAGTATCGATTTCTTAGGTAATCGGTGAACCCCCTGAAGATCGATTATTTTCCATGGGTTTAAATGGAGAGAATTCGTTGTTGCCGCACATTTCCTGACATTGGCGGATCCAGGAATCTGTTTTTCTCTCTTCTCTCGCATTAGAAAGCGTGTTTTAGAAAAGGACAGATTAGGGGCAGTCGCGTGACTTTCGCCCCTTCTTCTATCCTTTTCAAACTAACGCGTTTAAATGACCAGAAAGAGAGAGAGATAGAGAGATAGAGAGAGAGAGAGAGAGAGAGAGAGAGAGAGAGAGAGAGAGAGAGAGAGAGAGAGAGAGAAGGGGGGAGAGAGGGGGGGTGAGAGAGAGAAAGAGAGAGAGGGGTGAGAGAGAGAGACGGGAGAGAGAGAGAGAGAGAGAGAGAGAGAGAGAGAGAGAGAGGGTGAGAGAGAGAGACGGGAGAGATAGAGCGAGAGAGAGAGGGAGAGAAAGAGAGAGGGAGAGAGAGAGAGAGAGAGAGAGAGAGAGAGAGAACAATTTTCTGGATCCGCCAGTGATATCCGAGCTGTCACTGGGTAAGATAGTGTAATGGGAAGTTTATAGACAAGTTTTGTGCATGATTATGGCTACTTTTGCGATTTAACGGAGACAATCGCTATTTTCCTAGATAACGGTGATCATTTCTTCAAGAATACAATGTTGTACACTGTACAGTACAGTCTGCTGCACGTTTGCTGTAACCTGCACCTATAAAGGAGTATTAAACTCCTCGAAGAAGTCATTGCAAATCTGCGTGTGGGTGGCGAAAAATGGCCCCTATTGGAACAATAGTTCTTTTGACACCCTACAAGCCAGCTCCAGTCGTCGATTGATAAGAATCAGTGGCGTCGCGTGCAATTTGGCAACAATGTATTCTATCCATTTAAACTCATGTAAAAGATCGAATTCAGGGGGTGCACAGTGCACAAGGAAAATTCGATATATTTAATGAGTTTAAATGGAGCAGTGGCATTGTTGCCATATGGCACGCGACGCCACTGATAAGAATCAATTATAAACGGGCTCAATGCTCAATTGAACCTCCAACTATTCAATACTTTGCATGGGCTCAAACGGAGGAAGCAACGCGCGATCATTGATTGTTTGCATGTCGTAACTACCTCCATTGCCAGTACATTGACTGTACCTATAACAACCTAGATAGTGACTGTATGGTCGTCGGTCCACTCTGACGCATCGCACCGCTGATTGCTGAAGAATCACACGTCAAAGGGTTATCGGTGCGAACTCCGCACTTTCGCACAGCAAGTAGCCAATTGAATAGAGTGAAGTTGCCCACTCGATTTCAGAAACGATCGGCAATCGTTGCGTCGGCGCAGGCGCTTAAACGTATCGTCAAGTTAACACCCCGTATTCAAAACTGAGGAGGAGGAACAATCGGCTATTTGTATCCGCTAGACCGTAGATCTGTGTAAGAGCCTCAATACTCACAATACTCAATACCCGATCCGATATTCATACCACACCGATTAAATTTGTTCCTTCGACGCGTTTATCACGACACTATTGCATCACTGCGCGTGCGCGTAAATTATCTCTCTCTCTCTATCTCTCTCTCTCTCTCTCTCTCTCTCACTCCCTCTCTCTTTCTCTCTCTCTCTCCCTGTTTGTCTCACACTGTATCTCTCTCACACTCTTTTTACTTCTCTCTTCCTTTCTCTCCTTCTCTCTCTCCCACTCTTTCTATTTCTCTCTCTCTCCTCCTCTCTCTCTCTCTCCCTCTCTCTTTCTCTTTCTCTCTCTCTCTCTCTCTCTCTCTCTCTCTCTCTCACTCCCTCTCTCTTTCTCTCTCTCTCCCTGTTTGTCTCACACTGTATCTCTCTCACACTATTTTTACTTCTCTCTTCCTTTCTCTCCTTCTCTCTCTCCCACTCTTTCTATTTCTCTCTCTCTCCTCCTCTCTCTCTCTCCCTCTCTCTTTCTCTTTCTCTTTCTCTTTCTCTCTCTCTCTCTCTCTCTCTCTCTCTCTCTCTCTCTCACTCCCTCTCTCTTTCTCTCTCTCTCTCCCTGTTCGTCTCACACTGTATCTTTCTCACACTCTTTTTACTTCTCTCTTCCTTTCTCTCCTTCTCTCTCTCCACTCTTTCTATTCTCTCTTCCCCCTTTCTCTCCTCTCTTTCTTCTCTCCCCCCCTCTCCCC
>VMOF01000013.1:35973460-36101527 GCA_011764245.1 Trialeurodes vaporariorum | reverse complement strand
TTCAGGTATCATGGGAGATTCCTATCTAAATTGAGACATATCTCTGTGATTCTACAGAGAAAGTGACATAATAGACAGGAATCTCCCATGCTCCCTACGTCGAACCGGCATTACCGTCTTGCCGTTATAGCATTGTGAATTTATTGCTGAATTTTAGACTTTCTTAGTGTGATTTTCGTGATTTTTGCTGGTCCTTACAAAAGAGTGGAATATTTATTTGCTTATAGCAAAAGTTTGCAAGAGCCCCATTGCCCCCATTATAGTATAAAAACACTTCAACCAAGTAATCCAAACCTACAGATGGCAATGGCAAAATTTAAGTGGAGCTCAAAAGGTCGAAAACAATGATTTTTGATTAATTTTTTTTTTATTAATTTTTTTTGATTAATTTTTTTTTCACTGATTTTTGCCATTTTCTTCGGATCTCAGACCATTGTCTGCCGTGTTAAGCCAAGAGGTGCTGCTCGCGTTAAGGATTGCTAATCCTTCCCTCCTCCTGCATTATTATTAATTTTTTTTTTGCGCAATAACGCGTGCCGGCGTGCATAGAAACAAATTTAAGGAGCCCGGCATTTTAGGACGCTTCACTTTCATCGGCACAAGCGAAGACATTTGCATAACACGTGACTTCCCACCACCTTGTGCTCGCGGCCGCGCGCGTGCTACGCTTGGCGGCGTGTCCTTACATTGCACGCGCGCGTGACGAGCGAGTCGTCGTGCGCGATTGTAGCGCGGGTGCGCAGTTAAGGACGCGAATGCAATTGTTCCGCGCAAGCACATTTCGATTTGTAAATACTAATCCCTTCGATGGAATACCTGATCAAGTCAAGCATGAACTTCGAAAGTGTTTTAAATAGGACTGTATCATATCGGCGTATAGAGGAATTTGTCTTTCTCGCTCTCTGACCGTTTGATCACATGTGTTTGAGAAGGATAGCGAAGGGGGTCATCACGTGACTTCAAACCCGAACTTTTGTCCTTTTTCAACACAAGTATTTAAATGGGAGGACTGAAGAGGGAGAAATGGAAAAATTCCCGTGTCCACCCATGTAGTGTGAACAGTGTAAGCGTCCAACTGCCACAGGAGGATTTACAGGTTAGGGTGTAATTTTTCCTGCACAGCGACTACCCTAGTCAATCGTGCGCAGGGCTGCCGTTTAGCGTATAATCAATGCTGTTTTTCTATTAATCGATGATTCCATCGGTTGAAAAAAGATTACACAGTTTAGTTCAGTGTACGACTGAAATGCACGAAAATACTCTGATCTGTAATCTTTCCTTAATCGGTGGAAACTCCGTTGATTAATTAAAATATCCGCAAGTTTTTAAAGTCATCGACGACTCCACCGGTTGAGAAAAGATTACAGATTCGAGTAATTTTAGTTTATTACAGTTATGCACTGAACTGAAATGTATAATCTTTTCTCAACCGGTGGAATCATCGGTGAATTGAAAAATAGCATTGATTATACGCAAAACGGCAGCCCTGATCGTGCGGTGGACGATTTTATTTTCGGGGACTCAACAAATAAATATCACGGGTATGGGGAACAACAGCCAACGGCTTCGATGTTGATTGGTGGTCAACGATTAAAACAATGAGGCTTCGTTCTGACTGTATAGCTGATATACTTACAAGAATATCTTTGCTCAGCAAACACAACATAGGAGCGGATGGACATTCTTCAAGTGCGTCCTCGAAACACGAAAGACAAGAAAAAAAACCGAAAAAAAAAAAAAATTGCCACACGATTTTAACACGTTTGGGATAAACTGTGCGGGGTCTCTATTGTCTCTGTTGTAGCGTTTTCTAATTATAGGTATCGTATATCCAAAAAAGCTGCAATTTTGGCGCTTATTTTATATAGTGTATATTAAAAAAAAAAAAAAAAAAAAAAAAAAAAAAAAAAAAAAAAAAAAAAAAAAAAAAAAAAGACAAATAAAGTTCCACGGAGGACAAAAAAAAACGTTAAATATATGGACTCTGAGGGAATTTTGATTAGAGTTGTTGGGACTCAAGGGAATCCTCACAAATAATAATAATAATAATAATAATAATCCCATCAAAAACCTTTCCAGGTGCAAGCAGACGGCATCAGGTAATTATGTCTGTCACAAAAAGCCGTTCCAATGCATCCACTCAAAGATATGATATGATGGGAACGGCAAGTCTCCTCCAAGTGGGCATCCAGCAGGGCAAATGTTAATCATTATTCAAAATCAACACTATCCATCTGCGGCGAATTTAGTGAAGGAAAAACTTTGAGGGATGTATTTCTTTATTTTTTATTTTCAAACGCAAAAACTTGCCGCCGTTCATCGCCTTAAAAAAGAAAAAAATCAATTATTATTATTTTTTTTTTTTTAATGATAATAATTGATTTTTTTCGTTTTTAAGGCGATGAACGGCGGCAAGTTTTTGCGTTTGAAAATAAAAAATAAAGAAATACATCCCTCAAAGTTTTTCCTTCACTAAATTCGCCGCAGATGGATAGTGTTGATTTTGAAAAATGATTAACATTTGCCCTGCTGGATGCCCACTTGGAGGAGACTTGCCGTTCCCATCATATCATATCTTTGAGTGGATGCATTGGAACGGCTTTTTGTGACAGACATAATTACCTGATGCCGTCTGCTTGCACCGGGAAAAGGGTTTTTGATGGGATATACTCTGGTTTTAGCTTGTAAAATTCCAGTTTCTCATTCCACAAATAAAAGCAACAGTTGTTATCCATCAGCTGACTAGCCAGCAGTTATGAATAGTTTCCGAACAACTTTCGCACATAGACTCTCGAGTGCTTATTTTACGATAGGGACCACAGTCTCATTCCCCTTTATTTTCCCTGATCCATAAGCTAACCTACAGTTCCGTTTCCTTCCACTGGCTAGTCCGCCGCTGGCCGCTCCGCCACTAGCTAGTCCGTTGCTGGCCGATCCGCCTCTGGCTAATCCGCCGCTGACCGATCTGCCACTGGCCGGGCCGCCACTGGCCATTTCGCCACTGGCTGGTTCGCCGCTGGCCGATCCGCCACGGGCTAGTCCGCCGCTGGCCGACCCGCCACTACCTAGTCCGCCGCTGGCCGATCCGCTACTGGCTAGTCCGCCGCTGGGCCACTGCCTAGTCCGCCGCTGGGCCACTGGCTAGTCCGCCGCTGGGCCACTGGCTAGTCCGCCGCTGGGCCACTGGCTAGTCCGCCGCTGGGCCACTGGCTAGTCCGCCGCTGGCAGAGCCGCCACTAGCTAGTCCGCCACTGGCTAGTCCGTCGCTGGCCGATCCGCCACTGGCTAGTCCGCCGCTGGCCGCTCCGCCACTAGCTAGTCCGCCACTGGCTAGTCCGTTGCTGGCCGATCCGCCACTGGATAGTCCGCCGCTGGTCGATCCGCCACTGGCCGATCCGTCACTGGCAGGTCCGCCGCTGGCTAGTCCGTCGCTGGCCGATCCACCACTGGCTAGTCCGCCGCTGGCCGATCCGCCACTGGCTAGTTCACCGGTGGCCGGTCCGCCGCTGGCCGATCCGCCATTGGCTAGTCCGTCGGTGGCCGATCCGCCACTGGCCGGTCCGCCGCTGGCCGATCCGCCACTGGCTAGTTCGCCGGTGGCCTGTCCGCCGCTGACCGATCCGCCATTGGCTAGTCCGCCGCTGGCCGATCCGCCACTGGCAGGTCCGCCGCTGGCCGATCCGTCACTGGCAGGTCCGCCACTGGCTAGTCCGCCGCTGGCCGATGCGCCATTGCCTAGTCCGCCGCTGGCCGATCCGCCACTGGCTAGTCCGCCGCTGGTCGATCCGCCACTGGCCGATCCGTCACTGGCAGGTCCGCCGCTGGCTAGTCCGTGGCTGGCCGATCCACCACTGGCTAGTCCGTCGCTGGCCGATCCGCCGCTGGCCGATCCGCAGCTGGCCGATCCGCCACTGGCCGGTCCGCCACTGGCTAGTTCGCCGCTGGCCGGTCCGCCGCTGGCCGATCCGCCATTGGCTAGTCCGCCGCTGGACGATCCGCCACTGGCCGGTCCGCCGCTGGCCGATCCGCCACTGGCAGGTCCGCCGCTGGCCGATCCGCCACTGGCCTAGGCCGCCGCTAGCCGATCCGCCACTGGCCGGTCCGCCGCTGGCCGATCCGCCACTGGCAGGTCCGCCGCTGGCCGATCCGCCACTGGCCTAGGCCGCCGCTAGCCGATCCGCCATTGGCTAGTCCGCCGGTGGCCGGTCCGCCGCTGGCCGATCCGCCACTGGCCTATTCCGCCACTTGCCGATCCGCCACTGGCTAGTCCGCCGGTGGCCGATCCGCCACTGGCTACTCTGTCGCTGGCAGATCCGCCACTTGCCGATCCGCCACTGGCCTATTCCGCCACTTGCCGATCCGCCACTGGCTAGTCCGCCGGTGGCCGATCCGCCACTGGCCGATCCACCTCTGGCTAATCCGCCTCTGGCCGGTCCGCCGCTGGCCGATCCGCCACTGGCTACTCTGTCGCTGGCAGATCCGCCACTCGCCGATCCGCCGCTGGCCGATCCGCCATTGGCTAGTCCGCCGCTGGCCGATCCGCCACTGGCCGATCCGCCACTGGCAGGTCCGCCGCTGGCCGATCCGCCACTGGCCTATTCCGCCACTTGCCGATCCGCCATTGGCTAGACCGCCACTGGCCAGACCGCCACTGGCCGATCCGCCACTGGCAGGTCCGCCGCTGGCCGATCCGCCCCTGGCCTATTCCGCCACTTGCCGATCCGCCAGATAGTCCGCCGGTGGCCGATCCGCCGGTGGCCGATCCGCCACTGGCTACTCTGTCGCTGGCAGATTCGCCACTGGCCGATCCGCCACTGGCAGGTCCGCCACTGGCCGTTCCGCCACTGGCCTATTCCGCCACTTGCCGATCCGCCACTGGCTAGTCCACCGGTGGCCGATCCGCCACTGGCCGATCCGCCACTGGCCTATTCCGCCACTTGCCGATCCGCCACTGGCTAGTCCGCCGGTGGCCGATCCGCCACTGGCTACTCTGTCGCTGGCAGATCCGCCTCTGGCCGGTCCGCCGCTGGCCGATCCGCCACTGGCTACTCTGTCGCTGGCAGATCCGCCACTGGCCGGTCTGCCGGTGGCCGATCCGCCACTCGCCGGTCCGCCGCTGGCCGATCCGCCATTGGCTAGTCCGCCGCTGGCCGATCCGCCACTGGCCGATCCGCCACTGGCATGTCCGCCGCTGGCCTATTCCGCCACTTGCCGATCCGCCATTGGCTAGACCGCCGCTGGCCGATCCGCCACTGGCCGATCCACCTCTGGCTAATCCGCCTCTGGCCGGTCCGCCGCTCTCCGATCCGCCACTGGCTACTCTGTCGCTGGCAATTCCGCCACTGGCCGGTCTGCCGGTGGCCGATCCGCCACTCGCCGGTCCGCCGCTGGCCGATCCGCCACTGGCTACTCTGTCGCTGGCAGATCCGCCACTGGCCGTTCCGCCACTGGCCTATTCCGCCACTTGCCGATCCGCCACTGGCTAGTCCGCCGGTGGCCGATCCGCCACTGGCCGATCCACCTCTGGCTAATCCGCCTCTGGCCGGTCCGCCGCTGGCCGATCCGCCACTGGCTACTCTGTCGCTGGCAGATCCGCCACTCGCCGATCCGCCGCTGGCCGATCCGCCATTGGCTAGTCCGCCGCTGGCCGATCCGCCACTGGCCGATCCGCCACTGGCAGGTCCGCCGCTGGCCGATCCGCCACTGGCCTATTCCGCCACTTGCCGATCCGCCATTGGCTAGACCGCCACTGGCCAGACCGCCACTGGCCGATCCGCCACTGGCAGGTCCGCCGCTGGCCGATCCGCCCCTGGCCTATTCCGCCACTTGCCGATCCGCCAGATAGTCCGCCGGTGGCCGATCCGCCGGTGGCCGATCCGCCACTGGCTACTCTGTCGCTGGCAGATTCGCCACTGGCCGATCCGCCACTGGCAGGTCCGCCACTGGCCGTTCCGCCACTGGCCTATTCCGCCACTTGCCGATCCGCCACTGGCTAGTCCACCGGTGGCCGATCCGCCACTGGCCGATCCGCCACTGGCCTATTCCGCCACTTGCCGATCCGCCACTGGCTAGTCCGCCGGTGGCCGATCCGCCACTGGCTACTCTGTCGCTGGCAGATCCGCCTCTGGCCGGTCCGCCGCTGGCCGATCCGCCACTGGCTACTCTGTCGCTGGCAGATCCGCCACTGGCCGGTCTGCCGGTGGCCGATCCGCCACTCGCCGGTCCGCCGCTGGCCGATCCGCCATTGGCTAGTCCGCCGCTGGCCGATCCGCCACTGGCCGATCCGCCACTGGCATGTCCGCCGCTGGCCGATCCGCCACTGGCCTATTCCGCCACTTGCCGATCCGCCATTGGCTAGACCGCCGCTGGCCGATCCGCCACTGGCCGATCCACCTCTGGCTAATCCGCCTCTGGCCGGTCCGCCGCTCTCCGATCCGCCACTGGCTACTCTGTCGCTGGCAATTCCGCCACTGGCCGGTCTGCCGGTGGCCGATCCGCCACTCGCCGGTCCGCCGCTGGCCGATCCGCCATTGGCTAGTCCGCCGCTGGCCGATCCGCCACTGGCCGATCCGCCACTGGCATGTCCGCCGCTGGCCGATCCGCCACTGGCTAGTCCGCCACTGGCCGATCCACCTCTGGCTAATCCGCCTCTGGCCGGTCCGCCGCTGGCCGATCCGCCACTGGCTACTCTGTCGCTGGCAGATCCGCCATAGCTTAATTCTGTAACTTCAGGAAAATAATGTTACTGTCACTACCAGTTCTCATCAAATAAACAGATCAGTTGTAAACTCTACAAGTACACAGCAAAGAACTTTCGTCACTACTTGCTTATGAATAATTATACTAAAATCACAGAATAATACATTGTATAATTCTGTGCTAAAATCACAAAGGTGCTGTAAACACATCAGAAACTACTCTCCCTCCAGTAATCAACAGTATTACGGTACTCAGCTGTTGCATTTGCAAGCAATGAAGTGGAAAATGAAGCTCCGCGGTTATGCCCAAATTCGAATACTTTCAGCTTCAGAGCTAGAATAGTTATTAAATAAATGAATATGCGAAAGTACCTAACTTTGAGAGCAAACCAACCTTTACTATACGCGTGCATACAACAAATTAGAAGCACAGAAAAGAAATATCTAGAAAAGATGTATGGTACATTTATTTAAAAAGAAGAACTGAGGAGGACAAATTTCGTAATTCACGGCCTCCGTTGTAGTTGAAACAATAATCACTTGTATCGCTCATGTATTTGTAACGAGTTATTATTTCAAAAGTGTCAAAACAGGGAGAAATGTTTTTGTTTTGAAATGATGTGCAGTTGTTGTTGACTGACGATGAAGCGTCGATTCTCGTGGCGATCTCAAATACTAAAAGGCAGTAGCAAATGAGAGTAGAGTTGGCGCGTAGTTTGAAATAGCCGTTATAATGAGAAATTTAGTTTTTTTATCATTTCTCAATAAATATTAGACGGATTGCGTTCAAACAAAAAAAAGGCACGAGCACAGAACACGCTCGTTAAAATAAGACCAAGTTTGATGAGTTTGGTTGCGTAGTTTTTTCGCTACAGGATCATATCAAGGCACGGTTTTTCGGAATGAAATAATTTCTGTAATTATAAGCGTTTACGCAGCGCAGACTTGTCAGGTCGTAGAGAGGGTGGTAGTAGGGTGAGGTTACCTGACTTGCCGTCTGCGTCTACCGACGCTTATGATAATAATAATAAACTGTGCGGGGTCTCTATTGTCTCTGTTGTAGCGTTTCAACATGATTAAGTCCTTAGCATTTCAACCGGAAAAAGCCCAAGGCTTAGGACTATTGTTTAGTCCCGCCGAGGGACTAACACCCCATTACCCGCCAAAAGCGGTGATAAACAACAAATAACCATAATAATAATAATAATAATAATAAAAAAAAGAAAATCTTCAGGATTCGACGTTGCGATAATTGACTGTCAAAAATCAATTGATATCAGGTAGGTATAAGATAGGTACTCGAATAAAAAATGCAAATTAAATAAAATTAAAAAAAAAATTCATAATCGAATAAAAACAAGAAAGGGTCAAAACTGAACTCGAAGAGCCGTTTACAAATTCGTCAAACAATTACACAAGATAGTATACATAATCAAGCAGTGTTGGTTAGGAGTCCATTAACGCCATTACTTTTATTTGCTGCAATCTATCCATTTGAATCAGGTTAATTGCACTGTCTTGCTTCTTTATATTTGATTCCTTCAACTTCATGTAGAATGTACAGAATTCGATTCGGTTGCTGCGTGCATGCGTAAGCAGTCAACATTAGTCTCGTCAAGTACAGCCAGAGCTACCGTTTTGAGTATAATTAACTGCATTTTTTCAATTCATTGATGATTTCACCAGTTGAGAAAAGATTACACCAATTTAGTTCGGTGTATGACTGTAATGAACGAAACTACTCAGCTGATCTGTAATCTTTTCTAAACCAGTAAGTATAGTCGTCGATGATGACTTTAAAAAACTTGCGATTTTAATTAAATATCGGCGTTTCCGCCGATTGAGAAAAGATTACAGATTTGAGTATTTTCATGCAGTTCATACACTGAACTGAAATGTGTAATCTTTTCTCAAACGGAGGAATATCATCGGTGAATTGAAAAATGCAATGAATTATAGCGGCAGCTCTGATAGTGACAAGTCAAGTTCGAACTTCGGGTACAGAAATTGACCAATACCGGGAGGCAAAGCCACTAGCGGATCCAAGATATTGTCCTTCTCTCTCTCCTCCCATTAGAATGCATGTGTTAGCAAAGGATAGAAGAGGGGGCGAAAATCACGTGATTGCCCCTAATCTGTCCTTTTCTATCATACGCGATTCTAATGGGAGAAGAGAGAGAAGGATAGATTCCTAGCGGATCCAAGTTATTGTCCTTCTCTCTCTTCTCCCATTAGAATGCATGTGCTAGAAAAGGATAGAAGAGGGGGCGAAAATCACGTGATTGCCCCTAATCTGTCCTTTCCTATCATACGCGATTCTAATGGGAGAAGAGAGAGAAGGATAGATTCCTAGCGGATCCAAGTTACTGTCCTTCTCTCTCTTCTCCCATTAGAATGCATGTGCTAGAAAAGGATAGAAGAGGGGGCGAAAATCACGTGACTGCCCCTAATCCATCCTTTTCTATCATACGCGTTCTAATGGGAGAAGAGAGAGAAGGATAGATTCCTAGCGGATCCAAGTTACTGTCCTTCTCTTTCTTCTCCCATTAGAATGCATGTGTTAGCAAAGGATAGAAGAGGGGGCGAAAATCACGTGACTGCCCCTAATCTATCCTTTTCTATCATACGCGTTCTAATGGGAGAAGAGAGAGAAGGATAGATTCTTGGATCCGCCATCAGTGGGCAAAACCAGAGAGTCAGCCCGGTAGTTGTCAGTTGTCGCACCTTGGATCGAAACAAGGAAACTTTCTGGACACAAAAAAAGTTCAAGTTCTTGTTTCAGAAAAGTCAGTGGCGAAGCCGAAGAGTGCTCTCTGGCAACAACGTTTTTTGTCCCTTTAAACTCAAAAAAAAGGTCGAATCCGATAGTCATCGCCGCACAGTGGAGCGAATTAATGGGAGAGGCCGAACACAGTATTTCATCCGTTTAAACTCAAACGAAAGGTCGAATTCGATGGTCATCGCCGCGCCGCTGTCCCAAAATAGGGGTAAGATTCAAACCACTGTGCCGATACGAAATGGACGGACAAGTTTAAAGCTCTCGCAGGTGTGAAAAGTTCATCGTGGCTGTGAAGTGAGCTGAAGCTTAAGTATAGACGTGTGAGTGTGCGAGTGTGTTAGGTTCCGACTGCGGTTACAGAATACTGAGTTCCCGGGGAAGGAACCGGTTCAAGAACCAAGACGTGCGATCGGCAAGCTAGAGAGCCAACCAACGCGCCGCTGACCGGTTGCCAGATCGATGCGGAAAAATCAGGTATGGCTGGAGGGGTGGAGGAATCGATTGCCCTTTTCTTAAAGCCACTATAGAATGATGATGATGCAAAAGAATCGATTATAAGGAGAATCAGTTAAGCCCCCTGAGGAATCGATTTTTTCCATGGGTTTATACGGAGGAGGTTTCGATACATCGAATTTACGAGGCACCAAAGTCAAGGCTAAAGAAGTGGAGGAATCGTTGTAACGGGTCTGTTGCAAACTTTTGCTACAACGATTAAGAGTGATTGATCTATTGTAAATTCGCCTGAAAAGTCCATTGGTGGCATCAGAAAGTCATAAAATGCAATAATAAACTCACAAGAGGCGTTTAATGAAATCCAAGATGGCGGAGAAATATCGAGCAATCTGTATGCATGCACCACGCACATCCAAGGATAGCCAACACCACAAATATCGATCACAACCAGTCACAACGTAAATAAACACATCACCTCTGAAGCTGTGAGGTTGTCAACGTTGGCAATCCTTGGGTGTTGAAGGCGCATGCTTACAGATTGCTCGATATTTTACCGCCATCTTGGATTTTATTAAACGTCATTTTGTGAGTTATTATCGCATTTCATGACTATCTGATGCCACTAATGGACTTTTCGGGCGATTTTACATACGATGGAACACTCTTTATCGTTGTAGCAAAAGTTTGCAACAGGCCCATTTTCTTATAGCCACGATACACTGAGGCAAAAGAATCGATTTTGAGGTACGGTAAAACCCCTTTGTGAATCGATTTTTTCCATGGGTTTATATGGTACAGGTCTAGATACATCGAATTTACGAGGGAACAATCAGTTAAGGCTGGAGAAGTGGAGAGATCGATTGTCTTTTTCTTATTGCCACAATGGAAAGAATCGATTATGAGGAGGTACAGTAAAACCCTCTAATGAATCGATTTTTTCCATTGGCTTATCGTAGAGGTCTCTATAGATGGAATTTAAGAGCCACCAATAGGATAAAGTTGTCCTTCAAAAATAGTTGTAACCATCTTGCTCCGCACACTATGAGGGAAATCGTAATACGGTTATCGCAAAAAAACGGGAAAAAGAAAAAGAAAAAGAAAAAGAAAAAAAAAACAGACAAAAAACCGCTTCAGTTGCGCTGACAAAACCTTTGATAGAAAACAACCCTGAAAAAGACTTCAGTACAGCTGATTAAAGGCTTTATACGCCTAAAGCGGTCACTAAATAGAGGTTTGGCTACGTGAACCAAAGATTTGCTGGGCTCAACTAAAGTCTTTTGCTGGGAATGCTGGTTCTTGTTTCTACCAAACTTTTTTTCAGCGCTACCAAAATGTTTTTTTTTTTTTTGTCTATATTTTCTGCGCAGATAAACGCAACAGCCACTAATATACCATTCTGCACATTTATAATTGTGGACATTTTCACAACTAGACAACACTGTACGGCCGGAAGACAGCCTTGAAGTGGGCGTCTGAGAGCAGCACTAAGACCAATAAAGGGGGGGGGGGGGTTATTTGCCGGGGGGGTGGGGGGTTGCAAGGGAAGTGAGGTCGTCGAGTGGCTTAAAAACAGCTGAGCTGACCGCGGTCTGGAAAGAAAAGGAGGGGGTGTCCAGTTCATACGATGGACTTTCCGATGATGAGAGAGAGAGAGAGAGAGAGAGAGAGAGAGAGAGAGAGAGAGAGAGAGAGAGAGAGAGAGAGAGAGAGAGAGAGAGAGAGAGAGAGAAGGGTGTTACAGGAATTGCAATACCTACCACAGGGCAAGTGCCCAGGGAGGGGGGAGATTACGAAGGGGAGGGGGCTGGCGAAGGGAGGGGTCGATGGCTCGCGACCACTTTTCCTCCTAGAGTCTCGACTCGCGCGCCTCTCGCCAGGAACGTGCGCGGCGCGCGATCGTCACGTCCGAGTTGACAACGTCAAGAAACGAAACGGTCGATGACGTCAGATGGGTGGTGACGTCACTCAATTACTGATATCCGATAACGAGAATATAATCGATGCAATGGAATTGTCCAGTGTCCGGAGACTCGGAGTGAGCGATATGATTAATTGGTCAATAGGTCAGCATTGGCGGTGAGCAAGACTCAAGATTCATGGAGGTCGATGCTCTTCGGCATCGGCATAAGCTGCGGAGGCTGCATAGTGCATACATGAATAACGCGATCCTGGGTGGATCCAGGAAATGGGGCTCATATGCAAACTTTTACTGCGGGTGATTTACGAGTTGATTCTTATATAAAAATCTGTAAAAATGACGACAAGTGCACTAAAAAAATCACAAAAATCACCCTCAGAATCGGGCTTAACTATTTACATACCGCGCCCGAGTATATTCGTTTGCGTACATGGGCTGATACAGGGCATTGTCTTTCTCTCTCTCCTCCCATTTGAAAACTTGCGTTAGAAAAGGACAGAAGAGGGGGCCAAAGTCACGTGATGGCCATTGGCCCCTCTGCTATCCTTTTCTAACACATAAGTTCAAATGGAAGGAAAGAGAGAAAGACAATTCCCTGTATCCGCCCCAGTGCGTAACTAAGTTTGCCTCACACAGTTTCAGTTTTTTACTCAAAATAATGGGTCTGTTGCACACTTCGGCTAGAGCGTTTTAAGGTATCAATCGGTACGTAAAAATGACGATCAGAGGTTGACTACCCTCTCGCACGCAACTTGGGCGCACCCAGGATTTCTGTATGGGGAAGCCAAGTTGTCATTTCATATGGGGGGGGGGGGTCTGGGGGTCATCTTTTCTTTTTCTCTCCTCCTCTTTTTTTCTTCTCTCTTTCTCTTTTCATCATTTTTTCCTTTCCTTTTCTCCTTTTTTCCTTTTTTCCTTTCGTTTTTTCCTTTTTTCCTTTCCTTTCCTCCTTTTTCTTCTTCCTAAGGGGGGGGGGGGGGGGGGGGTGCGCGCGCGCCCATGACACAAAGGATACAGGGACTCGCTTGAACCAGCTTCGGACCGTATTCATTATTCAACTTGCGTCACGGTCCGATGGTCAATTTATAAGGACATACCGGATAATTTTCTTCCTCAGCTTTTACCGGATTATCAAAAATTATTCATTTCCAGTTAGTGGGAAATTCCACAAATTCTTCTACACCGCGAGCTCTCCGTCAGCTGACCGACGTAACGTGACAGGTGCAATGTCTTGGGCATGCGGCTCAGCTCGGTTTCCGGAGGCTCCGAGGACGTCCGCTGTGTTTGGATGACGCGTGAGCTTGAGACAAGGTGTTTTTGAGCGATTGTGCCATCCGTATATCTCGGCTTAGAGCCGACATATAGAATGAAGAGATCTTAGTGGTTTAGTTGCCTTGAACACCATGCGTTCTACAGTTCAAATTCTTCAAAAATTTCTATTTCCACTAAGGATATCGGGGTTCAAAGGCAATATGAGATTGATGTTTGTCCTTTTTTTTCAACCCTCTCAATACCACGCTAAGTGTCATTTTCTCTACGGAAACACACTCAAATTAGATATAGGAATCCCTCATGATACCTGCGTAACCCCACCATTTTCCCTTTTACGACCAGGTTATGAAGACAAATCAATGTTCAATGTTCATTCATTCAAATGAAGTGGGTAGTTAAATATTCCTACACCGCGATGCTGATTTTGCATACACGATTGATTGAAGGCGCTCGAGAAAGCAATTCCCCCCCCCCCAGCAAATATTTACAATTTGGAGCAGCAATGACCCAATGGGTCTGCTGCACACTTCGGTTGGATCGTTTTAAGTATCAATTCATAATTCATATGTAAAAAAAAAAAATGTTAATGGCCGCGTCAGAAAACACCAAAATTTATTAACCAATCCAAACCAACCAATCAGAGGTTGACTACCCTCTTGTCTTAACTCTCTAAAGAGCTTAGCCCCCTCCCCTCCAGACTTTTTTTAGGCCATGCGGCCGAGATTTCGGCTCTCATTGAGAATTCAAGGAGCAAAAACCAAAAGGACAGAAAGTGTTTTCCCATGTTCCCCTAAAATTTTCCTGGATTGTAAGAAAAAGGGTCATCAAGGAGCTCGATAGTCAGAGTTATCCGGGATCAAACTCATGAGAAGCAAAGAAAAAAAAAAAAGTCATCAGTTTCTCGCCTGCTCAGTCCTTCGGCTCGTATGGAACACCACAGTGTTCGGCTACAGTAACCAAAGTTTTCGGTCGTGAGTACCGAACTTCAGTTAGGGGAGTACCGAAGGTTTCGGTAAGTGTGACTTGTGTGACCAATACTACGACTCACATTTCGTTCCTACTGAACCACTTCGGTACTCCTACCTGAAGTTCGGTACTCACAACTGAAAACTTCGGTTACTGGAACCAAACCCCCTCGATGTTCCATGTGAACTTAAGTTTTTTTCTCCATGATAGCTCTACTAAAGTGTTTTGCAGGGTCATTTTTAAACTTAATATTCTGTCAGCGCTACCAAAGTGTGTTCTGTTTTTTGTTTTTTGTTTTTTCTGTGTTATTTTCGAAGCAACAGTTTGCAACTGGCAACGTTTGAGCAGGGCTGCCGTTTTGCGTATAATCAATGCTATTTTTCTATTCACCGATGATCCCACCGGTTGAGAAAAGATTACGCACAGTTTAGTTCAGTGTATGAATGTAATGCATGAAAATACTCGCATCTGTAATCTTTTCTCAACCGGTGGAGTCGTCGATGACTTTAAAAAACTTGCGGATATTTTAATTAATCAACGGAGTCTCCACCGATTAAGGAAAGATTACAGATCAGAGTATTTTCGTGCATTACAGTAATACACTGAACTGAACTGTGTAATCTTTTCTCAACCGGTGGAATCATCGGTGAATAGAAAAATAGCATTGATTATACGCAAAACGGCAGCCCTGCGTTTGAGTGACTAAACTTCGCAAGCAAGCCCCTCTCCGAGTGTCTAATGGAGAGTGCGAATTTTGTGGAGTAATTTTTCTTTCTCTCTCTACGGCCATTTGATCGCGTGTGTTAGAAAAGGACAGATGAGGGGCAGTCACGTGACTTTCACCCTCCTCTTCTATCCTTTTCTAACACACAAGTTTAAATGGACAGAGAGAGAGAAAGACAATCCACTGGATCCGCCAGTGTTGACGAGGCCACGCATTGAAGGGGTGTGATCACTGAACGGGCCGAACTCTCGAGTTATTTTCTCAGCGATGCCGGATGGTCATCAATGGCGTAGCGTGCAGTTTGGCAACGTTGCAGTTCGTCCATTTAAACCCATGAAAAATATCATACTATTTAGGGTTCAGTGAACACCTTTGCGTTCGATCTTTTACGTGGGTTTAAATGGGCAACAACTTTACCAAAGCTCACGCTACGCCACTGATGGTCACGATGAATGTCCAGTTTTCTCCTGGCAGCAAAAATAATTTTTTTCAATTTTTTCTTTTTTTCGTGCAGTTTGGCAACATCATGCTCCTTGGACCACGAATCGTGTACAAACATGTCTGGTTGGCGACGCACTCTGTACCAGACCTATTTCTCGCGTCGGTCGGTTGATCAGCATGAATGCAACGAAGTCGAAGTCGGTATCAATGGTTGCGTGTACGTGTGACTCATTTCTGCGTAAGTACTCACATGAGCGCAATCTATTTTATAGGAGACAAAAATATCGCTCAAATAAAATGGTTGGATAGCCGCAAACGTTAACTTCATAAATGACTTTGCTAACAGTATATGCTCACAACTCACAGTCTAGAATTTCCTCAAAATTTTGAAGAACTACGGTAAAAACACTACAGGGTGTAGCAAGGTCAGCGCTTTTACCAAAGCGGCCGGCCGGAAGAAGCAGCGGAGAGGCGGGTTGCATACTCACTGCCGCTTTTCATGGTAAAAGCGCTGACTTTTCCACACTGTGCAGCGATTATCTCGCTTAAAACGCGTCGTATCAAAAGAAACAAAGAGGACCAAAAATCTTTCTAAGGGTTATTTGCATCTGATTTCGGTAATTACTCTTCAATTTTTTTATCCGTAACATAAAATTGGTGCCGTTAACGGTACACGATTGCGTGAAAAGTACAGTCAGACTCAATTTCTGAATTTTTCGAGGTCATTAATGGATTCTACACATAGAACTACCATGAGACACTAATTTTTAGGACATTTGGTTCATAATAGTCGTCACTATTCCAAAAAAAAACGTAAATTTTTCAAAACTTTTGGAGGCTGGAGCTCAAAAAGGGGGCTTTTTTGGACCTATGTTTATAGGGAAAAAATGACTTATTTTGACCTGTAGAATCCGCCCCTGAAATATTCGGGAACAGTTTTTCAACACCCTGTATAATTCTGGCATATCAGTACCATCTCTTATACTTCGGTGCACATATTGTGCTTCTATGGTTATCCCTTTCTCAGAGTGATTTCTTCTGAAGACCGAACCTACTGTTTTTGGTGACCAAAATACCGCCTCCATTGCGACGAAACAATGAAAAATCAGGAGGGCGGTCGAAAATCGGCCCACCGTATAAATGAAACATAAATCCAACCAAATGACAAGAAAAAGTAAAAAAAAAAAAAAAAAAAAAAAAAAAAAAAGTCATTAGCCCTGGTCGGCACATATCGTCTACGAGAGCGAAGCGACGGAACAGTCTGAAGAAGAAATACTGACAGTGCGGACCACATTCCGAAAATAAGGTTGTCACTTCGTCAGATCGCACAAGACAAATCTTCAAATCCAACGAAAAGTGGGAAGATTTTGTTAGCACAGTTTGGCAACCATGTTCGGAACTCATTTTTTTGTCTCCTTGGTCCTCCATCAGCCGGACAGAACTCGCTATCAGACGGAGGAAGAATCATCAAAAAGAATCGGCGGGATGGATATAAAAAGCAAAGCTGTCGTTTTGCGTATAAATAATGGAATTTTTCAATTCACCGTTGATTCCACCGGTTCAGCAAAGATTAAACAGCTCTTGTGTATGACTGGAATGCACGAAAATGCTCTGATCTGTTATCTTTTATCAATCGGTGGAAACGCCGTTAATTAATTAAATCCGCAGGTTTTTTAATGTCATCGACGACTCCACCGGTTTAGAAAAAATTACAGATCAGCTGAGTATTTTCGTGCATTATAGTCATACACTGAACTGAACTGTGAAATATTTTCTCAGCCGGTGGAATCATCGGTGAATTGAAAAAAAAATGCCTTTAATTATACGCAAAATGGCAGCTCTATTACTCACAAACTCACATGCACGAACGCAGTTAAGCTCGGTAGCCAGGTAGCCGCAAAAAAAAAAAACGATGAATCAGTCCGTGGCGGCTTGAAGATCGCAAAAAACCAGTCTCCTTATGCAATTTATCTGATTAACAATACGATGAGATTTCCTGAAATACCGATGAGTTTGCTCGAAGAAACCATCTCCCCTCCCCCACCGATCATGATCCTGGGAGACAAAAAAAAGTGACGGACTTTCGTGGAGCAATATATTGATGTCTCCTCCGTATAAACCTAAGGAAAATAGTTTATCCTCAGGCGGTTTATTCAATGGAACCACCAAGGATATCGATACTTCAGTCTGAGCTTGCCCGCTTTGTACCCGGCGTTACCCAAAGTAAAAAATGATTCGAAATGAATTCAATTAAGCTTCCGTTCTGATTGTAGCGTTCTTTAACAAAAGCACGGTGACAATTAGACGGTTAAACTATACTTTAAGATGAGTACATTTCATCACTTTTAAACATGCAGTAAGTGATACCGACAATGAAATTGCTATAATGCTACGCATAGTGCCTCGCACTGCAAAAAAAAAAAAAAAAAAAAAAAAAAAAAAATCCTTAATTCTAATAATAATACCAGAAGCACTAAGATAGATCAACCAAGAAGATTCTGATACTTTAACCGGAAAATTCTGGTGTGAGTATCAGATTATCATCACAATACATAAATTCCATCAAAGTTTTCAAGAATCAGACTTTACAAATTTCAGAATTCTGGTGACAGTATACCAGACCTTACTTACCTCGGTGGAAATATCGTTCAGTGGCGTAGCTTGCAACTTGGCAACATTGTATTGAGTCCATTTAAACCCGTATAAAAGGTCGAATGCGAAGGTGTTCGCTGAACACCCTATCGTTCGATCTCTTTCAAGGGTTTAAATGGACGAGCTGCAACGTTGCCAAATAGCACGCCACGCCACTGATATCGTTGTGCTTCTGGTTATCTTTTTTTACAGTGTGAGTATATCAAACGGTTTAAATGAACTAAAGTGAGGGCAGTGGCGGCTCGTGCAATTTGGCAACTATGCTAATTTCCATTTAAACCTATGGAAAAGTATCGATGTCTTGGGGGTGCAATTGCACCAACTGAAGATCGATTGTTTTACATTGGTTTCAATGGAGAGAACACACTGTTGCCAGATTGCAAGCGCCGCCACTGAGTGAGGGGTATATTTTTTATCCCCCGGCGGAGCTTCTTCAGATTTTCTGTTAAAATTGATTTTCCTTCCGATTCATCTTCGAGGAGCCACTCCAGACGTTATGTAAAATTCAAACTACACATGTATAAACCGATAAAACCATGTCAGAGGGATAATTCTTCCATCTTCGGCACCCACAAAACTTGTAATCAATTATTTGTATTCGTGATTTATTTCTATTGTTTATCTGGATCAAAAACATTCAAAACCATAGAGATATAGAGCTCAGTAAAAGGTCTGTGAATTACTTTCATGATCTATAAGATATTTAGCTCCGCATTAAGATCTTCAAGGGCATCTTGGGTGGTCCCTCTGCCTCACCCACCTTCTGATCCCAGATCGTTTGCTGATGAATCATTTGGTGGATCGGATCCCTTCATTACCGAACCGAAGGCCGAGTAGAGAGCCCCCAAGGTTGAGCCGGGTCGGGTTTTTTTTTTGCTAAGCTTCGTACTGTCTGCCGCCGCACGACGGCGTATTAGATGGAGCCAAAAAAATGTGCAAATCTCGACAGAAACCGTCAGCAAACTAATAATACGTGCAGAATGGGGCTCTTGCAAACTTTTGCTGTGAGCAAATGAATAGTCTAATGTGATGTAAAGACCAGCGAAAATCAGGAAAATCACAATGAGAAAGTCTTAAAGTCGGTAATAAACTCACATAACTGCTATTACATAGCTGCTGTTTGTGATGGCGGCTCAACACAGGTATCATAGGAGATTCCTGTCTAATATATCATTTTCTACACAGAAACCCAGAGATAATTAATTTATGTCTCCATTTAGATAGGAATCTCCTATGATACCATGCGTCTCTCTGCCATGCGTCTCTCGTCCTGCACGGAAAAAAAAGATTAGTGAAATTAACCATACGATAGCTGATTTTGGCACCTGCTAGATGTTATGGTAAACTTGACCAGAAGTATGGTACATTTACCGATACTTTGAGTAAATTCGACATGCAATCAGGTAACATCACCTAGTACCTAGTCAAAACATAGTATACTTTTGGTTAACATTGCCATAACATCTAGCAGGTGCCAAAATCAGCTATCGTATGGTTAATTTCACCGTAGTTTTTTTTCCGTGTGAGAGTAAATTTTGTGATTTTTTAGTGTACTCATAGTCATTTTTCTAGGTTTTTATACAAGAATCTACTCTTCAATCTCCTATAGCCAAAGTTTGCAAGAGCCCCACTGAATCAAATCAGTCGTTTTCATAACGTTGTAAAAACTTGCAAAATAAATAATAATAATAAAAAAAAAACAAAAAACAAAAAAAAACAAACCCGTTGTCAGCACTAGAAAGTTTCTAAATTTAACTCAAGTAGAGACCCACAAAATCCACTGCCACACTCATAAAATGCTTTTAAATGCCCGAGTGGAATGTCGGCGGAAAACACTATTACAGGAAGATTCTTACCCAAATTTCATTACTGACTCTATGCTGTCAAGGAAGATTCACATAGTATAGCTAGGCACCAGAGTAGTGATCCACACCCACACCTGATTAATGGTCCCGGGACACCTGGTGACACCGGTATTAAAGGAGAGACGCTTCTCTTATTGGTCACTTCTTGATGGAGTTACAGTATTATTAGATGGGAATCTCCCATTCTCCTAGTGCCCTCCGCCGCCATCCATAACGCTCGCGCATTGAAAAGCATTTTATGAGTTAAGGGGTGGATTTTTTTGAGTTTTCAGCATCGTCATTTCAGCGACTTTATACACCAGAAACAATCTTAAAATCGTTTCCAGCAAAAGTGTCCAACAGCATCATCATCCAAAAAATGGCAACACGGCGCTCACTAGCGGATCCAAGTTATTGTCCTTTTCTCTCTTTTCCCATTAGAATGCATGTGTTAGCAAAGGATAGAAGAGGGGGCGAAAATCACGTGACTGCCCCTAATCTGTCCTTTTCTATCATACGCGATTCTAATGGGAGAAGAGAGAGAAGGATAGATTCCTAGCGGATCCAAGTTATTGTCCTTTTCTCTCTTTTCGCATTAGAATGCATGTGTTAGCAAAGGATAGAAGAGGGGGCGAAAATCACGTGACTGCCCCTAATCTGTCCTTTTCTATCATACGCGATTCTAATGGGAGAAGAGAGAGAAGGATAGATTCCTGAATCCGCCATTGACGGCGCTTTTACTCATGCAAATCGTTCGGCTCGGATCGACATATTGCTTCGACTGACCATCTTTCTTCTCTCTGCAAACTGACCTCGTTCACCCCCCCCCCCTCCCCCCGTAATTTCTCGTCTGAGGTCTTTGATATAACCTAAGGTTCAATCCACTTATTTTCCTCCCCCTCGCGCGACTCCGAACAGAAAAGAATCCGTTGGTAATTGAATAAGCAAAACGCATTCTCGCGCATTTAAATTCGACGATTAGGTTCGATATATATATATTTCTACGAACCGATAGAATCGATAATTGTCCGAAACTGCATTCGTATCTTCGGAGTCTGGAACAATGGATTGGCGACGCTTACTGGCGCAACCAGGATCTCTTCCATCTCTCTCATTTCCCATTTTAATGTATAAGTAGGAAAAGGACAGAGAGCGGGGGTTTTATCCCGTTGTCCATCCTTGTCGAACATACGTTTTTTAATGGAGAAAAGAGAGAGATGAAGAAACTCTCGGTTCGGTACTGGCGACGCTTGTAACCGCGCATCTTCGTCCAAACGAGCATTATTTTTCCTTCGACTCAGAGTGCAAACTCCCCCCCCCCCCCCCCCCCCCCGGTCGCCCCACTTCCGCACGCTTCGACGCTATTTCGTTTCGGGCACGCTCCAAAGATGTCGGTATTTTTTATGATTGTATTATTTTATTGAGATTTATTTGAAAGCGATGGAAGAATACATAGTGCATATATTATACGTTGGAAAACGGAAATACACCAACTGATGAAGGGGAAAAAAAACCGCCTACATCCCCATAGAGCAGTTAACAAAAAGGGCTCTTCTAAACATTTCCTACCGATAAGACTAGTAATTATAGTAGGTATATTTATACATGTAATCATATTAACATGTAGTTTTTTATTAGACGCATTTGTACAGATTGTAAGGACTCATGGGCGCTCACAGAAAAATTTCCAAGGGGGGGCAAAATTGTTGAACCTCAATGGAAGGTCTAGTAGACCCCCCCCCCCCCGGGAAAAAGGGAAAACTTTTTTTTTTTTTCATCCAAATAGTGTACACGTATTAAGCCATGGTAGGTGTATCAAATAATAGTAATATTTTTGACGTGTTTGATGTAATGAATAAAGAGACAGCAGACGAAATAATGATATCAAGGCAAATGTTAAATTCTAATATTCCTTGCAAAAAATTAGTTAAAATGACAAAATAAACAAATAATGAAGTATGTTAACTATTAATCCTTTGATTAATATTGCACTTTCTTTTATCCTTTCATTTATTACCGTGAAATTTTGACTTTTTGAATTCCGGGGGGGGGGGGGTAAGTGCCCCCTCTTGCCCCCCGCTGCGGGCGCCCATGTAAGGACTCTAGATAGAATCAGCCCCTATGAATAAACGTGAATAGCCTAAAATCTGAAAAAGTCTAAATTGGAGGACACCCCCCCCAATGAGAGTGTAAAGGGGCGAATTGATGTGTGTAAATGAAACCTTGAAACAACTGGCAACGGGGCCACACCTACAAAAGCTTTAGGCCTGGTGTGAATTTATGAGCCGTGCCCCTATCGCACGATATAGTTAAAAAAAAAAAAAAAAAAAAAAAAAAAAAAATATTGCAATGATAAGGGGGTCCGGGAGTCCCCAGTCCAGCCCGGCCCGGTTCGGCCGGATTCTGCAACTCCGCACGGTCTATACGTACTAGTTACTCTCAACTTTCATCAAGGTCACCCCCATTCAATTGTTCCATTGAACAAGCGTTTTTTTGAATGCAGCTTGTCGTGCATTTAAATTTATAAGAGGCCTTAGCAACAAATTTAATTGGACGAGATACGAAAAATTTCTACCTCGCAGACTACTCCAAGAGAGAGAGAAAAAAAAGCTCCTGCAGTAAGCAAAAACTAGTAGTTTACAATACTTTACTAGGTTGCTCAATTGATTGTTGACAAAATCAGGAATTTGAGTCGGTTGTGAGACAGTATTACCCGCGAAATTTAAATGTATTCTATGAAAAGGCCACGACGCATGATAATCTGTGATAACATCGAAACTAAACCATCGCGTGTTATCCTTATGAACCCAAACGATGCACACATGTATACAGAACTTGACCTTCGATACATCGAGAACGAAAAACTATATCGACTTCCAGTTTGCGCCAAAATGTTTGGCTTGAAACGTCTTTTCTAACGATGTATCAAACGGTAGAATTTATTGACATTATCATTTAAAATTGTCAAAATTGGGGGGCTTCAGAATTTACGACTCCCTGAAAAGGTGTACCCTTTAAAATAAAAGAACACATGTTTCAGCGTTTTTTGAAATTCGAAGTAGTTTTTTTTGTACAGCCTCTAAATATTTCAACATTTTCAAAAAAAATTTAGGGGCTCAAAAACGCTTTCTCATTAACTTTTTCGGAAAATTTATAATTTTTTTTTTTTTTGGAAAAGACTTGCTCTGCAGAGCATTTTGGACTCAACTTTTTTTAGATTGCGATCATTAAATGGGAATTGCGAATTTTTGAAAATGGGTCCGTAACGAACTTTGAACTTCGATTAATCGAAAACTAAAAACGATATCGAATTCCAGTTTGCGCTGAAAGTCTTGGAATTTTATCCTCTTTCCAACTATTTAATAATAAATTGGGGTTGCCATTTGAAGTATTGGATTTAGGGGGCGGTGCCCCCAGGGAGGGCCCCAAAATCGGAGACCCCCCTGAAAGGTGTCCCCCTCGAAATAATTGAAAAAGTGTTTCAGCGATTTTCGAAATTTGCAACCTTTTCCGAGATAACTTGAGTGGAACCTATTTCAATTGACACCCTATATTTATACTTAACATTTAAATGCAAATGAGAAACTGCGAGAAGTACGCGGATTCTTTTGCCCATTCTAACTGGCAACAGGCAATCCTGATTCAACGAAATGTTCGTGCCTCGATTTATTCGCATTCACACTCGCGAGCATTTGTGTTTATTTAAAGTCCACGTTTGCGCCCGCAACACGCCGACCATATGATGAAAGTCTCCCTGAATTGTAAGTTGTGGCTGACAGCTCGACAAATTAGGGCGGCTCATAAGTTCTGGCGCGAAGCCTCAGCCTCCCCCCCCCCACCATCATGCCGTATGTTCAGTATTTGGGGGTCAAACTTCATAGTAGGGAGACTTGAAATATTTATGATTTTTGGTTCGTTTGTTTTGTGTTTTTTTTTGGGGGGGGGGGGATATTAACTTTGGTCAATCCTCGAGGTCCTAAAACTTTTGCGCGCGTGCTCCTCTTAAAATACACGTTTGACATTTGCATAGAGCTCGTTTCAGAGGTGTAGGCGCACCTGGACCATAGTCCAGGGGCGGCTCGTGCGATTTGGCAACACTGTTATCCCTCCATTTGATTGTATGTAAAACAATCGATTCGAAAGTGAAGCAGCGCTTCACCAGCATTCGATTATTGAACATGGATTCAAATGGAGCGAAGACATTGTTGCCAAATAGCACGAGCCGCCACTGCCATAGTCTTTGACAAAATTTCTTTCATTCCTTCAAATCAAAATAAAACTTGCACGGAAAAAAGACTAGTAGAATTTACCATCTGCATAGCTGATTTTGGAGTGTGCTATCAAGTCTGGTAAATTTTACCATCAAATGGTAAATGCTACTTACCTTGTGGTAAATTGAGAGAACCTGTTGCGGTATACACTGTAAGTATACATTTCACCTCAAGGTACGTTGCATTTACCATACTTGAAACCAGACTCGAAAATCAGTTATATAGATGGTAAATTCTACCTTTTTTTTCCGTGCGCCTCTGACTTTAAACTTTTATTTTAAAGCGTTCCTCAATGAAAAGCCAACGCTCAAATTCATTTGCATTCATTTTCATTTTTTAACAAGAAAAATAAGTTCAAACGATTATCGGTTTAGGCCTACACCAATACCGCCTCTACTCATACCATGCTGCTCTTTTTGAAAAAGTGGGGTTAGGGTTCGTCTTGGTACATGTAAGCTTATGGAATGCTTATGGCGTTATCAAGGATTTGGTTCGTTTTTTGAAGTTCAACCAAAATTGGAAAAGTACGTCAAGTAATGAAACTTTATAGCTTAGTTATACTATCCCAAAGCAGTAAAAGAGTTGAAAATCGTGTTTTGAGAGGATAAATCTCGATTTTGTATTTCACCAAAATTTCATTCTTCATAAGCGTACGTATACCAAGACGACCCTAACCTCAAAGAAGCAGCTGGGCAAAGAGTAAACAAGAGTCGCAATTGAATGGAAGGCCTGCGTGGTCAACGTAGATAAGGGATCCGAACGCGGGCTGGCCTCTGATTTGATTGGCTGCAACGGGTGGAGCAAAAATGACTCGGGGTATAGGGAAAATAACACGGGATTTTCGTTCCGGGGCGTTTATCTCGAAACCTAAGCAAAATAATATCTAAACAATTTATACGAGTCGATTCAGCAGATTTTTCCGAACAATGTGATAGGTCATAAGTGCCACTTTATTGCAAATTCGAAAAGACTGTTTCAGTTTAAAAGTACGCACAATAGTGAGTTACTCAAACACTGCTCGAACACACGCCAAGCATGTAATCACACTATTGTGCGTACTTTTAAACTGAAACAGTCTTTTCGAATTTGCAATAAAGTGGCACTTATGACCTATCAAATTGTTCGGAAAAATCTGCTGAATCGACTCGTATAAATTGTTTAGATATTATTTTGCTTAGGTTTCGAGATAAACGCCCCGGAACGAAAATCCCGTGTTATTTTCCCTATACCTCGAGTCATTTTTGCTCCACCCGTTGCAGCCAATCAGAAGCCAGCCCGCGTTCGGATCCCTTATCTACGTTGACCACGCAGGCCTTCCATTCAATTGCGACTCTTGTTTACTCTTTGCAGCTGGGTATTTTTAGAGACGGTATTGCCTACACTTCTGAGACAACCTCTACAAATTATTTTACTTTACACAGTAAGATGGAGTTTGCTTTCTGACTTTACAAGTATGAAATTTTTCCAACGCAACGACCCCCACGAAAACCGTTTTCAAGTCAATTATTTGGAGTTCGGGGGTTAATGGAGATCATATAATTAATTAATTAATCAGGGGCGTGCCGCGGTTTCCAGAGAGGGGGGGCAAGAATGCAATCTTGCCGCCCTCCGCGAACAAAATTTCAAATTTGATGACCTTATTTTTTTTTTTTTTTTTTTTGCTTGTTACGCACCGATTTTGCCGCCCTCTGAAATTCATTTTGAAATTTGATAACCTTTTTTTTGGTTGTTCACCCTGATTTTGCCGCCCCCCCCCCCGAGAGTGCCGCCCGGGGCAAGGGTACCCACATGCTCCCCCCACGGCACGCCCCTGTAATTAATTAATTAGAAACTACGCCAGTATGATGGGTTAGAACGGGGTTGAAATAAAAATTGGCATCGTTGATTGTTTATTTTTACCTTGATTTGCAAGACTGGTGAGTGGTGAAGGGGGGGGGGGGGTTACTTAACAGGCGATAAGCAGAACGACCTCGTATTGAAACCGAAGGAGCTTTTGCTATGCTCCTAAAATGACCCGGCCGCGCGCGGAGCGCCTCCAGCCGACCGGCCCGGCCGGCCCTAGACCTTGCACAGAGTTTTTGTCTGGCTTCTCTGACAAACTGCATGCCAATCATACAGCAAAGGATCGGAGGATCCTCAGTCCTCATCAGGGCTGCCGTTTTGCGTATAATCAATGCTATTTTTCAATTCACCGATGATTCCACCGATTGAGAAAAGATTACACAGTTCAGTTCAGTGTATGACTGTAATAAACTAAAATACTCGCATCTGTAATCTTTTCTCAACCGGTGGAGTCGTCGATGACTTTAAAAAACTTGCGGATATTTTAATTAATCAACGGAGTTTCCACAGATTAAGGAAAGATTACAAATCATAGTATTTTCGTGCATTGCAGTCATACCCTGAACTGAAATGTGTAATCTTTTCTCAACCGGTGGAATCATCGGTGAATAGAAAAATAGCATTGATTATACGCAAAACGGCAGCCCTGGTCCTCATACACACACCCACGTCTACGAATTTAAACATTTGTCAGACACATTTTAACGCAGTCAAAGTTTTGGAACTTTCCACTCCACAATACGGTCTGAGATCATCAAAGAGTGGGAGCAGAAAGTATATTTCTCATCAATTTATATCAATGGGTCTGTTGCAAACTTTTGCTACAACGATTAAGAGTGTTTTGACTCGTGTCAAATCACCTGAGAAGTCCATTGGTGGCATCAGAAAGTCATAAAATGCAATAATAAACTCACAAGATGAGGCGTTTAATGAAATCCAAAATTGCGGATAAATATCGAGCAATCTGTAAACATGCACCGTGAAGATCCAAGTATGGCCAACTTTGACATCCCCACTGCAGGTAGAGGTTATGTGTTTCTTTTCGCTGTGATCGGTTACTGTGATCGATATCGTGAGGTTGGCTATCCTTGGATGTTCGTGGTGCATGCATACAAATTGCTTGATATTTCTCCGCCATCTTGGATTTCATGAAACGCCTTTTGTGAGTTTATTACTGCATTTTATGACTTTTTGATGCCACCAATGGACTTTTCAGGCAATTTTACATGAGAATAAGCACTTTTAATCGTTGTAGCAAAAGTTTGCACCAGACCCATTGTAAACCTTTAATACCAACTCTAATAACAGATAACACTTTTAACAAGTAATGGGGCTCTTGCAAACTTTTGCTATGGGGGATCGAAGAGTTGATTCTTGCTTGAAAACCTAGAAAAATGACGATGAGAACACAAAAAAAATCACGATATTCACTCTCAGAATCGGGCTTAATGGTGGAGAGACGCAGGTATCATGGGAGATTCCAATTTAAATTGAGACAAATCTCTGTGTTTCCGCAGAGAAAGTGACATAATAGACAGGAATCTCCCATGATATACCGCAGCGTTGAGCCGCCATTATAAACTAGCCGTTATGGCGGTTATGTTAGTTTATTACTGATTTCAGTCTTTCTTAGAGTGATTTTCGCGATTTTCGCTGGGTTTTATATCACAATGGACTGTTCGCTTTGCTCACAGCAAAAGTTGGCAAGAGCCCCATTGACTCTCATTGATATTACACAATAGGATGCAACAATTAATTGAGCAAAGTACATCCAAAATTTTGAAATTCAAACCAAATTTGAATTTGGACTAAGTTTTGGGGCTCAGCAATCCGAACGCTGCCAAATCGCACACTACCTCTGCATAGAACACGCACAGTTTTACAATCCACCGAAATACAAAAATAGTAATTCCATTATAGTTTAAGTAAGTACCTGAGTGAGATAACTGTCGTTCCGTTTTCATCCCAGTGGATTATCCACGTTCTCATAGCGCCCGTGAAAGAAAATGCTTTTGGCGTAAGAAAGCACAAAATTTATCCTTAATAGTGACAAAGTGATACAAAGAAACATCAAATTTTACCCTTCTACATTTGTGAAACTAAAACTGAATTATTAAAATTGGTTCTGCGTATATCGTGATTTTTAAACAATTTTGTTTATCCTCTACGATTGACTGAATACACTTGTCTTTCCAAACGCGATTTAAAAAAAAAAAAAAAAAAAAAAAAAAAAAAAAAAAAAATCCACTTTTACGGTCGAATAAATAAAGGTAAGTACTTGTCACTACGGACGCGACAATAAAAAACTTAAAAACAAAATTAAAACTTAAAAAAATACAAAAAAAACTTCTGTTTCGACTTTTACGGTCAACTGAATATACTTGTCACTTGATTTTCAAAAACGTTGTTTCCACTTGTTCATCCACTGTTTACTAATTATTATGCAAAGGAAAGATTACAAGTGCAAAGACCGAGAGGTCGAAGTCATTTAGAACGACAAAATTTGAAGCAAACTCGCATATAAAATATTCGCAACAAATCTACGATCGTTAAATTTCAGATAACAAATAAAAGTTTTATTTTAATACCCGCAAGATTACGCACGATGAACTTTCAGCAACTTTCATTCTCATGACATTGCATGGACTTATCTGCCAATACCACACGCAATAAGACAAAATATGTACGAAGCAAGAAGTAAACAACAATAACAACGCGGAAAAAAAAAAAAAAAAAAATCTTAGAAAGATGAAACGAAAAAACTCGACTGGAAGAGGGAATTGGCAAAGCACCCACTTTACCCTCAGAAAACTGTCCTAACCTACTCGCGAGCAGACACTCCCCACACATCAAACATCGACCGGAAATTCGTATCAGATAAATTTTAAGATTCGCGATAAAACTGCAACGAGTGAATCAGAAGCAAAGCAGGTTAATTTGTTGTTGATCTTTCTCAGGTTTACAAGCTGTGACGTCACCGATTTAGAGTGTTGGGCGGCGTCGCGTTGTCTCTTAAGGGTGTATACCACCCAAATTTAAAAAAATCGCTCCTGATGACTTAGAGCCCTCAATTTTTTTTTGGTAACACATACTGATGTAAATTAGAGATCCTGAAATTTTTGTGAAGCTGGTTGCATACCTGCCCCTTAAAAAAAAATTTCCTGAAAAAACGTTGACAACTTTCAAACAGCTTTTTTAGAGTTAGAATTGCTCAATCACCTTGGTCTTGGTCTCAAATGAAAGGTATCAGTGTCCTCTAGGGTCTCTTGTATGGATTTTTTTTTTTGTCGAGAGGAAGTATTTTTTTCTTAATGTTTCTTCGATGTGACATTTTTTTCATGGTTTTTTTTTTTTTAAACATTAATAGATATTTGAGATGTTAGGTTGAGGGCAAATCCATACAAGAGTACCTAGAGCATGAAATTCTGCACATTTTAAAAAAAAACTGAAGTCTCTAGCTATCATGGTACTCGAGAAAAGCTGTTTTGAAGTTGAAAAAACAAGCGAAAAATTGATTTTTCAGTACAAGCAAATTAACAAATAGTACATGAGAAAAAAATAAGAAACAGATGGTTATCAAATGGTTCTCAATTTCGCAATGTTGACTCATAAACTTTAAAATTAATTTAAAAATACTTTCCGACCTCCTAAAAATTAAAAAAAAATATCCTCGTATTCCCTGAATTGTCCTCTACAAAATTGGTGAAAAAAAAAAAAAAAATTAAAAAAATTAAAAAAAATCGAAAAATTTGGGTGGTATACACCCTTAATGTAAAATTAGCAGTATACTATATCAGATGAAGTACTTGTAATGTGTAAACAAAGCATAAGTGAGTAGGAGGTAAGTCTGGTAAGTGCAACTCATTGTGAACAGAAATTAAAAATGAGCAAAATTAGGCGGGGCGAGGGGTCGAGAATTGGTACGATAATTATAATTTTTTTCATTTTTAAAAATTAAAAAAAAAAAAAAAAAAAAATTTAAAATTAAACTTGGTTTCGTTTTTTAAAAACAATGGAGAAAAGTGACGCTAAGCGATATATATAGACTGTATGGACTTCATTCCAAGTAAACAAAGGAAAAATCATTTTGAAGGTTACTAGATGGACATCAAACTATTTCGTACAAGTACTTTTTGGCATTTGTAACACTGAGAGAATTCCATTTTTAATCCAAGGTGTATTTCATTCGTGTTAAAGAAACTGCTCAGTGAAATATTGTGACTATAAACGGAATTTCCTTTAACCCAAGGAAAATGTCTGCTGCTACGGATAAAAGATTCTTTGTTGTGACAGTGATTCTCCTTCATGTAATCAGAAGTTACTTTGTGCGAGGAAAACTGTCGCAAGTAAATGTGTTTCCTTGTTTTTAAAGAAGTGATTTATCTCAGTGTACAGGTAAACAGAGGAAATTTGACGGGTACTAGATGGGCATCAAACTACTCTTCGTATGAGTACTTTCTGGCATTTGTAAATAAACATAATTCTTATTTTGAGTGCGATCAATATGTAATACTTCAAATATTGCCAGAATTCTGATTGAATATTCCAGAAAATATTTCAACAAAATAGTTAAATGTCCATCCGGTTGCCGTTAAAATACTCTTTTCTTCGAGTAATACAGCTGATTTACAGTCGATTAGGATTTAGGGTCGATATTATTTTGATGATTTTGTTGCGCTAGAGTTACCGTTTTGCCTATGATTCACCTATGATTCCACCGGTTGAAGAAAGATTACACAGTTCAGTTCAGTGTATGGCTATAATGCAAGAAAATGCTCTAATCTGAAATCTTTTCTCAATCGTTAGAAACGCCGTCAATTAATTAAAATATCCATACGTTTTTTAAAAAGTCATCGACGACTCTCCACCGGTTGAGAAAAGATTACAGAGCCGTGTTCTTACTTAAAACACTAAACATATTAATAACTAAACTATAATGCACTATTTATAAATATGTTTATTGATTATAATTAATTACAGTTAAAAAGGTAGAAAGAGGGATAGTAAGGGAGTCAGACTACCGAAAGGTGAGCAGCTAGTGACGTTACGATTCTAACCAATAATAATGTCATTTCCATGGAAACTAACGAGACAAGTATTTTCTTGCATTATAATCATATACATTGAATGAACTGTATTATCTTTTTTCAACCGGTGGAATAATCGGTGAATTGAAAAATCCCATTAATTATATACGAAACGCAGGGCTGCCGTTTTGCGTATAATCAATGCTATTTTTCTATTCACCGATGATTCCACCGGTTGAGTAAAGATTACACAGTTCAGTTCAGTGCATGACTGTAATGCACAAAAATACTTTGATCTGTAACCTTTCCTTAATCGGTGGAGACTCCGTTGATTAATTAAAATATCCGCAAGTTTTTTTAAAGTCATCGACGACTCCACCGGTTGAGTAAAGATTACAGATGCGAGTATTTTAGTTTATTACAGTCACCCACTGAACTGAACTGTGTAATCTTTTCTCAACCGGTGGAATCATCGATGAATTGAAAAATAGCATTGATTATATGCAAAAAGGCAGCCCTGCGTTGCACAACCCGGCAACCGCACGCTTGAAAAATAAAAAGGTCCATCCGAAGAAGACAACAGCGCGAAGAAGGAAGCTGCGCCTATTACCATGCGCGAATACCCCCTCCTCCCCAGCAGTGTTTAACCAACAACAGGCCGAAATTCACGTCCACGGTCCAAGGCCCCAAGGCTGTGTCACCCAGCGATCTCTCCGAGAATCTGCATAGCTATATGCTTGTACTGCGGGTACCAAACCCGGACCCGACCCGAACAATAACGCCAGAAGAAGAAGAGTGAAAATATAAGTTCCCTTTGAGTAAACGCAGAAAAAGGCACGACCACAAGTCCACAACAAACACAAACGAACGACCTTGACACCTGCTGGAGGGACGAAGACGGGGCGGTCGCCGAGCCCGCGCCAGTCGGGTCGGTGCACAGTGGTGAACACTGAACAGTGCTGTCAGATTTGGCATATAATGGGGCTATTGCACACTTTTGCTATAAGCGATTTAATAGTCGATTATGGCGTGAAAACCTCAAAAAATAACGATGGCAGCACTAAAAACTTTCAAAATCCACTCCTAAACTCAATAAACGCAGTTATTTGCGCGAGCTTAATGGTGGCCGAAGGCACTAACAATGGGAGATTCCCATCTTAATTTCGTCACTCTTTCTATGCTGACAAGGATGATTCACAGAGTAATTAGTCATCAGAGTGATCATCCACATCCGATGAATGGTACCGCAACACCAAGTGACACCGGTGTAAAATGAAAGTAGTCTCTTATTGGTCACTTCTTGATGGAGTTTCAGAATTGTTAGATGAGAATCTCCCATTGTTAGTGCCTTCGGCCACCATTACGCTCCCGCAAATAACTGCATTTACTGAGTTTAGGAGTGGATTTTGAACGTTTTTAGTGCTGCCATCGTTATTTTTTGAGGTTTTTACGCCATAATCAACTATTAAATAGCTTGTAGCAAAAGTGTGCAATAGCCCCATTTGCTAATGGGACTCCTGCAAACTTATGCTGCAGGGGATTGAAGAGTTGTTTCTTGCATAAAAACCTGTAAAGATGACGATGAGTAGGTACACTAAAAAAATCACAAAATTCACTCTCAGAATCGGGCTTAATGGCGGAGAGACGCAGGTATCATGGGAGATTCCTATCTAAGAGACGTATCTCTGTGTTTTCGGTACAGAAAGTGACATATTAAGGGGTCACTCCACCTGTGAATTTAAAAGCGCGAATTGACTGCTTGAGACAATGGGCTTCCTTGGCGTCGATAGATCGGACTCGACCTATTAACACAGAATACAGTGGCGGAGCGTGCAATTTGGCAACGTTGTAATATGTCCATTTAAACCCATGCAAAAGGTCGGATGCGAAGCTGTTCACTGAACACCCAATAGTTCGATCTTTTCCATGGATTTATATGGACGAACTGCATCGTTGCCAAATTGCACGCTACGCCACCGACAGAATAATACAATCAGAACGGAAACTCCCATAAGAGCCAATGGAAGCAAGTTTAGAATTTAACAGCACCAATAGGCAACGATGTGGTCCTATATCCCAACATGGCGGACGTGTGTGATTTGTGTTGAAACTCGTTTATTTCTGTAAATTTTGGAAAGATAGCTTAAGATTTCGGCCTCACTTTTTATTCTATAGGCATTTCAGAATGAAAATTTCGCAGATCATGTCCTGTATTTTTTTTTTTTTTTTTTTTTTTTTTTTTCGCGCGCGAATCCAGATGTAAACATCCTTTTTCCCAACATGGCTGACGCGAAATGAATTTGCTTCAAAATCCGACAGAGTTGCCACTCTGGTTGTATTATTCTGTGCTATTGACTTCAAGGCAGCTCATTAGCTCAATCAGTTTATTCGCGCTTTTAAATTAGCAGGTGGGGAGACTCCTTAAGACAGGAATCTCCCATGATACCTGCGTTGAACCGCCATTATGAACTTGCCGTTACAGCAGTTATGTGAGTTTATTACTGAATTTTAGACTTCCTTTGTGTGATTTTCGTGATTTTCTCTTGTTTTTACATCACATTGTTCTATTCATTTCCTCACAGCAAAAATTTGCAAGAGCCCTATTGTCATTATAATTCAACAGATTTAGCCGTTTGTGTATATTTATTGTCTTTTTTTTCAATTTACCGCTGATTTTACAGCTCGAGTAAAGATTACACACTACAGGTCAGTTCAGTTCAGTTCATGACTGTAATGCAACAAAAATATACTCACATCTGTAATATTTTCTCAATCAGTGGAATCACCGTTAAATTTTCAAAATATGTATCCGCAAGTTGTTTAAAGTTATCAACGACTCCACCGGTCGATAAATTATTACAGATGAGAGTATTTTCGTGCATTACGGTCAGACGCTGAACTGAATTGTGCAATATTTTCTTAACAGGTGGAGCCATCGTTGAATTGAAAAAATGCCTTTAAATATACACGAATCGACAGCTCTGTAGTTTAATGTTAAGTGTGTGTGTGTATCTTCGTCAGTGTTGCCAGATCGAGAGTATGAAAAGCCGCGTATCGTCCACATTTAAATCAAAGTAGAACGCACGGCTTTTTCACCCCAATCTGGCAACACTGATCTTAATTCGTTGCCGAAATGGCAGCACTGTGTTGTAGAAGGCTCAGACCTATTGTTGGTCTCCTCGGCGAGGTTGCCCTGTTTCCTCGTCACATAACAATCTTCACACATTTTCTTTTCTACGGTGGTCATCGAGTAATCCACATCTCCACATCAGCACGGGAAAAAAAGAATGGTATAATTTACCATTCGCATACTCGCAAAGCTGATTTTGACCCCTGCCAGAGTTAAGATCTCATTGACCAGAGTTATGGAACATTTGACCAGGAATCAGGTCAATTTCACTTGACACCTGAGCTCAATAAATATACGGTACAAACGGGCTTTAGGTCGTACCTAAAAATGGCGATTCCAACCTCACATTTCTTTAACGGCACATCGGAATGTTGGGTGCGCTCCTAACTTTACGTTACTTGGGGCGGGTATAGAGCCTCCCTAACCCACCCTAAGTGCTATTTTGAGGTTAGTTTTGTGGTTGCGCCATTTTAAAACGGTCCGATGCGGTCCGTTGGCAGGTGGCCGATGCTTGTTGAAGTACTTAGGGCGGACTTGGGGCTGACTTGGGGCCGAGGACCGTGTGACCGTACATTTATTGGTCCCTGATGGTCAAATTTACGATAGTTCTGGTGAAGTTTATCTCAACTCTGGCAGGGGCCAAAATCAGCTATGCGAATGGTAAATTACACAATTCTTTTTTTCCGTGAGTAATCCAAATTCGATTACTTCGTTCCAACGTTCCGAGTGACACGATTCAGGCGTTTTTTGGTTTTTTGTTTGCATTTTGTTTTCAAAAGAGTAGTGTCGATTAAGCCATTTTTTGGCCCCAATAAAATGGTCAAAATTTAAATTGGTCTAGAAGTTCCGTAGTAAAATGGCTGCAGTTATACTATTAAAGGCATAGATTTTCAGGTTTGAGTGGAGTTTATACGGGTTATTTGAACTTGGATGGGGTATTTCACCGCCTCAGTGGGTCGCTTAGTATTTTTCACAGAAAAAGCCTTATTTTTCGCTAAATTATTGAATATTTGCATGTGAGCCGGAGTTAGTTTGGTTTTTTCCTTTAGATATATGTTATTAGGCTACTAAAAGTGGGTAGCACCATTCAAAATAAGATAATTTTTCTGCGAAAGGTTTTGTCAGCGCTATACCACAGAGTTCTTTCTGTTTTTTCTGTGTATATACCTGTCGTACACCCGGTCAGAGGCGTAGCGTGCCATCTGGCAACAATGCATTCCATTTAAACTCATTAAATAAATCGAATTTTCCTTGTGCATACTGTGCACCCCCCTGAATTCGATATTTTACATGAGTTTAAATGGATGGAATACATTGTTGCCAAACTGCACGCGACGCCACTGCACCCGGTATATCTTCCACTATCCGCGCGTGCTTGTAAATGGTCAGTGGCGAACTTAAACGGATACGCAAGAAAAAATGTATTTCTGTCGGGAAATCAAGCTAATTTTTGTTTTTTGTTTTTTGTTTTGATTCGCAGATTATAGATAGTGAGATGAGAAGACCTTAATTATACCAGCGCAGCGCAGACGCGGACCCGCGACATGTTATACGTGTCGAGTAAGAGAGTCAAATAATTACTGTGAGACATGATCAGAATTTGGGTGTGAGGGGGGGGGGGTGGGGGCGTAAAAAAGGTATTTCTTAACGAGACCGTGTTGGCAGGTTCCGCCGAAAAATCACCCGGTTTCCTATAAGAGTCAATATGTAAAATCCGGTGATTTACGGCCTAATCTGACAACACCGAATTAATGTGTAGTCGATTGAGCATCAACCGTCACAATGGTTGGGGGCGCGATCGACGATCGTGTTAACAGGTGCGATTTGTACGCGGTGATCGTGATTTACTGGAATGCACTGTTGTCTCATTTATGGAGTGTTGCCATTTTTCGGAGATCTTTTCGATTTTTCTTACTTGCTTCAACGTAAAAGTTGGTGGTTGATTGAGAGATCTTGCATCATTGCATTCATGCTGAACGAATACGTCTCGTCGCATGAAAGTTTTTTTTTTTTTTTTTTTTTTTTTTTTTGCAGTGAAAACTTTTAACTGTAGATATATATTCTTAAAAAAAAAACCATGTTAATTGACTCAAATAAATAAAGCTAGTGAAGTTGTTTAATTGACTAATTTGGGTTCTAACATGAACGATATTCAACATTTTTCAGTGATTTTGCTACTTAATGTTCAAGATCTTGATTTGATGGGTTAAGAAAAGGAAAGAAACGGGGGCTGAAGTTCAGTGACAGCTGCATGCTTCAATCTCCATGTTTCTCCGACAAATGTGTTCAAACGGGTCCAGATAGCCATTTAAACACTTGCGCTTTTGCTTAAAACCAATTTCCTCTGGATTAATTACAATTTTTGATTTAAGGTTAAAAAAAAGTGAGGCAAACAAACCAAATTCGGATCGCCCGCATGCTGCCTCACTTTGAGGTAGGACTTACAACATGTATGGACCTCTCTATCGCTATCATAGCTAGTTGCAAATAAACCAGAATCAAATCGTCTACGTTGTCACACTTTGGGATTGAACTTGTAACATGTATCAGCCTCTCTCAGTGGCGAGGCGTGCGATTTGGCAACGTCCCTTTTCCCATTAAAACACATTAGAAAGGTTGAAATGCCTGGTCATCGCCGATGTCCGAAGCGTTCGACCTTTTTGGTTAATTTAAATGGAGAAAATACATTGTTGCCAAATTTCACGCTTTGCAACTGGCCTCTCTATTGATATACTTCGTTGATTTAAACCTATGCAGTTTACTACGTCGATAGAAAGCGTTACATTTGGCAACGTCGAAGGGTTGGGTTGGAGGGATGAGCGGCTATGCGCGGGTCAGGTTGGCGCAGACACGAGAAGAGACAACTGTAAGCATCAGACAACATGTAATTTGGACGTCTGAGTTTGCTAAATTACCCGTGTCTAGGAACTGACGATGGCGAAAAAGGAATATCGAACGAGGGAATAAAGGAATAAGGGTACCAAATTACTTTCGATTAAATATTCGAAAGGAGTGTTGCAGCGTATTCAACACTACACGCCGTTGCCAGCTTGTTCAAAAAAATTCTTCAAATCGTTCCCTTCTTGGGCACATTCCATTGATGTTGAACTGCGGAGAAATATCACGTGCAGCATTCTCCATAGCCATAGTCAGGAGTAGGTACACTGACAATGAGAGAAATCACTTCTTTAAAAACAAGGAAACACGTTTACTTGCGACAGTTTTCCTTGCGCGAAGTAAAGTTCTGTTGCATGAGGGAGAATTACTGTCACAACAAGGAATCTTTTACTTGTAGCAGCAGACATTTTCCTTGGGTTCAAGCAATACCGTCTCTAAACATACCAAGCTGCTTCTTTGAGGTTAGGGTCGTCTTAGTATACATACGCTTATGGAGAATGAAATATTGGTGAAATGCAAAATCAACTCTCAAAACACGATTTTCAACTCTTTTACTGCTTTGGGGAAGTCGACTCGTGCTATTTGGCAACCATATTTTCAGTCAATTAAACCTATGCAAAAGTTTCGGTTTCTCAGGGATTCAGGGAATTCCCTAAAGATCGATTATTTTACATAGGTCCAAATGGGGGAGAATTTTTCGTTGCCATATTACGCGAGCCGCCAGGGCTCACCGTCGATTAAAATCGTAACTGTTAAAGTTAAAATTCGGCTGAGCTACGAGATCGAACAAACTCGGGTACGGTACTGAAAGGGTTAAATCGCGAGTGGGTCCAGCAATTTGGCAACCACTGAGAAACAATCAATTCTTAAGAGGGCCATGGCCCTTCTGCTAATCGATTGTTTTTCATACATCCAAATAAGAAGAATCCAAGATTGCCAGATTGCTGGAGCCTTTGGGTTAAATGAGCATACTTTATACATACATGCATGTAAGTACAGTCACCGTCTATACATATAGTACATACCCGCAGTCATGTATTCCCAAAGAAAGAAACTCACGTGTAAGTACATACCTGGAACAGAAAGAGAAGGAACACAGTTAAAATCATGCCACATTTAAAACTACAAACTGACGATGAAACTTCATCGATTGATTCATCGATGATTGATGAACTTCATAAAGTCCATCAATCATCTACAAGTAAAACTATCACATGATCTTAGGTGAAACGTGGAAATGTCTTTGAAAATGGTAACAAAACAATGCAATGAGGTCGACCAGAACACTGAGAGAAATCACTTCTTTAAAAGCAACGAAACACGTTTACTTGTGACAGTTTTCCTTGCGAAAAGTAAAGTTCTATTGCATGCAGGAGAATCACTGTCACAACAAGAAATCTTTCACTTGTAGCAGTAGATATTTTCCTTGGGTCAAAGGAATTTCCCCTTAGTCAACATTTCACTGTGCAGTTTCTTAAAGACAAACGAAATACACCTTGGATTAAAAAAAGAATTCTCTCAGCGAATACTTGAAACTGAAATTCTGCCAGCAGTCAGAGCTTATAACTGAACTTCTACATTGGCTCATCATCGACATTTTAACACATTTAGTAGCTGGCAAATAAAACAAGACCGTTTGCTTCCCTCAGTATTTCGAAGTTTTTTACTGCCAAAAACATCAAGGCCAAAACTTCTAAGCTGAAGGACTTGTAGACTAGTTAATTCTTGTAAACATAAAGGGTCTGCTGCAAACGTTTGCTATACAGCAGTTTACATTTATAAAATAACTTTAAAATATCACGAAGAGAATCAAAATATCATATGCAGTTCATACGAACATAAAAACAAGGATATGAAAATTACAAAGATGTTTAAAAACAATAATAATGTTTAAAAAATATGTAAAATGTATGCAATTAATTACATGTATATATAGTCTATAAGTGTTTATAACCATAGTCCATTAAATTTAGTCTGTTTAGCCAGATGAAATATACAATTTTCGTACACAAAATGCGAAATATTCATGCTAATAAAATGTTATAAAAAAGCAACAAAAGTCCATAGTAACTCAATAAATCCGTTTCATCAAAATTCCAAGCTTTTATACAGTATACAGTGAGTCGGTCCATGTGGGAGTCAGTGGCGTAGCGTGCGATTTGGCAACGTTGCAGTTTTTCCAATTGAAACCCATGAAAAAGATCGAACTATTGGGTGTTCGGTGAACACCTTCGCACTCGACATTTTACATGGGTTTAAATTGACACAGTACAACGTTGCCAAATTGCACGCTACGCCATTGGTGGGAGTCCCATCTAACTGCGGTTCTCAATGCTGAGAAAAGTTATTCATCATAAAGAAAATCTGCAATTCGATGGGAATTTCCCGTTGTGACTCGCTTATACGACAGCCATAATGACATTTTTTTCACGAATTGATTTCGTTTGTTGGTTAATTTTGGAACTTCTTCTTGATGCTATCTCAAAGATATTTTCAACGTTATTTTTCACCAGAGTTGAAATCTTTACTGCGCATGCGCTGTGACAAACATCACTAACGGCCAAAGAGAGATTGAAGTTTAAGTCGATTAGTCGAGCAAGGAGTAAACCAATGTAAAATCGAATCAAGCTGATTGCTGAAAGTGAATCCAAAAGCTAACCTTGTTCAAGATCGCACAGTGGGGACGAAATGAATAGGAATTTCCCAGACATAATTTTACAAAAAATCAACAATATATGAACCATTAGAGATAATTTAATACTGTCCAAGAATGTTCATTTAAGAGCTTAAAAATGAGTCAAATTATGTGTACATAATTTTTGCAAGAAAAGATTGACTCTGAAAAGATTTTTAAGCCAAAAAACGTAATTTTTACAAGTCCGGAAAAATCCACCGATTCGATCCACTGTGCATCAAAGCGGCGGCGCGCACGTGTTCACGTGAATGTGAAACTAAAGTGAGCCCACTGAGCTGAAACGGTTCACCTCCTTTCCTTTTAATCAATGCTGCCATTTTGCGGATACAAAATTCCCATTTTCTCTATTTCACACACAGTAAATTCTCGCGATTTTCCAGGAAATCTAGCAACACTGCTTTTGATCATTCCCTTGACCGTCCGAATCAACCCCTCGGGCTATCCACTATCCAGACTCCAGACTCCGGGTTGTCGTGAAATTAAATGACTACGACTCGCGCATAGCTGTAACCAGGATACTGTCTTTCTCACTCTTTAGTCATTTGAACGGATGTGCTAGAAAAGGATGGATATAAGGGGTGTCACGTGACTTCAGCCTTCTGTTTCTGTCCTTTTCTATCACATGCGGACAAACGGGCAAAGAGAAAGGAAGACAAATTCCTGGCTGCGGCTTGGGACTCGCGTGTCTGTTTTAGCAAAGAAAAAAGAAAATAATCGATCCCCGTTCCGAGTCCAGACAAAATTTCTCGGGTTTTACAAGAATTGTAACGATTTGCTCGACCGATATTTTTAATCGATTATAAATCTCAATTTGATTTACATCGGGAATCGATCTCTCCACTATAATAGTCATGGCAGAAATTTGTCTTTCTCTCTCTCTCTTTGACAATATACGAACGCAAGAGTTAGAAACGGAAAGAAACAGGGACTGACATCCCGTGACCAAAGCCATAGCAAAGACTTCATCTTTCTTTATCTTTCTCCATTCAAACGCATGTGTTAGAAAAGAATGGAGATAGGGGCTGTTTAGTGACTTTTTAACACATGCGTTCAAAAACACTGAGAGGATTCTTTTTTTTTAATCTAAGGTGTCTTTCGTTTGTGATAAAGAAACTACACAGTGAAATATTGACTATAAGAGGGAATTTCTTTAACCCAAGGAAAATGTCTAATGCTACAAGTAAAAGATTCCTTGTTGTGACAGTGCTCTTTCATGAATCAGAACGAAACTTCGAGCAAGAAAAACCTGTCACAAGTACACGGAAAAAAAAGATTAGTGAAAATAACCATACGGATACCTGACTTTGGCACCTGCTAGATGTTATGGTAAACTTGACCAGAAGTATGGTACATTTACCCATACTTTGAGTAAATTCGACATATAATCAGGTAACATCACCTAGTACCTAGTCAAAACATAGTATACTTCTGCTTAACATTACCATAACATCTAGCAGGTGCCAAAATCAGGTATCCGTATGGTTATTTTCACCGTAGTTTTTTTTTTTCCGTGTAAACGTGTTTCCTTGTTATTAAAGAAGTGATTTCTCCCAGTAGTCCCAGTGCAGAGAGAAACAAAACTTCCTGGCTCAGGTAATTGAGTGGAATAAAATAGCTTGAATCGATATTTTGTACGGGTTAAATAGGGAAAATTGCAACGTTGCCAAAATGTGTAGTCGACGAATTAAATAATGCGAGGTAACTCCATAGAGTATGCTTCAGGTATAGGTTACCCGCAGTACATATCACATCGAATTTAAGAATTGCAGGTTGCCTATTCCTGAGCTAAAATCAAGAGAGTTAACTGACATCATGGGCGGATACAGGGAATTGTCTTTCTCTCTCTACCTCCATTTAAACTTATATGTATGTGTTAGAAAAGGACAGCAGAGGGGGCCATTGCGTGACTTTGGCCCCCTCTTCTGTCCTTTTCTAACGCACGTTTTCAAACGGAAGGAGAGAGAGACAGACAATTCCCTGTATCCGCCCATGACTGACATTGTTTAATTCGCCGACCGTACGCGAAGTCTGAAAATGAATCGCGCTATCCGACTTAAATTGAGATAAATTAACTGGAGTTAATTAATTACGAATAAATTACCGCCTCTTTCCCGCACACGACCCCAAAACCAAAGTATCGATTTTTTGGAAATCCAAGTTAATAGAACCGCCTGAAAATATCGATTCACTTCGATGCGTTATCAAGGAAGAGATATTAATCGAAATTCACGGGACGCATCAACTGTCTTAAGACCAAATCCAAACTGTGAGCTCCATCCTTCTTTTCGTCAGAGCTCCATACAGGAAAGTCCTCGAAAACAGTCAAGCATTATAGTCACCTCTCTCTTCTTATACCGTCCTCCGCTGAACTGTTGAGTAGATGAAAGCACCTTGCAGCCATGCATCAATTCATCGATACATCAAACCAACCATCAACTCAACGCTCGGCTGTTTCAACCCTCCCCGGTAGACGCCCCCACCCCGCCCCTACGATGCCCCCACAGGGCCTCGGATCAGACAAAGCGGATGGTTGTAAATGGTGTTGCCGGCTAGAACGTGCTATTTATACTTTCTTCCATCAATAGCAGTTTGCCCTGATGGTAGTGGCGGCTTATGCAACGTGGCAACGATGGATTCTCTCCATTTAAACCTGTGTAAAACGATCGATCTTCAGGAGTATATGCACCTCCAATATATCAATACTTTTGCATAGTTTTAAATGGAAAATAAGCAAAGTTGTCAGTATGCACGGAAAAAAAAACTATTGTGAAAATAACCATACGGATACCTGATTTTGGCACCTGCTAAATGTTATGGTAATGTTAACCAGAAGTATACTATGTTTTGACTAGGTACTATCGACGAATTAAAGATTGTTGCGAGATTTTCACGAGATAGTAAGTTTCGCCTTCAAGGTGCCGGTTCGGCCACTTTTCATACTCCTCACACTTTGCAGGCATCAAGAGGCCAGTGCAAGTGAGGCGGCAAAGCCGTTGCAGATCAGTCCCACAATGCACCCATAACTGAAAATGAGTGAAAATATCGCGACAATCTTTAATTCGTCGATAGGACTAGGTGATTTTACCTGATTGCATGTCGAATTTACTCAAAGTATCGGTAAATGTACCATACTTCTGGTCAAGTTTACCATAACATCTAGCAGGTGCCAAAATCAGGTATCCGTATGGTTATTTTCACTAATCTTTTTTTTCCGTGTGGGAACAAAGTATCTATTTATTGGGGGGGGGGGGGAATTGCACCTCCTTAATATCGATAGTTGGTTAAATTGAAAGAAACCGTTGTTGCCACTTTGCACGAAGTTCCACCCCTTGATGGCTTCCGCCTGATTTCTTATGGAGCACACACACACACGCAGCTACGCATCATATCATTGTATCATTGAACGTCTTACATGACTATTTAAGGATAATTCCAGGAATTTTCGATGAGGCCAAAATTGAATCATTATAACGTTCGAAGCTATCAAACGAGTGAACATTTCTGTAAAAAAAAAAAAAAAAAAAAAAAAAAAAAAAAAAAAAAAAAAAAAAAGTGTATTTTGGCAAGTTCCAACACAAATAAACCGTTCATTTAATGATTACATGACACAGGGAGTCAGAGCCAGATGGTCATTCTGCCAGGTTACTGCGTACTTGTGTTAACTATTAAAAACCTGAACATATGTTAGACTTTCTTCAGGGAATGAATCAGGGGCGGCTCGTGCAATTCGGCAACAGTGTCATCCCTTCATTTGATTGCGTGTTTACAATCGATTCGAAAGTGAAGCAGCGCTTAACCAGCAATCGATTGTTAAACATGGATTCAAATGGAGCGAAGACATTGTTGCCTAATTGAACGAGCCGCCACTGGTATGAATTCGCGTATTTTTGACAGAACAACGGTTTTTGCTTTATTATTTCCATTTTTTTACGTCTTAACTAATTGGAATTTTAACTTCGAAGCAAAATTTCAGGTATATTCCGATTAGAGCGTTGCTGTTTTGTTTATTTTTTTTATTTTTATTTATTTGGTACAGTTTAGCCTTAGAAAAGGCTTGGTACAAGTCATTCCAGAGATAAAGTAAATATTACGCAATACAATAAAAACAAAGAGTTAACATGATCATAGTAAATAGATTGATTAAGGATAACATATATTGCAAGTTTTAAGATTCAAAATATTCCTTGACGTGGTAAAATGCATGTTCGATGAAAAACTGCTTGAGATTTTTCAAGAAGACTCTGTTTCCTGAGTCTAATAATGCTATTTTTAGGCCTTCAGGGAGTTTGTTAAAGAATTTAATGCCTGTTTCTCTTATGTCGTTTTTTTTACATACCTTATGGGGACATTGGTTTTAAAGAAAATTTTCCTGGTTTTTGACTTCTCTTGTTGAGTCCCCGAACAAAAATGAACCCGTCTACTTGCCTCACTTCCGAAACACAGAAAGCATAGGATGTGCAGGGTTTATATTTGTCTCTGTGTAATGAGCAGCGTTGCCAGATATCACGGTTTATCCGATGGGTTTATTATCGGTTTACTGAGAACGTTGGACGATATGACAACAACCTCAATCCGAGTCAAGAGCCTTTCCTCTCTTTCGGCCTCTCTCGACACTCGCATCGCAAACCAACCTGCAATCCAAGAAAATATCACGGACTAACCCCCCTCCCTCCTCCTCCTCCCCACAACCAATACACTCACCCCCTTACGAACATTGTTGCCGCTGTAGAAAAAGAATCGGTGTGTTGCGTACTTTTGCTACATCAATATAACTCATGGTTTCTAACGTAAAATTCGGCGAAAATAACGATGCGCACATTAAAAACTTTCAAAATCCATCAATTAACTCAGAAAATTCCTTCCATTTCAAACAACCCGCGCTATACTAGACACTATATCATCGACTTATAACTACATAGATGGAACCATCTCGTTTATGTAAACATGAACAGAACTTACAAACATTGCAATGTTTCGTTTAGATGCGTACATTTCTCATATTATTTTGCAATCTTTAATAAACCGAAAAGACCAGACAGCAAATGCTGCCAATAGTTCATGCATTTAGAAGGGAATTCCACCATTTTGTAGTTACGATGTTGTTCACTTATGCACGGTGGTTCCGTCTATGTAGTAGTATAGCGGTGCCAATAGTGTCTAGTGTAGCGCGGGCTGTTTGAAATTGAAGTGATTTCCTGAGTTAATGAGTGGATTTTGAACGTCATCGTTATTTTCGCTAAATTTTTCAAAAGAATCAAAGCTCTATATTGTTGTAGCAAAAGTATGCAACAGACCCATACTACAGTGATCATTTCACATAACTTCGTATTCAGTTTAGTCCTTCGCTTATGCGCGCAGATTACACAGCCCATAGTCTCAATAGTGGCGAGGCGTGCGCGATTTGGCAACGTTCCTTTTCCCCCCATTAAAACACATTAGAAAGGTCGAAATATACATGGTCATCATCGCCGATGACTGAAGCGTTCGACCTTTTCAGTGAATTTAAATGGAGAAAATCCATTGTTGCCAAATTTCACTCCTTCCAAGATGTTTCGTTCGTTTCCATCTTGTTTTGTTTCAGTTCCAACATTTTTGGAGGCATTGCTTATAAGTGTATGTATACTTACCTGAAACGTAAAACGCAACTCAAGGTAGATTTTGTTGGGGGAGGGAAGCGCATTTAGAAAATGTTTCCAAAATATTTTAAAAACGCAGCTACATCGATAGAATATAGGTTTTACCTTTTCCGGCTCGCATTTTGGAATTTGACTTTTTTTGAGATTTTTTTAGACCGTTCGAAAGAGGACAATTTTCCAAGACTTTTGATGGGTCACACATGTTTTTGCAAAATTCCCATTTAAATTCCATTGAAACCCATGTTACAGAAAATGGTATACATACTTATGTGTACCACCTTTCAGGAAAGGGTTAAGATAGAATGTAGGTTCACGCAATGTTTCCAGAACGTGTCAGCGGAACAAAACAACATGGTCATGGAACGAAACATTTTGAAAAATAAAAACGAGTTAAAAACTCAGGTATTGTTCCAAAACGTTTCAAAGACCGTTTGTGTACATGTTGATTCCACCATGTTTCATTAGAAACAGTTTAAAAAAACAAATGTATTTTAAAAAGTTTCAAACCGTTTCAAAAACATTCTTGAAAACAAGATGAGAAAACAGAGCGGATTCGGCCCAGGCGTAAAATCCGGCTCGAAAACAGAACCGTCATAAAGTATTTTGAATACATTTGGCAACAGTTCCGACCCAATCACAGCCAGTCAGGTCCGACTGCGATCGACCAGATAGCCCAAGTATTTGCTCTTCTAGTATTTACTCAACTCTTTTTTATCCGCACCAAGGAAGACGCCATGAATATTTTATCGACCACTCCTTTCTCCCCCGCCCCCACCTCATCCGAACACAAGGGCGTGAGGGATGGTGAACGGGGGGGGGGGTGAAGAATCTAATCGGGGGTTTTTCGGTGGTGGGTAAATTTTTTTTCCTCAGCTGCTATAAGTATAGATTGTCAGTCAAATCAGTGTATAGTACCTACTGGCTCCTTTACCTTTTATCCTACTGATTTAAGAAACACCCCCCCCCCCCCCCACCCAAAATCCACGACCCACCTCGAAGTATTAGCCCTTTACCTGCATCCTGCGTCATGAAAGTATGCTACCTCTTCCTGTAAATAGTTGAATTAAGAGATGAAAATAAGTCTTACAATGTACAGGGTGATCCAGAGCCAGACTACCAATTTTGAATTTTTTTTTCTTTTCCCGCCATTTCTAATGGTATTTTAGCACGAGTAAAATAACTAGTAAAAATAGACAAAGCTAATTTTTCCTGAAAAAGTATCCAATTATTTTTTCCTTCTATTTTTCCTATGTATTTGATCGCCTCGTGAATTAAAAAATCCATTTTCCGTTGAAAAAAAAAAAAAAAAAAAAAAAAATCATGTACCCTACTCTGCCGCTATTCATTTCTGACGTCATAACGACTTGAGATTGGAAAATTTTCATTAAACTTTCATTATCTGCATCGATTCGGCTATCCTTGGATATTCACAGAAACTGTTGAGGATCTAAAAATATTGTCTTAAGCCTTCCATGCGCGCATTTAGGGGTTTGAATTTTGTTGAGATTTTTTTAGACCGTTCAAAAGAGGGCAGTTTTCTAGGAACTTTGATGGGTCACACAACTGTTTGTAAAAAGTCCATTTAAATTCCATAGAATCCCACGTTACATAAAATGGTACACATAGGTACCACTTTATGTAAAAGGGTTAAATGAATATGCATAATTCAGTGAACGATTAATTTTATAGAAGTTTGAAATGAAGAACTTAACAATGGGACAGTTGCAACTTCCAAGTTCTGAAATTTTGGTGTTTCAGAAAGAAAATGACACTCACAAACTCAATAAATGCGTTCAACCAATAGTCAAAATTCAAAGATGGCAGTCGAATGAGTAAAGGTGACAGCGGAATAGTTCATCATCTAATCGCACCTTTCTATACACTCAGAAAAGTGTTTCATCATTCGGCAAGCTGCAATTGTACGGGACTCCCCAATTATTGAGACCTACTCATTGACGGATCCAGCAATCTGGCAACATTGTATTCTTCCTATTTGATTACATTAGAAATAATTGATTCGTCACAGAGCTACAGCCCCTTCAAGAATCGATTATTTCTCATACATTCAAATGGAAATCATGCGCAGTTGCTAGATTGCTGAATCCGCCACTGAACCTCCTCTCATTGTACCGCCATCTTTCTTTGAACTTTGTTAAACGCATTTTTGAGTTAGTGAGTGGACTTATAGACTTTCCAACGCTTTCAATGTGATTTACGCGTGAATTTATACCAGGTTAATTAAACCTCTCCAAAGTTGTATCAAAAGTTTGCAACAGACCCTCTCTAAGGCTGGGGCAAAAGTTTGCAACAGACCCTCTCTAAAGCTGTGACAAAAGTTTGCAACAGACCCAAAATCATTGCAGTGGGTCGTTCGTTATGTTTCTTTCATTTAAACCCATGAAAAGTGTCGATTATTTAAAGGCTCAATTGAACGACCCTAGTTTCGATTATTTTTCGTGGATTTAAATGGAGGATAAATCGATGGCTCGCGATTCACGAGTGGCCACCGTGCACGCGCCGCGGCCCGCGGTGCCGTCTCGACTCAAACAGCGAAGAAGTTTCGTAAGAGAGCGTTCTAGGCGATAAGCATGACCTTAGAGAGGAACATTTTTATTTTCGGGAGTATTTACAACGAATTAAGGGAACGGTACGTAAAAAGTGGTGTGGGGAGGGGTAGAGAGAAGGGGACGGGGGGGGGGGGGGGGTCGATTACCGTTTAAATGTACCACAATGCTCTCGCTAGCGATCATTGGACTCGGCGTTTTCGTGAAGGACGAAAGGAGAGGGAAGAAAAAAAAAGGAAAAAAGCGAAGAACCCAGTTTTTATTGATTTATTGCCGGTTTTATTCTTTCCGAGAGCACAATTCGAAAACTAAAGGAAAGGATCTCCGGTTGCCGGATTTTCCAGCCCGAAACCAGTGGTGGCTCGTGCGATTTGGCAACAGTGTTTTTATCCCATTTAAATACATGGAAAACAATCGAAACTCCAGGAGGCTGCCAGCCTCCGCTTGAATCGATTTTTTACCTAAGTTTAAGGGGGGGAAAATGCATGGTTGCCAAATCTCACGGGCCGCCACTGCCCGAAAAACACCTTAAATCCGGTTTTACGGTCACCAATTTTTTAATGAGTAAGATTAAATTTTAGTGGAAAATTTTATGGGTATAAAGTTTTGAGAAAACACTCTCGAAAACTACCCCGAGTATTCCGTTATCCTGATCGCTGTGCAGTTGCGTGGGTCGTTCGGACAATTTTGCGATTATACACTCGCAGTGGCAAACCGTGCTATGTGGCAACGTAGCACCTTGTCCATTTGAACCCATAGAAAAGGTCGAATTCGGTGGTCACCGCCGATTAATAGATAGTTCGATATTTTTCGTGAGTTCAAATGAACCAGGTGCAACGTTGCCAGATCCCACGCTTCACCACTGATACTCTGTTAAGAATTGTTTACTCCGACTCCGGTTACATGAAAGCCAGGCGTACGCACCCTCCTCGATAGTGTTTTTTTACCAGTGCGAAGCGTGCAATCTGGCAACGTTGAAGTTCGTCCATATAAACCCATTTAAAATATCGAACTGTTGGGTGTTCGGTGAACACATTTGCATCCGGCCTTATACATGGGTTTCAATGCACACAATTCAACGTTGCCAAATTGGACGCTACGCCACTGGTAGATACTGAAGCAGTGGTGGCTCGTGCTATTTGACAAACGTGTTTTTGTTTTTTTGCCATTTGAAAGTATGCAAAAGTATAGATTTACCAAGAATTGAATCCTCTGACTTGAAGATTGATTATTATTTGAAGTACAAGCAGAGCCATTAGTCCTGCGTCGACGATTCGACGCAACCCGCACTACACGTATCCCGCGAACCTAGCTCGGTCTTGAGAGAACAAAAGAAAAGAAAGATAAGACAGCGTTAATTGTACGTGTAGTGCGGGTTGCATCAAATCGTCGACGCAGGACTTATGGCTCTGCTTGTACTTTCAATAGATTGAATACGTTGTTGCCATATTGCATGAGCAGCCAATCAGCCATCAATGAACAAAAGCAATCAAGAGCATAAGTCAGTGGCGTCGCAAGGCAATTTGGCAACAATGAATTCTATCCATTTAAACTCATGTAAAAGATCGAATTCAGGGGGTGCACAGTGCACAAGTAAAATTCGATATATTTAATGAGTTTAAATGGAGCAATTGCATTGTTGCCAGATGGCACGCGACGCCACTGGCATAAGTTCTCATTCATTCTCAAACGTGTGTATCAAGAGACTCATTCCGTATGTGTGGAAATATTTTGAATTTTTTAAATATATTTGACATCAACGACAAAAAAAAGACGGGTATACAATGACGAGGGGGCCGGATTTTGAAAAGGTGAAAAAACTCGTGTTTTTGCGCTGGGTTACCTCGGATTTTTATGCCTGTTTTCGCGCAATGGTCAATGGAATGTCAGAATTCAGAAACCGATGATTTTTTTATTTTTCTCAGTCACTCTTTCCTCCACCGACAAAGACGGACGAGAAAAAAAAAAACAAAAACAACAAAAAAACAATCCGTTAACAAAACAACAAAAACAAGAACAAAGCCCGGTGCAATAAAAACATTTCGCAGGTTTGGGGGGAGGGAATAAAGATCTATATGGATCTTAAAGACCGAATACTAGAGCAGGTAGCATTCAATAATGGAGAAGGATACATACGTTACATGTTTCGTGACAAACATACAGGGTGTTAAAACAAGTAGGTTCCACCCAAACTATCTCGAAATTTTTGAAATTTGGTAGCAATCCAACTTTGACCTTTGGTATCTCGAGAACGAGAAACAACATAGACTTCTATGGGTTACACCAATTGTTCGGGCGCCAGGCATAACTATAACCACTTTTGGAGGCTCAGAATTTATAATCGTCAAAAGATAGCTATACTTTCTTGGTTTGATAACCGTGATTCCCATTCAAAAATGCTCTTGTGGGGACATTGAATCACAGAAAAGAACCGCTGGAACGCTGTATCATAGCGACGTATCACAAGGCCGGATTTTAAAAAAAAACCATCATCTGAAATTTTCAAATTATAAGGGGCGTGGCCCCCACCCCCGCCTTCTCGTGGGCTTGAGAATCGTCGATCGTCGACCCCCTATAACCTTTCAGTACCAATTTTTATTAGTAAAACCGCGAACGCATTAAAATTAATTGGGTAGATAAATATTCCTACATCACGGTACTTGTTTTGGCCTACGTCACCGATTGAAGGCGCTCAACGTTCTTTCAGCGTCAAAACAGCGATATAAAATTGTGTGAAACCTATTAAAGTAAACCAAAGAGAACGGGGTTGGTCCAGAAAGGGTTAAAACTTAAATGGTGTCCCCCTCAAAGTAATTGAACCCGTCCGTCAGCAACCGCGTCCGAGATAAGTAGAGTGAAACTCACATATTCTTTAACACCCTGTATATAAACCCATAGAAAAGAATCGATCCTCTAAGCAGTTTACTCGAACCTCCGAACAATCGATATTTTAGCGTAAAGTAAAATGGGAGTCAAGTGGTAACCAACCCAATGAAAAGTAATCGATTTTCTAAGCGGTTTACTTGAACCTCCAGATTATTATGATCGATATTTTTGCACACGATAAAATGAGAGTCACGTGGTAATCAAACCCACGGAAAAGTAATCGATTCCCTAGACGGTTTACTTAAACCTTCAAATAATCGATATTTTTGCATAGTACAAAATGGGGGTAAATTGGTAATCGATAATCGATTGTCCACGAGCCACCGCTGGCTGGATCTATGATGTCATGGTTGTGGGCTCGTTTCAACGAAAGTGATTGGTGGAGTCACTCTGGAGTGTCTGTCGTCACGTCCGTAGAAGACGCTTTGTCAATCGATAGAAATAAAACTCTGCGATTGAATAATCGAAAGCGCTAGCAAATCGACCGACCCACTATACACTGTCGAATGTCAATAAACCTTGATCTCATCTATGAATCAATTGATATGCAATGCACGGCGGGTAATCGCCGAGCAATCAGCGACGAAGAACAAAACAGTGAGCGAAATAGGATGATCGAATCAATTGTCGAGTCGTCGATTTCCTCCCGTTCTGTCCGGTCACCGCGCAATGGTCTGAGATCGTCAGAAAATTGGCCAAAAAAACATAAAATCAATTTCTCATAAATTTATTTATTTATTTATTATGAACTTTAAAGACCAATTTGTTATCGCAAAGAAAACTTTTGACAAGTAATTTAAACATAGTAATGATATTTAAACGTCTTCAATCAAGCTTGAAAGATCAAAAACTATGTATTTTGATTATAATGTTACCAATATTTCGCCACTTTTTTTTTTTTTTTTTTTTTTTTTTTCGCTTTCTGACTCTTGTGCGACACACTGTGATGACGCAGGGAGCAAAAGAGTTCACGAAAGGGCAAGTCCTACGTCTTTGCGCGCATCCCACCGGTGACAAAAGGGCATCCGATTCGCAGCTGCACGAAGATGACGGCAAATAGCGCCAGGAGGATGATTTGGGGGGGGGGGGCGGTGAGGAAGCCGATTCTGAAAGAGCAAGTTCTCCGAAGATCGGCGGTTGACAGCGGACGCGCAACGACATGACAGTAGCCAGCGCTGTATGATTCCAAATAAACATTACTCGATTTCCGCGCAATTTTCCTTGTTTCTTTTGGTCTCTTGAAGTTCACGAGTCATAAACTTTTTTTTTTTCTTTCTTTCTTTCTTTAAGGGAGGGGGTGTTTATAAACCCTTTCTAAGATCACATCACAGAATACTAAAATTGGCACAGAAACACTCACAAGAGGCATTGGAAACAAGATTTGAAAATTATCAGCACGGTGGAATCATCAGTGAGTTGAAAAATGCGATTCAATTAACACAAAACGACAGCTCTAAAGACGGCTTGTGCAATTTGGCAACAATCGTTTTTCTCCATAAAACAATCGATTCGACAAAATAAGACAGCTCTTTACCGTCATCCGATTATTTTACATTGGGTCAAATGGAGGGAAGGCATAGTTGCCAAATTGCACGAGACGTCACTCGACAGCTCTGGAATCCGGTCTTCTCGCATGATATGGCGTCAGTCGTTTACCTCCGTTTGACTCAATGTAAAACAATCGGATTGTAGTTTAGGACTGCTTTACTGTCGAATCGATTATTTTACATAGAATCAAATGAAGGAAAAATGTTGTTGCCAAATTGCACGTCCCGCCACTCGACGGCTCAGGAATCCGGTACTCTCGCATTATCTGACATCAATGCTTTTCCCTCCGTTTGACTCAATGTAAAACCATAGGATTGTGGTGTAGGATTGCTTTAATGTCGAATCGATTATTTTACATAGAATCATATGAAGGAAAAATGTTCTTGCCAAATTGCATGCCCCGTCACTCGACAGCTCAGGAATCTGGTCTTCTCGTATGATCTGGCATCTTCGTTAGACCACGGTACCACCCTCAAGGCCGCACGGCCATCGACAACTGACCCTCAAGGTCGGTCCTCGTATGCACTAAAGCAAAAAAAAAAGAAAAGAAAAGAAAAGAAAGAAAGAAAAAAAAAACAATCCCATTCCTTCCTATTGTCTCCTTTCATCTTTTCGCGGCATCCTCTTTTTCTTCATCTCACTGGGACTCTTCCACTCTTCCTTCACGTCGGAGGAGAACCAAATGATACAGGGGAGAGATGGTTGTGGAACGCGTGACCCCTGGGCGATTACCCGCCGTGCAATGCAAATTAGGCGATCGGTAAGAGGCTTGATCGTAAAGACGGACGGACACATCACTCACAATCAATAAATCGAATAAAACTTTGTTGTTCTTGAATTATTGAATTCTGAGCTCTAATTTGCAGGGTGGATTCAAGGAAACAATCAGAGCTGCCGATTTGCGTAGTTATATAATGACATTTTTAAAATTCAACGGAAATTCCACCGGTTGAGAAAAGATTACAGAATTCAGTTCAGTGTGTGTTTGTAACGCACGAAAATACTAGCGTCTTTTATATTTTCATTAATTAATGTCGTTTCCACCGATTGAAAAAAGATTACATATCAGAGTATTTTTGTGCATTACGGTCATACTTTGAATTGAACTGTGTAATCTTTTCTCAACCGGTGGAATCATCGGCGAATTTCAAAATGTCATTAAATCTACGCAAATCGGCAGCTCTGGAAACAATACTTCGTGAATATGAATCTAATGTTGCCAGATTTTGGTTTAAAAGCCGTGCGTCGTAAGCCGTACATCGCAGGGGCGGATCCACAACACGTTTTTGGGTGGGGCTCAGGGCCGATTCACGGGGGGGGGGGGGGGGGGGGGGGGATGTGCCCCCCCCCCCCCCCCCCCCCCCCCAGAAGCCTCAAATTTTGCCCCGAAGGCCGGAAATTGCTTCCACAAACGCTTCAAATTTCAAAATTTCACAGGCGTGCCCCCCCCCCCCAGAAAAATTTTCTGGATCCGCCACTGGAAGGGCTATTAATTATTTGCGTTGGGAGAATACTGTTGTTTTTACCAGTACCCGTGTCAACAAAGACCGGAAGACCAGACTGGAGAGCAAATTCTATTCTATAGTCTATTCTTTCGGTGTGCTGAGTTCAATCATAGAAAGCGCATTCAGGTACAGACTCAAAATTTGTTGTAGGTGGTGGTTGGAGCACAACCAGAGGGGCATATCCATACATAAGGATATTAAAAACTTGTTTGAATAAAGATGGGAAACCAATATCAGTAGCTACAAGTGCTGGAATGGAATAAAGCTTGGTCCGCTTAGCGAGTCAAATCCAGAAAAATTGAGTGTACTTTAAACCATACCAAGTTTCGATAATCACTGCTAGAAAAACTTAAAATAGACAGGTGTTCAAAAGCATAAAGAAACGGAGAGAGAGAGAGAGAGAGAGAGAGAGAGAGAGAGAGAGAGAGAGAGAGAGAGAGAGAGAGAGAAAAAGAGAGAGGGAGAGAGAGAGAGAGAGAGAAATTAACATTTAAACTTTAAACGAGTTCCCACCCATCTAATTTACTGGATTCCTTGACATTTCGGGCCCACTGCGACTCCGATGCATTCGTTAAATGTATACATATACGAACTTCAGACAGGACATTTCGCCTACTGATTGAGGAATTCCTAACGCAGCTTTGACCTACCCATTACTTCTCTCATTCAAACTACTTTTTTTTTTATACTTCTTCCAAGTATGCGTCTCGCCTATTACATCAGTTTAAAGGTTACTTTTTTTGCTAAGATAACAGGCACGGTTCCATTGTTTACCTCTTAGTTCCGACAGACAGCAAAATATAAATTGGTATAGATATTGATAATGCATGCATAGGTTCGATCAAAGAGCTACAAACTGCGAAAATCCGATATTACAAATCAGAACGTTTTACGTACCAACGGGCCTACCGATGTTGATATTTTGGTACAGGGGAGGGGTGAAGGCGCTAGAGTGTGTTAGAGGCAGGGCTGCCGTTTTGCGTATAATCAATGCTATTTTTCTATTCACCGATGACTCCACCGGTTGAGGAAAGATTACACAGTTCAGTTCAGTGTATGACTGTAATGCACGAAAATACTCTGATCTGTAATCTTTCCTCAATCGGTGGAAACTCCGTTGATTAATTAAAATATCCGCAAGTTTTTTAAAGTCATCAACGACTCCACCAGTTGAGAAAAGATTACCAGGTGCGAGTATTTTAGTTTATTATAGTCATGCACTGAACTGAGCTGTGTAATCTTTTCTCAACCGGTGGAATCATCGGTGAATTGAAAAATGCCGATAATTATACGAAAAACGGCAGCTCTGTATCGGTTGCCATCAGCCGGCCGTCAACAGTGTACTTACCAGAACCATACTTGAAGGGCTAATTTCAAGAAAGACACGTCAGCATATATTATAGGAAATAAATAGTTGATGGACCCTTTGTTTTAAATTACCCTTTCATTTTTCCTTCTCACGCAATCCCTACGCACGCTCACGGACATGATGATGAAGGTCATAGTCCAGGCAATAAAGCATTCTACCTTGCAAAAATGGAAGTAGTAGGTTTTTTGACGGAACTTTATGTATTTTTGGTCGCTGACTCCGAATTTTCAACTTCCCACCAAAAATTTCCCGGGGAACGTTGCCAAATTTACGTTTTTTTACCAAAAAAAATCGGTTTTTTGAAAATTCCGAGCTCCACGTGCATTATTTTGAAAAAATACCTCAGTTCAAAAAGAAAGTAGACAAAAAATGGAACAAAACCTTGTCAACGGTTTTTTTCTAAGATCAAAATTGACCAAAATATGAGCCATCTTCCGAACGCTCCCTTGCGGAAAATTGACGCTAAAGGAGCGCGCACACCGAATCCGTCACGTTGCGGTCCGGTCCGTTGCGGTCCGTCACGTCACCTTCCGTCGCGGTTGCTTTACATACGAACAAATGGAAGCGCGCAAACAGGATCCGGCACGTTCCGTCGCGTCGCGGCACGGCACGTCGCGTTACGTACACGGTTGCTTTTTTAGCAACCGTAAGCCGTTTGACGGATGCTTCTTGCAGTCTGTCTTTTGGCCTCTGTTCGAAGTATGGTAAATTTGACCAGATATTTGGTAGAATGAAGTATGCTATTGCCCAATTCAACTATCCTAGGTCAATGTTAACCAATAGAGTGCTTCATTCTACCAAATATCTGGTTAAATTTACCATACATCCAACTAAAGCCAAAATCTACTTTTTGTATGATTAAATCTCACCATTCTTTTATCCCGCGTGTATCATAAAAAAAAAAAAAAAAAATTGCATTGTTTAATTTTTAGCTAAAATGCATTCAATCAACGAGAAAATGATTAGAACAAATAACCATGAGAATACGTAATTTTGGTGTTTGCCTTTAAGTATGCTAGACATGACGAGATACCTGGCGGAATAGAGCAGGTGGTTGGCCGAATCATTCTGACATATGTTTTACCTTTATAGCAGGCCCCAAAAAATGTAGGGAAATGCTACATTGGTTGGTGGCCCTGAGAAGGGCCGTTTTACGTGTTGACAGCCGGCCGACTGGTTTCTCCGTGGTCGTCCGTGTGCTGGAGCGGAGTGATCAGCTGGTTGAGATCATGGTGTATTTATATGATTTCGGGCTAATTAGTGCGCCCTATCAAGGTCGCAATTCCTTACAGTTAATTTTACCATTCATTTCTTACGTGATAGCTAGCTTTGTTATTGCGAACATTTTAGTTCGACTTGGACAAAAGATCGACTCCTCAGTGTCTTAACAATGACATTGAGATAGTAGGGATCCCGATTTATGAATCGATTTTTTAAAGAATCGATTCTTTGAAGCCGATTCTGACAAAGAATCGAATCGATTCTTTCGACCCGATTCTTTGATGGAATCAATTCTTTAGGCACTGAGTATGAATCGGATGTTTGGTCTTGACGTTGTTCCTTGCTGCACTTTTCCGAACGATCTCAATTTCTGTCTAGTTCGAGCTGCGGAGATCGCTTGAAAAAATAATTGGTGGAAATCGAGCAGATTCACATGAGGGGGAGGGGTGGGGGAGGGGGGAGCGGGGAGCGGGTGGGAGGGGAGTAATAAAATGATGAATATAAGTTATTAAAGGAAAACGGAAATGTAACGGAAGGAGACGGATTTGGTGTGCGGAACCTTCCGTCTTTTAAACGTAACGTGACGGACCGGACCGTAACGTGACGGACCGGACCGCGACGTGACGGATTTGGTGTGCGCACTCCTTAACGCGGCAATACGCGTACTGCACAGCAGCCCCGCAGCCCGCGTGAAGCGATCCTCTTACGTGTCTTCCTCTCCTCCTCCTTCACTGATACTTTTAGATTATTTGGGTTCTGACACCCCCCCCCTCCCCCCATGATACGCACCCTTGCCTCCCTTTTGCTTAACCATAACCCCCATTTTATTTATAAGCAATAACGGAACAAGTTTAATGAAGAAAATTAATACGGTGTTTCTAAAAAGACAAATGGATTCAATTGTACTCTCTATTTTTCGAACATCATTGCTCTTTGCCATGCCGCAATGCAAATTATTAGTCCTATTTATGCCTCCTTCGGATGTAACTTAGAGTCTTTGCTTGAGCCGTCCCAGACTTGGCTTGGCTTGAGAAATATTCAAGCCGAGTTGAGACCAGTGAGAGAAATTGCAATTCAGAGACGCTCCTAGCATACCAGCAATAGGATACTTGGGGAATTTTGAGTATATTTCAAGGTATGTAAGATTTATGATATGGAAGCTACCTTGAAATTATTCCTTTGAGATTTGCCTTGAGCACAATACTGAGCTTTTTTGGAGCATCTCTGGAGTGCAAATTCGTGTCTCAATCTCTCTTGAAAATGCCTTGAAACTTCCTCAAGATATTTCAAGGCATTCTATGGCTCTAGGTTTCTTTCTGAATTGAAAATTGAGTCCGGAAGACGATTCAAATCGAAGCCTTTCCAAGAAGATCTCAAGTATAGTCTCTGTATTTCACCCGTAGTCGCTCTAATATCGATTTTTAAGAATGTGACCGTCTTAAATAGGAATTACGTCCCCAAATTGGTCTCGTATTTTCATTTCGTGACACACTCTACACCCCTCTTGATAACAAAAACTAATTGCTGCCGTTGACGTGTTTGATAGTTAAAGCTTTTTTCGTTTTAGTTTTCGCAAGTCTTCGGGCGTTTCTTATAGGGTACGCGGTTTACGAATATTTTTACTATCATTGATTTTCTAAAAACTGCAATCGTTTAAATATTCGTGGTGAGTTTTCATCAGAAATTTCACTAAAGCTTTAAGTATGGATAAAATTGGATGCTTTTGAGAGAGTGTTTTAAAGGGGGAGCGTGTGGTAAATGTTTCGGATTTTCGGAAAAAGGTTTGAATTTTTGCCGGAAAGCGAGTCATCGGCGTAAAAATAGAAAAAAGTACTTTTAAGGATGGTATATTTATCTTCGAGAGTCGAAAATGTAAAAAAAAAAAACATTACGTCATCAAAAATATTGCGACATTCTAGGGAAAATCACAGAACTACAAGCAATTATCGATCCTGAATTCATTTTTCTTAGGAATCCTGGTTTTTCTGGCGGAATAATAAACCCAGCCGATTTAAGGCAAAGAACCTAGCGCTGCAGAAGTCATTAATTTAATCTGATCTATCAAGTTCCTTTTGTGAAGAAATATACATTATGTGATTTTACGTAGGAATTGACCCTCCATAACGCTGTTGCAAACGTTCACAACCGACATAATGGAGAAAGCTGAAATGATGATTGGGGGTAAAACGCAATCTTGCTTCGTTAGGAAGTAATTTATGATTTGGCTGCTGAAGAAGATCAGTACCATTTCTCGTGAGGACGAAAGTTTAACGGGAAAAGAAAGGCAACGTCACTGCCGGGAATACGAGGCCAAAATGTCGATGAACATACACGCAGACAAATTTCTGGTTGAAATAACGGAACGTATTATTAATAATCGGGTAAAAAGAAATTCCTTTTAAAATAATGAGAATTCTTATTGATCCAACGATTTTTCGTGGGATTCTTCTAAATAATCAGAACGTTCAATTGGACCAATGATAATTCTCGTTGGATCAACAAGAATTCTCATTATTTTAAAAAGAATTTCTTTATACCCCAATTTCTAATACGTTCTGTAATTTCAATCCGAAATTTTTCTCCGAATATATGTTTTCTTTTTTTTAGGAGCTAAGCAAAAAAAAAAAAAAAATAATAATTTCTACGTAAACAGAAAGAAAGCATGCGATGAAAACAGTGATAAAACTCCCTTTCCCTTCTTCAATTGTTTGCGATTGTCATGAGATTTTCATTTTATCATAAACCCTTTCATCATTCGCCAATTTGATTTCCGACGGGTTTTCGGGTCTCCAATGTTGCTGTAGATTCAGAATATAAATAAACAGCAGGGTATTCCTCTGGTCGCATATTTTATTAACCAGGCCCCTAAGCAGCCGTAAAACGAAGGAGGCATAAATAGGACTAATAATTTGCATTGCGGCATGGCAAAGAGCAATGATGGTCGAAAAATAGAGAGTACAATTGAATCCATTTGTTTTTTTAGAAACACCGTATTAATTTTCTTCATTAAACTTGTTCCGTTATTGCTTATAAATAAAATGGGGGTTATGGTTAAGCAAAAGGGAGGCAAGGGTGCGTATCAGGGGGGGAGGGGGGTGTCAGAACCCAAATAATCTAAAAGTATCAGTGAAGGAGGAGAAGAGGAAGACAAGTAAGAGGATCGCTTCACGCGGGCTGCGGGGCTGCTGTGCAGTACGCGTATTGCCGCGTTAGCGTCAATTTTCCGCAAGGGAGCGTTCGGAAGATGGCTCATATTTTGGTCAATTTTGATCTTAGAAAAAAACCGTTGACAAGGTTTTGTTCCATTTTTTGTCTACTTTCTTTTTGAACTGAGGTATTTTTTCAAAATAATGCACGTGGAGCTCGGAATTTTCAAAAAACCGATTTTTTTGGTAAAAAAACGTAAATTTGGCAACGTTCCCCGGGAAATTTTTGGTGGGAAGTTGAAAATTCGGAATCAGCGACCAAAAATACATAAAGTTCCGTCAAAAAACCTACTACTTCCATTTTTGCAAGGTAAGCCACTTTTTTCGTCTCTATTGCCTGGACTATCAAGTGAGAGTGAGAAATACATATACATATGTAGTTTTTAACGCAAATTGAGTTTTGTCACAGCTGATTACGCGACCAGTCACGTAGCGTGCCATTTGGCAACGTTGGAGTTCATCCATTTAAACCCATGAAAAATATCGAACTTATGGGTGTTCGGTGAACACCTTTGCATTCGACCTTTCACATGGGTTTAAATGAACACAGTACAACGTTACCAAATGGCACGCTAAGCCACTGATTACGACTGTTGACTGACCGTTTAATTCGGTAACGCCACACTAAAACCGCGGTTTAAGTGCAAGACTTTTGACTTCTTTAAGTTGAGGATCTACGACAAGGAACATTGACAATCGGCATTGCCGCATAAAGCTTCTTTTCAGAGGGTTGCTTTATTGTTTTATGTTGTTCCTCCAATCCCCCCCCCTTAGAAAAAAAAAAAAAAAAAAAAAAAAAAAAGGATAAATCGATACCACTTTCATACAAACCTACCGAAAATAATCACTCAGTGCGCAGTTTCATTAAACCTCCAATAAGTAATCGATAATGTTGCATATTCATGGGCGAATCGTGAATCATACTGTAAATCGATCGTTCCTTCGACACTGCATGAGCTCCTTTCCCTGTCAAAAGCAGGGAAGCGACAATGCCGCCTCGAGGAAACCTTACGAGCCCCGACAGTTTCCGTCAGAATCGCCTTGTTGCCGCGTAATGTCGTCATTTTCAATAATGTTATACACGAGCAGGGCTGCCGTTTTGCGTATAATCAATGCTATTTTTTAATTCACCGATGGTTCTACCGGTTGAGAAAAGATTACACAGTTCAGTTCATGACTGTAATAAAGTAAAATACTCGCATCTGTAATCTTTTCTCAACCGGTGGAGTCGTCGATGACTTTAAAAAACTTGCGGATATTTTAATTAATCAACGGAGTTTCCACCGGTTAAGGAAAGATTACAGATCAGAGTATTTTCGCGCATTACAGTCATACACTGAACTGAGCTGTGTAATCTTTTCTCAACCGGTGGAATCATCGGTGAATTGAAAAATAGCATTGATTATACGCAAAACGGCAGCCCTGCACACGAGTAACGTCTGCCAAGATATACGTTTATCGCTACCCTATAAATCGTTCACGTGTCAGCGTGGCACGTCAAAAATCACGAATGTCCGTAACTTATTTCGGTGGCTTTCCATTTACCTTAAAGTTCTAAAGGAGTTGGGTTCCATCAAAACAACGTCCAAAATGTTTGTCACTGCGTGCACAGAAAAAACGCCTTAGTATACACTGAGTAAATCTTCTTTTAATCCAAGGTGTATTACGTTTGTGTTAAAGAAACTGCACAGTGAAATATTGACTAAGGGGGAATGGGGCAGTTGCAAGGGTCTGAAATGTTGCGTTTTTTATCTAGAAAATGAAAGTACTTGATATGCTGAGGACAAAGATGCCTATGGTTCCTAATTAAGTCTCATTGCTCCGAAGATGAGATTTTGGCCCAAAATACATTGTTTTAAATGGGAATTCCGCGTAGTGACGTCACTACACACACGATTTTTTGCAACTTTACACGTGAGTATCTCTAAAACTGGGACTCATAGGAAAAAACCAAAGGCACCATTATTTTCAGCTCATCAAAAACTACCATTTTCTTTATAAAAAACACAACATTTCAGACCCTTACAAGTACAACTGCCCCATTCCTTTAACCCAAGGAAAATGTCTGCTGCTACAAGTGAAAGGTTCCTTGTTGTGACAGTGATTCTCCTTCGTGCAACAGAACTTTACTTAGCGCAAGGAAAACTATCACAATGTAAACGTGTTTCCTTGTTTTTAAACAAGAGATTTCCGTCCGCGTAGCTCTGACAAAAGTTTTGGTTGACAAATGACCCAGCGAAATACTTTAGTAGAGCCAACCGAAGGTTTTGCATGGCCGAACTAAAGAGATTTTTTCGAGTGAACTAAAGATTCGATCGACTCTAACTAAAATCTTTTGCTGGATCATTTTTCTACCGAAGGTTTTGTCAGAGCTATACCAGAGAGTTTTTTTCTGGTTTTTCTGGGCGTTCTTTCCCAATCCAATATTCCCCCCACAGAATTGAATTCACGAGCCGGCAACACTGTAATCTCCATACACTTGCGAAGAGTCAAGACCATCGAGACTTCGTTAGCGTAGCTCAACATTTGTTCACCCCCAAGACCCAACACCTTTAAAACACCCGAGTCTCTGCCCCTAGCCCTACCCCTACCCCCTTTTCCTTGCAACTTAACATTCTGGAGCGGACCAAAAAATGCCACCTTACCTCGAATGCCGGCCTACTTTCCTTTTTCCTTCCACCTTGTACCAGTCCCTCTTCCTGTCCTTGCTCAACACACACAAACAAACACATGTGCGTTGGAACACATGTCTCCATGTCGCGCTACAATCTACAGGAATCTTACGACAACCTCCGATTTCAGGGAGCATCCGAGTTGGCCCAAAAAGTCCGAGTTGGCCCTAATTGGCAAATCCGAGTTGGCCCACGGCTTAAAAAACACCCGTCCGAGTTGGCCCAAGCCGAAAACAATAGAAGAAATAAACATACATTTAAATGTTGTACTGTGGCAACGCCGCGCCGCGTCAACAAATTGATATCACACAGACACAGTTATTTACATTTACAAATCACTTAAAATCACACTAAAAATTTTCGAGCTTTGAAAAGTTTTAAATTTTGAAAAAACATGAGAAATAAAAAAAAATAGGTAGTGTAAATTGCCCGCCACGTCGAAAAGTAGAAAATGAAATCGCAATCAGGCTGAATGTACGTTTTCAACACATAATCAAAAAAATTATCTAGAGGTACAGATCCTAAGGGTTTTATAGACATCAAATCCTCGCAAAAACAATCCTCAACTTCAGATGGTGGGAGAAGCGGCAAACCAAAAAAATACCTCAGAACGGAGCTAATTTCTGAATCTTGTAATTTAAATTCGGTTGACAAACCCTGATTTTCCTCGTTCGTAAAATGCCATGTTGCCAAGTGCTCTCTTTTTTATTTATTTTTGTTGTCTCTTGGTCCAACTCGGAAACGCTGTTTTTCCAGACAGGGGCCAACTCGGTATATGCGGCGAAAAAGCGGCTTGGGCCAACTCGGAATCACCCCGATTTTACGTCTCAAAAGATATTGAAGCTGGTGACGAGTGTACTTTTGATGCGTTCCGATTTATCCAGTGGCGAAGCTTGCAAGTGGGATTTTCGTGATTTCCGCTGGTCTTTACATCAGAATGGACTATTTATTTTCTTAAGGGGAGTGGGACAGCCTATCTCAGCCCATGTTAAACCATCAATGTTTAAGGAACATTTTCTGAGGAACTTCTCAATCGATTTTCAAAAACTTTAGCTTGTTTGATTCGTGTTGTTACCCTCTTCACTTTAACACAGGGTTTTTTGAAAATCTTGAATTTTGAGAATTTTACGATTTTTTGAAATTTGGTTCCAAAAATGCATTATTTTTTGGTACTTGAAAATTCACAAAAATTCAGGGAAACAAAATTTTGAAAAAAGCCCGTGTTAAAATATGCGGGCACAATGACGAATCAAATGAGCCAAAGTTTTTGAAAATCGGCCCGGTGGTTGCTGAGAAAATGTACCTCTTGTGTGAAAAAACACAAACTCGGGGAAAACACAATTTAAAAATTCCGGAGAAAACACTTTAAATGCAAAATGCACGTAACACTGTTTTTCTTTTTTTAATGAAATTATTCTTACAGAGTAGACTACTCATCAAAAATAAGTGAACTTGGTCTTAAATTAAAGCTGATGATATATGGAACAACTTTCGCTGAAAAAACCAATTTTTAAAATTTTGACCGAAATCCTTGTCCCACTCCCCTTAAAGCAAAAGTTTGCAAGAGCCCCATTATACACGAAACGGCAGCTCTGCGAGTCTCCGTCCGTCGTGAAATGCGATAGATCGATGTCTACCCCATTGAAACTTACAGAAAAGTATCGATCGTCAGGGGGTGCAATTGAACCCTCGATAAATCGATACATTTCTATAGTTTTAAATGGAGTGGACATCGATATATTGTATTTCACGAGCCGCCACTACTTCAGAGTCGGACGCGGCGCGTCACCGTGTATAAAATATATGACAACAACCGCGCAATCGTACACCGCGGTATCGGGTAATAATCGTTACGTAAATACGTGCGTGTGTGCGTGCGTGTGAGTAAATAAATGCACGCGTGAATTATGATGAGCGGCAGACGACGGGACGATGCGACGCAGTGTTGCCAGATTGGGGTGAAAAAGCCGTACGATTTACATTGATTTAAATGGGGACGATACATGGCTTTTCACCCTCAATCTGGCAACACTGATGCGACGAGACACCGACACCACGCCGACACGCGTCAAAATATTACCGACAATAATTGACAATACACCGAGGATGGGCTCTTTTCTTATTTTCTGCTGTGCCGCGCCGTCGACGCGACGTTGAGCTGCTACGTGCTGTGCTCTTCGATTGCCCCCCCCCCCCTCCGTTGATCATCAAAAGCCCCTTCTACATATATATCGTCGCGTCTTCCAGTCACAATCGGTCGAGAGACGCAAAGCTACTGCCGTTCCGCCTCGCCACAGTCGCCACGCGCATGCGCAGTGAACAAAAACAAAGATTTTTTCCGGACAAGAAATTAATGTGGTCTGCAAAGAAACAAAAACACTTTGGTGGCGCTATGACAAAACTTTTGGTAGAAAAATGAAAGGACGTAGCAAAAGACTTAAGTTAAGCCCAATGGCGTCGCGTGCAATTTGACAACAATGCATTCTATCCATTTAAACTCATGCGAAAGATCGAATTCAAGGGGGTGCTGAGTGCACTAGAAAAATTCGATATGCTTAATGAGTTTAAACGGAGCAGTTGCATTGTTGCCAGATGGCATGCGACGCCACTTAACTCTGCTTAACCACCGCTTAACTGAAGCCAACCACAATCTTTGGTTCACCCAGCAAAACCTCATTGGGCGATCAAAATCTGTAGATATCTCAACTTAAGTCTTTTGCAGCAGCCCTTTTTCAGCCGAAAGTTTTGTAAGAGCTTAAAAAGTGTTTTCCCCCGGTTTTTTGTTTGTTTGTTTTTTTCTTTTTTCTGTGTGTTGCAAAAAGTAGTACACAGAAAAAAAAGGCTGGTAGGATTTACCATCTGCATAGCTGATTTTGGAGTCTTCTATCGCAAGTATGGTCAATTTTACCATCATAGGGTAAATGCAACGTACCTTGTGGTAAATTAAAATAACCTGTCGCTATACCTTTCACCACACAAGATACGTTGCATTCAATATATATTATGTGATGGTAAAATTTACCATACTTGATAGGTAGACTCCAAAACCAGCTTTGCGGAGATGGTAAATCCTACCCGTCTTTTTTTTTCCTTAGAATTTGATAAACAACGTCAGATGTGCCGACGTTTTCCACCGTTTGTTGGCTTGAAAATTGCCAGATCGATGGTGACGACGATTTTCATCATGAAAATGACGAATTTTCGACTTATTTCCTGCTGCTTAGTCTGCAGAAACGCCAAAGAGACAAAAAAACAGTTCTAGCGGGTTTGAGAGTGGATTGGGAGACTTTTTGATGCCGAACAAACCCATGTGCAAACCCAGTGTGCGATGGTCAGTCGCGTTTTGGCAAACAAGACGCAAAGCCGGGCAAGCGTGTGAATGATTTCGATTTGGTTTCGAGACATCAATATCGTTCCAATCCGTTTTTACCCGCTACGCTCAGCACATCGATCGATTTATGACCAAAAGTCAGGGCATTATCAATACCCTTTCCATTCAATTAAATGACAATTTTCAACCCAGATTTCCTTCACAGATTTGCCGACGCGAGTTCTGTTTCTCTCCGTTCCCTTTAATTGCTGCGTTGACGAAAAATTAGATGCAGGGACGGGTTCTGGAATTAATTCGCTCTTTTCTCCGCCATACGAGAGCTGCCGTTTTGCGTAAAATTAATGGAATTTTTTCAATCCACCGATGATTCGACCGGTTGAGAAAAGATTACACGGCGCAGTTCCGTGCATGAGTGTAATGGACGAAAATTTTCAGATCTGTAATCTTTTCTAAATCGGTGGAAACGCCGTTAATTAATTAAAATGTCCGCAAGTTTTTTTGAAGTCATCGACGACTAAACCGTTGGAGAAAAGATTACTGATACGAGTATTTTCATGCATTACACTCATGCACGGAGCTGAACTGTGTAATCTTTTCTCAACCGGTGGAATCATCGGTGGATTTTTACTCTGATTTTTGCCATTTTTTTCGATCTTAGACCACAGTGCGAAGTAGCGCTTCGGTACAGCAACAGCTTGCTCCGTTAGACCTAGAACTTATGTTCTGCGAAGCTATTTTAAAAGGCTGCTTCTGCTATACCTAAACTTTATTTTTGCGGTGATTTGAACACAAAAACAAGGTCGAATTCTAAGGCATGTCTACTGCACACGCGGTGATTCGATACATTTCACGGCTTTAAATAGATGAAATGCAACTTCACCAGATTTAACGCAACGTCCTTAGGACTGTGAGAAACGCAAGGTTAATGGCCGCGTCGTTTAGAAACTTCGCCTCAAAACACTCGATGGTTATGAAAACATTGACAAATTGATTCCTTCTAAAACTGGATAAATGGTCGACAAAGTTTCTTCTGCAGTCCACTCCAGTTTTTATACTTTTAAATTTTTCCTTCTAGTTCAGCGGCGCATGCCGCTGTTGGTCGAAAATTTCTCAAATGTATGTCGATGAATTATACAGTATGTCCAAGAAGTTAGTCCCAGGTTTAAGTTGAAAAGCACGCATACATCTTCACTTTAATAAACAACGGGTCTGCTACAGTGAGCTTATGGTTACCAGAATTTATCAATTTAATCAACCTGGAAGATTCGGTCGAGCTACGATTACAAGCAGACCTTTTAATCCCGGTTGTCAATCGAAATGAAGTACGTAATCTTCGACTTAGAAACGGTCACGACTTTTTGGACATACTGTATGAATAAAACACGAAGCTTCTTCAGGGCGCCCGAAAAAATAATAAACGATGAGTGCACAGGTTGTTTGTCAGTCAGTCCCAGCCTGCCTCCAATAAAGGGCATCGGGGTTGGGGCAGACAGAGATAGATGAGCGATGTTGTCAAATTGTACAAAAAAAAATAGTTAGAGGGCATGGAGATTGAAACATGGAATGGGTCTGTTGCAAACTTTTGCTACAATGATAAAGAGAGTTTCATCGTATGTAAAATCGCCCGAAAAGTCCATTGGTGGCATCAGAAAGTCATGAAATGCAATAATAAACTCACTAGAGACGTTTAATGAAATCCAAGATGGCGGTAAAATATCGAGCAATCTGTATGCATGCAACTTTAACATCCAAGGATTGCCAACGTTGACAACCTCACAGCTTCAGAGGTTATGTGTTTATTTACGTTGTGATTGGGTGTGATCAATATTGTGAGGTTGGCTATACTTGGATGTTTGTGGTGCATGCATACAAATTGCTCAATATTTTATCGCCATCTTGGATTTAATTAAACGCCTCTTGTGAGTTTATTATTGCATTTTACGACTTTCTGATGCCACCAATGGACTTTTCAGGTTATTTTACATATTATAAAACACTCTTTATCGTTGTAGCAAAAGTTTGCAACAGACCCATTACCCGCATAGAATTTTGGGGGGGGGGGTGATTGAGATTATACTTACAATTAAACAAAAAATAGAAAGATAACTAAACAATGTAAAATCATTTATTTTAGAGCTTAAAATCAGTTAAATAACGTGACTTTTGCTAGAAAATGTTGATACTAAAATGTGTATTTAAAGCAAAAAACCAAAAAAGTTCATGTCAGAAAAAATTCATACTGCTCAGAGTCCAGAGACCAAATTATGTTAGGTCCCGAGCATTGAATTGCGAGAATCTTGCGTGCGGTTTCGACCAATCAGAGAGCTTACGCACGTTCACATGATCGTGCGTATAAGTTACGCTCAGGACCGAACATTATTTGGCCCCAGTTCATTTATTCCATCTGGCGGGGGGGGGGGGGGTGCCAATACGATCCACGCAGAAGATAACAACTGAACCGGTTGAACCAACGACGGAAAACGGAATCATTTAAGGAATCTCCGAATGCAAGCTTTGTTTAGGGCAACCGTTTTGCGAATCTTAAGTTGAAAGTTTTTACGTAGGTAATTCGCCGATCATTGCACCAATTGATAAAAAGGTTACGCACAGTCCAGTTTCGTACTGTTACTAAACGTACGGAAACAATCTGATGAGTAATCTTTTTGGTCACACCGATAGTATGAAATTTTGATAATCACCGATGATTCTATCGGTTAAATAAACAAATATTTAAGGTCAGGGTGGTTTCATGCGTTTAAGTTATACTCTTGAACTGGACTTCTTTTTTAATATGAATTTTACTCTCAATTTACGTTAGAGCTGGTGAAATTCAAGGACCTCAAGGGAGCGCTTAAAAAAGAATAGTAAAAAAATGAACGAAAATAACAATTTTAAAGCAAATTTAAACCTTAGACCATGGAGACTACAGCCTCAGAAAATATTCAAAATTTTGTAAAAATACGAGACTCCGAAACACGAACCTGTAGCCTCCAGCAAGGGTTATCGATAGAAATTAAGCAAATATCGCTCGTATTTCCATTTGCACCTGTGCTGAGTCGACTCGTTGCCAATTTTTTTTCCACTCTCGTTAGAAGTCGCGGCATTGCGCTTGGGCGGGTACAGGAATTTGCTTGTCTCTCTCCTCCCAATGGGGCAGTTGCAAGGGTCTGAAATGTTGTGTTCTTTATAAAGGAAATGATAAAGAACTTGCGATGAGCTGAAGACAGTGGTGCCTTTGGTTTTTTCATAAGTGTCACGGTTTTGAAGATACAGACGTGTAAAGCTGTAAAAAATTGTGAGCGTAATGACGTCACTACGCGGAATTCCCAATTAAAACAATGTATTTTGGGTCAAAATCTTATTTCCAGAACAAAAGGACTTAATTAGAAACCAAAGGCATCTTTTTTTTCAGCTCATCAAGTACTTTAATTTTCTTTATAAAAAACACATCATTTTAGACCCCTGCAACTGCCCCATTGGATAATATGTGCGTTAGAAAAGAACGGAGATACGGGTTAAATGTCAGAAGATGACTTCTCTGCTATCCTTTTTCCATCACATATGTGTTCAAACTGCCGCAAGCCGGAGATAGAAAAAGACACATTCCTGTATCAGCAGCAATGTATGTATAATTGTATACATCCATATAAAACACAGCACCTTCCTGACTCAACGACGCGACAACAATGTCCACAGGAGACGATCGACCTTTTTTCATTCGGGCATCACAATTCGGGTCGATTAGAGAGACGATTAGCGGGGGCGGCGGGGCGAAAGGGAGAAAGGGGTGGGGTCGATTAAGGGGATTCCTTCTCGCGCACGGTCTACGTTTAAATAAAATAAAATAAAATAAAAAAAAAAAAAAACAGGCAGAAAATAAATCTCCGTTCCTCTTTGGGTCTGAGGGAGATTCCCGATACGATGTGAGAGAGCCCCTTTGAGTCGGGGAAGAAGGATCTGAACCAGTAGCGCACCGAGAGTTTCTCCATCTCTCTCTTTTCTCCATTAAAAAACGTATGTTAGACAAGGATGGACAAGGGGATAAAACCCCCTCTTTCTGTCCTTTTCCTACTTATACATTCAAATGGGAAATGAAAGAGATGCAAGAGATCCTAGTTGCGACAGTGATCTGAACCGTAGACCATGGACCCGAAAAAGAAGGCAGTTGTGGGCAGCATCGATCACATGAAGAACGGACGATGAAAACTCTTTAATAAGTATAAGATAGATGAAACGCAGGGTAAATAAACACGATCAAAATTTGCATACTTCAAGGGAAAAAGCAATAATGATAATAATTCATCTCCCGAATAACTCTTGAGTGAATGAACTAATGGGTCCTCCACTGGGAGAATTATTTTTTTAAGCCAAGGTGTATTTCGTTTGTGCATGTTGAAGAAACCAGGGCTGCCGTTTTGCGTATAATCAAGGCTACTTTTTAATTCACCGATGATTCCACCGGTTGAGAAAAGATTACACAGTTCAGTTCAGTGCATGACTGTAATAAACTAAAATACTCGCATCTGTAATCTTTTCTCAACCGGTGGAGTCGTCGATGACTTTCAAAACTTGCGGATATTTTAATTAATCAACGGAGTTTCCACCGATTAAGGAAAGATTACAGATCAGAGTATTTTCGTGCATTACAGTCATACACTGAACTGAACTGTGTAATCTTTTCTCAACCAGTGGAATCATCGGTGAATAGAAAAATAGCATTGATTATACGCAAAACGGCAGCCCTGGAAGAAACTGCACATTGAAATATTGACTGAGGGGTAATTCCTTTAACCCAAGGAAAATGTCTGCTGTTACAAGCAAACGATTCCTTGTTATGACAGTGATTCTCCTTCATGCAACAGAACTTTACTTCGCGCGAGGAAAACTGTCACAAGTAAACGTGTTTCCTTGTTTTTGAAGAAAAGATTTCTCTCAGTGTCCGTTACATTACCTACGTCAATTAATAGGGTTAATTCTATTGATTAGAATCTCTTAAAGGAATCAAATATCGAATAATAATGTACGCTGTATCTATACCTGTTAATTTAGTAATTTTTCTCGAAGCTTGTGAATCTTTTATATTCTGTGTATCCTATACTTCGGATACTTCTGTATTTTGTATCTCCTGAAACTTATCATAGGCGTATGGGCTCTATCTATTTGAATAAATAAAATAAAAATATTAAAAAATAAAATGGAAAATAATTATATTAAAAAGAAAAAAAAAAAAAAAAAAAAAAAAAAAAGAGGTACCTAATTAAAACCCAAAGGCATCCTTGTTTTCAGCTCACCTAGAAAGCGAGAATTTTCATTTGCTGATGAAAACACACCAAAATTCAGACCATAGCAACTGTTTCACTGGTTATTATTCATGATGGAAATCAGTGGCGTAGCGTGCTATTTGGCAACGTCGTATGTAAAAGGTCGAATTCGAGAATGTTCACCAAACACCCAATAGTTCGATATTTTTAATACGTTTAAATGTAAAAAGTTCAATGATGCCAAATTGCATACTATACGCCTCTGATAGAAATTGAGACGATATAAAAAAAGACTCACAATATATGAATAACAACTAAACTATCAATACATGTAAATCTTAATGGAGAGGTTCTACGCATAGCTCATTAACAGAGCTGTCGCTGTGCGTATAATTGACATTTTTCAAGTCATCGATGATTCCACTGGTTGAGAAAAGATTACAGATTTCAGTTCAGTGTATGACTGTACTGCAAGAAAATACGCTGATCTGTAACCTTTCCTCAATCGGTGGAAACGCCGTTAGTTAATTGAAATAATCGCAAGCTTTTTAAAGTCATCGGCGGCTCCACTGACCGCACCGGTTCAGAAAAGATTACAGATTTCAGTTTAGTGTATGACTGTACTGCAAGAAAATACGCTGATCTGTAACCTTTCCTCAATCGGTGGAAACGCCGTTAGTTAATTGAAATAATCGCAAGCTTTTTAAAGTCATCGACGGCTCCACCGACCGCACCGGTTCAGAAAAGATTGCAGATTTCAGTTCAGTGTATGACTGTGCTGCAAGAAAATACGCTGATCTGTAACCTTTCCTCAATCGGTGGAAACGCCGCTAGTTAATTGAAATATTCGCAAGCTTTTTAAAGTCATCGACGGCTCCACCGACCGCACCGGTTCAGAAAAGATTATACCGGTGCCAGTATTTTCGCGCATTGCTCACAATGAACTGAGTAATCTTTTCTCAATCGATGGAATCATCGGTGAATTGAAAAAATATACCATTAAAATTATACGCTTAACAGCAGCCCCGCGGTTATTAAATGACTTAATGATGATGACGGAGGTTTGGCAACATGATCAAGCTGACCGCTGAGCTGCGGCAGCAAGGAGAAGAAGCGCAAAGCACTTCTTTATACTTACACTTTTTAATATATATTTTTTTTTTTTTAGTATTATATATAGATACATTCCTCACATTCTGATAAATGGACCTGAACACATTGCTCGAAGCATGATGCACGGAGGCAGAGCGGCTCTGACTCTGAACTCGACCCCCCCTCCCCCCCCCCCGCTTCACCATTCCACCACTCGATAAATGGCCGTGACTTCACCGCTCTTGATCCTCCTTCGGTGTTCGGCTTACGCATTCACGAAATTATGATGAAAGGACTAAGGACGCAGCGAAGCTCGGCTTGGCGGATAAATACGCCGGGGTATATATAAAAAGACGGAGGATGTCCAGTGGCGGCTCGTGCGATTTGGCAACCGTGCAATTCTGCATTTGAAGTTAGGTAAAAGAATCGATTCTTGAGGAGGCTGGCAGCCTCCGGAAGAATCGATTATTTTACATTGATTAAATGGGAGGAGAACACTGTTGCCAAATTTCACGAGCCGCCACTGAAGATGTCAGGAATCGATGGGTTGGGTTGGATTCGACGGACGATGGATGCGATTTTGAAGAAAGCCCCACGGTTGCCAGTGGTCCAGTGGCGTCGCAAGTGCAATTTGGCAACAATGTATGCTATCCATTCAAACTCATGCAAAAGATCGGATTCAGGGGGTTCACAAAGCACAAGGAATATTCGATATATTTAATGAGTTTAAATGGAGAAGTTGCATTGTTGCCAGATGGCACGCGACGCCACCGCAGTGGTCCGATTTCGTTTGCGAAAGGAAAAACCAATTATGAAGGGTCCGATTGATTCATTTCCGCAAATGCGTTCGCGTGGCGTTGTAGTATTATGATCGAATCTGAAAAGTTCAGCCTATGCGCTCATCAAACGCTAAGTCTTGAGAGTCCAGAATTCGAGATATTAAGTATAGGAAACGCTCGTATAATCAAAGCAACCCGCTTCGCTCCGCGTCCATTCTTGATGGTCAAAACTTTTGCGTTTGTTAGTACATGGTTAACTTCGACTCGATACAAGTTGATAAGATTGTTTGGAAGTTGGAAATCACTCCCTCGTTAGTAAAAGCCTCACTGTTTGTGTGCAAACTAGACTCCAAAAATGACACTTTTTCTGTGGGGTAAGCAGGATTTTTTTCGTTAGGGGCTTGCACAATGCACCTATGAGCGGTTGACTAGAAATTATTCCCCTCTTCCCATCCACCCCTACAAATCGGAGGTCTGGGGGTAAGGCCCCGTGATACATATTATTTTTGAGGTTAATTGTTGGTGTAGCCATTTTTAACATTTAGTGGTCACAGCTATACAAATTTTGAATGTGGTCGCAGCTATACAAATTTTGAAATTATCAATAGTTTGAAGCTTCTTCTTCTTCTTCTTCTTCTTTTTTTATGGTGTCAGTAACAGACTTAATTTATTGTGTCAGTTGGACTGAGCGACGAGAACAAACTTTGTGTCAACCGGTGGAATCGGTGAGTTAACAACAACAACAACAAAATCTACTTAAAAGCTTCGCGAAACAGCAGCCCTGATTTTACATCCTCCAGCGATAAAATACGGACAATACTGTACAGCTTCGTAAACGATCGAGAATGTCCGGTCCATTCCGGTGTTCGGTGTAATGCGGACTGTGTCGCAAGATTTGGCCTCCACCATCGTCCACCGTCTACCAAACACAGGCTCACCTTCGCCTTCGCTTTGCCCTCACCCAGTCACCGATCTCCAGTTGCCACTTTCTATAAGTATAAGCTCTCTCGCTCTCTTGTGCTTATAAAGTTCCGAGCTTGGCGCCCGCTAAGTATGATCTATAGGCCCGGCCTTTATCTCTAGAACCCCCCCCCCCCGGCCACCCTCACAGGGCGCACCAGGTATCCTTACCCCCTTCTCACCCTCCCGAACAAGTATCCTTGCTATATGCAACAATACAGTTAACGCAATCAGTATACTTAAAACACTTCAAACAGCACTGGTGGAGAGCCCTGTGACGCCTGCTGGAAGGGGGAGGGGGTCCCCGGTCCCCACCTTGATTTTGGATCCACTCGAAAACTCCAGACGAGAGCGCTGTCGCGCTGCACAGCAAAAGCGCGGTTTCAGAGTGTTTCGCAAATTAAACCTTCAAATTCCCTGCTTCTTCCCTGCCTTTCCTTGATACTTGACAATGATGTTTAACATAGTATTATGAAATCATCTCGCTGTAAACAAAAAAATTCGAACTTATTCGAAGACTCAAACTTCCTCAAATTGGATTTTTTTTTTTTTTTTTTTATTACTTCTGAGGGTGTTCGTTTAACGCCCAAAAAGACACTGCGACCATTTCTGATACATTGTGCCCCCTCATAGATTATGAGATCTCAAAGAGTTTTAGGCCCTTAGTCAGATAAGTTGGACTTTAATTTAGAAGAAAATGAATTCGCTGTTTTATTAGCTATCAAGTTTTGGATTTAATTACCTGATAAAACTGGCTTAGAACTTTAATTTCCTGATAGTTTCGTGTTTTCTCTTCTGGAATCAAATGAACCGAACATAGGCGTCATTTAGAAGGGGGGGGGGCTTCTGCCCTCAAAAGGATTTGCCACATCTCGAAATTTAAGGAAAATTCGAGAAGCAAAAAAAAAAGTGTTGTAATTAGCGCGCATCGGTTAAAGAAGCTTTCAATTTCCAGGAAAAATATTTTCAAAATGTGTTTTTGCCCCCAAAGTATCCGAAATAGTACCTACGTGAAAGAGGGCGTTAGAATCATCAAGGGCTTTAATAATCAAAGTTTTTAGGGGTCAAAAGCGTGAGACGCTAAAAAAAAAAAAAAAAAAAAAAAAAAAGTCAGTTGAATTGTGCCCCTCTTGCGAAAGTTGAAACGACGCCTCTGGCTCCGAAAATTCCGCGTTTCCTGATGTTAGACATCTTGGGTGAACACGAAGAAAAATGTGGCTTTAATATTGTCCGGTTTCTAGAGGGTTGCAGACTGCAGTGCAAGGGAAGTTGCTCCAAGTTTGTTTTGGCTCCGGGAACTTTAACTCGCGATAGAAACGAAGCGATTTTTGAAAAATCTAAGGACACAAATCTTTTTTTGAAAAATCTAAGCAATCATACGAAGGTGCGATTGAGAAATTTGCTGTTACAAACCAAACAAACCACGTCAGTAAAAACAAGATGATCGGAGTGGGGAGATTTCGTTCGTGCCGGACGACATCGCGCGGCGAACTACAGACTGCCGACTGAGCACGAGAATTACCGATGAAACTTAAAAACTAAAACCTCGATAACTTTAAAATTTCTGGACCAAATCTTTTCAAATTTTTGGCAGTTCATCCTAAGGTAGTGACAAACGCTTCTGCAAAGTTTCGTGAAAATCGATTAATATTTACTACCACTTTTCGCGTGCACAAACTGAGCGTCACATACATACATACGTACGGACAGCGACGATAGCATAAGGTGCTATGCTACGCGACAGCACCTAAAAAGTCAAAATGACCGTGAATGCAGCGCCTTAGTGTTAGCTTTTCTCGCCCTATTGGCTATTTCCCCGACTAAGCTTGCACGTTTCACACAAGCTTCCGATTCATTCAGTTAAAATCTTCGAACGGGGTACTCGGAAATCCTAGGCGTTTCATTGGCAGTTTTTCTCTCCTAGAGACTCCGTTTTGGTCCTATAGGTTTTAACGCACAAGAGAAGAGGAATAAGTTACGCTGATTGTCATGGGCGCTCAGCCAGCAATTGGCAGCCGTGGATTCTATCTATTAGAATGTATGAGAAACAATCGATTAGAAACTGGGCCTTGGGCGCGGCCCTCTCAAGAATCGATTGTTTCTCATACATTCAAATGGGAAGAATTCACCGTTGCCAAATTGCTGGCTCCGCCCGTGTTGATTGTCGAAGTATGAACCAGTTCAGTGGCGTAGCCAGGGGGGGGAGGGGGGTCCAGTGGGTCTGGACCCCCCCCCCCCCATGACACCAAAATTTGTCCTAAAAAAAGGTCATTTTTTGCGTTTTCAGACAAATTTTACCAAATTAGTATCTTTGGACCCCTCCCCCCCCCATGACCATTTTCGAACCCCGGACCTCTCCCCCCCCCTAGAAAAATTCCTGGCTACGCCACTGAACCAGTTACTTGAATAAGGGGTGTCAAAGGCCGCAGTTTTCAGTGCCTAGGACAGTGGCGGCTCGTGCAATGTGGCAACAATGGACTCCCTCCATTTAAACTTATGTAAAATAATCGATTCTTTGGTGAGGCGCTGTGCCTCACCTAGAATCGATCTTTTAGCACAGATTTAAATGGCAAAATAGCACTGTTGCCAGATTGCACGAGCCGCTACTGGCCTAGGAGCTGCAGGATTGACATTCCTGGTCAAAGTAAGATTAATATTTGTAATAAAACAGGTGGATGCATTCGGATCAGAGTTGGGCAAATGGGTACGTAATCGATTGCTCGATTACTGAGAAATCGAAAATCGTCGTATTTTTGGTGTTAATTAAATGTAACCCTCACAGATTTAAAATAAAATCAAGCGTTTTTTCGATTAGAACTAATTCTTCTGAAACTAATATGATGGGTCATTTGTCAAAAATTAGCCCTGATTACCCTAATCGTCCTTCGAAAAAACCAGGATTACGATTACCCAGGAGTCGTGTAATTGATTGAACCATTTGAGCCTCCGTAAGAATATATCGATTCTTCACCTCACCTAGGATCGATTTTTTTCGGAACCTTTAAACGCGGTCATGAACTAGTGTTGCCAGATTGCACGAGCCGCCGCTGTATTGATTTTGTGGACAGACTATAATTTTTGTGGTCTTACGATTTTGTTCTACATATTTTATGTTATTTTATTTGATCCAAGATTTCTCGGCGGATGAATTCCCGACTCTTTATTTGATGGGTTGAAAAATGAAGCGATCTATCCGACTCCAAATACAAACGAGAGCGAGAGCGACGGGAGAGTGGGGGGGGGGGGGGGGGGAGGAGGCAGAGAAAAATAAATCTTCGAGAGAGACGTCCGTAGACATTCAGAGCTGCGAGGATCGAAAAAAATGCAGTCCTCGATTTGAGAGTTCGAGTTTTTCGAAGACACGAATTTTTCGAGCGCATCAAAAAACACTTCTGTATGACGATCATACGCGGTCTTTACGCTAGGACAAAATTCTCGGCCGTAAAGCAGAGAAAAATAAAAAAAAAAAATTAAAGATAACTCAAAGAAAGAAAGAGAGAAAAAAAAAGAATGAAAATTTTGAGACATTCTTCTCAGAAGTGAATGACCAGAGAGAGAAAAAGAGAGAGAGGGAGGAAGAAGGGAGAATGAGATAACAAGAGAGAGAGAGGGAGGGAGAGAGAGAGAGAGATAACCGGTTTAAGAGATGGAATCAACGAGTGGATAACATAGAGGCGTAGACGCCGGCTTGAGCGACTGGAAATTTTCGAGAGAATCCTTCATTTTTTCCCAATCAGAATTTCCTACTCCAATTTTGGCATATTTCCGTCCCAGAAAAAAACCTGCTTACCGAGACATCGTTTTTTCAGACTGTGAGAGGTCAGCATCTTATTGGATATAGAAAGGACTTCGTCGAAGCATAAGTATATATGTTTAGAAATTTAGTATGTTTGTTGAAAATGTGCCAAAAATGGGGGGGGGACATCGAAGTAGACATGATCAGGGAGAGTGTAATAACTAAAAATAACTTTACAAAAACAATTTAAACGATAAGAACATTTTATGTAACTAAGAAATTTAAAATTATTGCCTCCCAATTGAAATGATGTCGCAAAACATCCAAAACGCCAGTTTTTAAGCAATCGTGTTCATACTACATCCTAACACATTCACGGTTGTTTTCATGGATAAAACTTTAAAATTTGAACATAAGAGGAACCCTGATAAACACTGATGGTTGTGGGGGGGGGGGGGGCAGTGGCGAGGCGTGCGATTTGGCAACGTTTCTTTTTCCCCATTTAAACACATTAGAAAGGTCGAAATGCCTGATCATCGCCGATGACTGAAGCGTTCGACTTTTTTGGTGAATTTAAATGGAGAAACTACATTGTTGCCAAATTTCACGCTTCGCCACTGTTGGGGGGGATAGCAAGAAACGAAGTAATAAAATGTCAAATGAAAGGAAAAGAGCGGAGAAAATAAGAAGAACACGGGTAATTGAGAAGAAAAAGATAATAATAATGATTTAAAAAAAAAAAAGAAAAAACAAGAATTGAAGAATACTATAAAATCAACTAAAACACTGGACATTAAAAAAAAAAAAAAAAAAAAAAAAAAAAAAAAAAAAAACGTTAAACTTGGCAGCATGGTTGATGTGTCACCCGCACTGTGGCGCTGACTGCGATCGGACCATCTCGCTGCAGTGCAGCCGGACTCGACGAAAGAAACATATTCTACATAATTTAATACGGTCAAATTTTTTTTTCTTTTTTTGCCAAACATGGCAGCATGGCTATCTCGCGGTTGAGAATGATCGTTTTCATCACACCAATTTGTTGCTCTTTTTTCCCGACGTTCTAACGATGTGACTGACAAAATTTTTCAACCGCTGTTTTTATCCGATTCTCAAGACTTAATCGCTATGATGCCAGAGTGTGCAAAGTTTCTCAGAATCAGTATATGCGAATGGACTGCCGAATATTAATCGTGATGGAGAAATTCAGTGGGCGCGATGAGAAAAAGTTTCCAGTTAATTCAACCGGACGTCTTGTAATAATACTTGCTTAACCGGAATCCCTGATGTTTCAACAGGAAATACTGTTATTTCAACAGGAACTCCTGTTACTTGACCAGGTTTCCTGTTGAAATAACAGGAATTTCTTAGAAAAAACAGGAATTCCGGTTCAGTAAGTATTGACAAGACATCCGGTTGTTGCGGCAACAGGAAATTTTTCTCAGTGCAGTTTGTGCAATGTGGCAACAACAGATTCTCTTCCTTTAAACGTACGTGTAATAATAGGTCTTCAGGAGATTCACAAAAACCCTGAGAAATCGATTCTTTAATACACTTTCAAACGGCAAAAAAATATGGAAGTTTTGCAACAAGCCTCATTATCTTCAATTTTCGAGGACGCCATACACCGCACTATGGTCTGAGATCGTCAAAAACAGCGGCGGCTCGCGCAATTTGGCAACAATGTTTTCCCTCCATTTGATTGTATGTAAAACAATCGATTCGATAGTGAAGCAGCGCTTCACCTGCAATCGATTGTTTTTCATAGATTCAAAGGACACCTTGTACACCCCCCCCCCCCCCCCCCCCAAGGATTCGCTTTGGCTCAGAGATCTGCATTTGGTCAGAGGTACCATTATTTAACGGGGTTTCCTTATAATGTCTCCTGCTTAACTAAACGTAAAATGTTCGAATTTTACACAGAATAAAAAGCGATAGTCATAATACCAGATTCTAGTAATATTACCAGCAGTGGCGGCTCGTGCAATTTGGCAACTATGCTTTTTTGCCATTTAAACCTATGCAAAAGTATCGATAACTTGGGGGTGCATTGCACCTCCTGAAGATCGATTGTTTAACATAGGCTCAAATGGAGGGATTACATTGTTGCCACATTGCACGAGCCGCCACTGATTACCAGAAGCACAACGATATGTGAACGACAATAATTCTAGCACTTTGACCAGAAAATGTTGGTGTTAGTACCAGAATATGGTCATAGAACTAGAATGGGGCTATTGCACACTTTTGCTATAAGCGATTTAATAGTCGATAATGGCGTAAAAACCTCAAAAAATAATGATGGCGACACTAAAAACTTCCAAAATCCACTCCTAAACTCAATAAATGCAGTTATTTGCGCGAGCGTAATGGTGGCCGAAGGCACTAACAAAAGGAGATTCCTATCTTAATTTCGTCACTCTTTCTATGTTGACAAGGATGATTCACAGAGTAATTAGTCATCAGAGCGATTATCCACATCCGATGAATGTCGCCGCAACACCTAGTGACACCGGTGTCAAATGAAAGTAGTCTCTTATTGGTCACTTCTTGGTGGAGTTTCAGAATTGTTAGATGGGAATCTCCCATTGTTAGTGCCATCGGCCACCATTACGCTCGCGCAAATAACTGCGTTTATTGAGTTTAGGAGTGGATTTTGGAAGTTTATAGTGCCGCCATAGTTATTTTTTGAGGTTGTTACGCCACAATCGACTATTAAATCGCTTATAGCAAAAGTGTGCAATAGCCCCATTACCTGAAAAAAAAAGTTCAAGAACTATGGTATAAACACTAGAATTCCGCAGCGGCGGCTCGTGCAATGTGGCAACAATGGATTTCCTCCATTTAAAACTGTGTAAAATAATCGATTACTTGGTGAGGCGTAGCGCCTCACCTAGTATCGATCTTTTTGCATACGTTTAAATGGCAAAAGTGCACGGTTGCCAGATTGCACGAGCTGCCACTGGAATTCCGGTAATTATACTATCCCTTACATAGGTTCACACATTGTCATGCTTCTGGTAATTTTCTTTTTAGTGTATGCCCGATTTGACAACACAGGCTGCGTTGCGTGGATCTGGATAAGTCTGATAGGAGATAAAAACACTTCGCCGAAGTTTCACGATGATTGCGCGGTCATTTGTATGCGTTGTTCTTATTTTCCCTCTCCCCCTTCTCTTTCTTGGCACAATATGTGAAATCCACGCGAGCCTCCCCCCCCCCCGCCACTTCTGCGGGCTGGAATATGCGAGATGCGCCAATGAGAAGCTAATGGACGAATCATGGTTTGCGCAGCGAACGTATCGCAGGAAGCATCACTGCGCCGCGTCCGCGCCGCCTCAGAAATTGCGACATCACGACGCGACAAGCAAGTCACCTCTACGACTTGAAACTCTCATCATACAAAGCACAACTGCCGGATACGAAAAAATTTCAGGCGATTCCTGGTGCAACTTTTCCAGTTTTCAATCCGATGGAGAGCGCCACTATAAGTCGCTATCAAAGACATTATAGAAGAAGACTGGCCCCTGCTATCTCTTTGCACGGAGGAAAAGTGAAGCCGGTCTTGGCACGGGCTGATGGGCAGGGCACTTCCCCGCGCGGGGGTATGAACCAATTTAACATTAGCTCTTATGGAGCTTCGCTCTTCAAACCTATTTTAGTCAATTATTTCAGCGAATGACAATGTCGAGTCTCACATATGTTATATAGAGTACTGTAACGTACATTTTAACCGAAAATTTGGTTCAATTTAAAGCGTCCGTTCTTTAATAATCGAAGTTAACGATCGGTCGGTCATTGTTTACTTTTGCACCCGTAACCTCTCTGCCGTACTTTCAATCGTAAATATCTAGCGGATACTTTCCGAAACTTTCGTTTAAGTTCGTCAATCTCAACTTTGGCATAATCTGCATATCATATCTGCGTACTTTTGAAAACTAACAGTAATTAACATTCTTTTGAAACAGTTTTATGTCTCGGCTCCATAAGCCGCAATGTTAATTTGGTTCAAACCCCCGAGCGGGGAAGCCCTGCCTATGACAGTAACCGGCTTCAAATCTCGCCGCTAGGGGCCAGTCTTCTTCTATAATGTCTTTGGTCGCTATTCACTGAAAAAACAAAGTTTAAGTACAGCCGCAGCAGCCTTTTAAAATAGCTTCGCAAAATAAGCAAAAGTTCTAGCTCTACCGGAGAAAAAACACAGTTGTACAGAAGCACTACTACGGTAAAGTAACAGCTTTTCTTCGTGCTTTTGCTCTATCGAAGTATTGCTTTGGTACAACCTCAACTTGCTCCGGTAGAGCAAGGATTTTTGCTTCGGTAGGCTATTTTAAAAGGCTGCTTCGGCTGAACTTAAACTTTGTTTTTTCAATGTTGGAAAAAGTCATGTCTATGGCAATTTAAATTTAAAGCAAAGAAAAAACAAAAAATTCAAGAACTTCAGCACAAAAAAGTTGACGTTTGTAAATATTTGAAAAAAAATTAAAATTTAAAAAATTGAAGGGGAAAAAAAAACACTCTGTTTACTTTCTTGTACATCGTAATTCACAGAAAAAAATGGTCGTGCTCCAGCCACAAACTTTCCGTGTTCTAGACACGAATTTACACACCAGTACGGGAATGAGTTCTGAGCGCAATATATTTAGGTTGAGTTTGCGTCTGAAACGCATCCCATCGTGTCCAGAACCGGAAGTGTTTGTGCTCTGAGCACGTTAGGTACTGGTGTGTATATAGATCGTGTCTGGGGCACATCCTTTTTTCTCTGTGATATGTCAAAAAAAAAAAAAAAAAAAAAAATACGAACAACAAAGCATAATTTGTGCTGATTCCCCTAAAACGCCATTTTAACTATCCCTATTTTTTAAAAAAAATATACACCACAAATCACAGATAAGCAATGGATCGAACTGGCGGCAAATAGAATAATAAAATAACACAAACTACCTTCAAAAACTTGGCAACCGCGCTGAGCCTAAACGTGATGGTCTCATCAAATGCAGCTCACTCGCTCGCTCTCGCGGTGGGAATGGGCAATTAAGGAGCCCCGACCGAAGATTTGTCAAAATCTGTTAAAATTTACGCGGGCCCGTCGCCCGATGCCGCTGCCCGCCCGCGTCATGCACTCGTGGCCTAGTCGAAGCTAGCACACGGAACTTGATATTACCCAAGGTTGCCCGATTGAACGGAAAGAAGTGACGATTGACGTCTTCAATGAGTCAGTGGTGTAGTGCGCAATCAGTGGCGTAGCGTGCTATTTGGCAACGTTGCAGTTCGTCTATTTAAACCCATGAAAAAGATAGAACGATAGGGTGTTCGGTGAACACCTTCGCATTCGACCTTTCATACGGGTTTGAATGGACACAATACAACGTTGCCAAGTTGCACGCTACGCCGCGCCACTGTGCGCAATCTGGCAGCGCTGCATTTTGTCCATTAAAACTAGGGGTAAAGATCGAAATTATGGATGCACATTGAGCTCTCCCCCATTCGACTTTTTTCAAGGGTTTATAAGAGAAAAATTTGAAGTTGCCAAATTGCATGCTTTGTCCCGGACCGCGACACACTGTTTAGGGTTCACACTTACCTATTTCTTTTTCCACTCAGGGTCAGGACACCCACAACACTGACGAGGGCCCTATATAAATATTCGAGGTGGGACGATTTCGTTCGCATATGATTGTTGAGCACTTACGACCTTGTGAAAGCCCAAATAAGTGCTAGCCTTTTAACGTCTTCGTTTCGAAGACCGTCCGTCATCCACACCGAACACTTTTTGGGCCCTGATGAAAAAAAAAGGCGAATTATTCGGTGATGGAGTATAACTTTAAATTGGGATCCGAGCTTGGAATTGCACATTACGAGGGGAGTCAGGAGTGCGGAAGGTTGAGGGTCATTAAACATCCGCGGTATAAGCAGTGGCGTAGAGTGCAATTTGGCAACGTTGCAGTTCGTTCATTTAAATACATTAAAAACATCTAACACCGCATTTGACCCTTTACATTGGTTTAATTGGATGCATAATGCAACGTTGCCAAATTGCACGCTACGCCTCTAGAGTCTAGGTACAAGTAAAATTTCCAGAGGTGGACCCAGAAGGAGTTTTTTGGGGTGACTCGCCAACTTTGGGCAAGCAGCGAAAAAATGAAGACATTTTCTTCAATGCAGCGTCTCACGAAGCATGTTTGGTCCCACTTTCTGTTGAAAACAGACCATTCCAGAGGCCTCGGGGAACGGAAAGGCGCACTTTACACAGAAAATGTAGAAAAAACACTTTGTTCAGTGGCGTAGCGTGCAAGTTGTCAACGTTGTAATGTTTCCATTAAACCTATATTTAAAAGGTCGAATGCTAAGGTGTTCACCGAACGCCCAAGAGTTCGATATTTTTCATGGGTTTAAATGGACGAACTGCAACGTTGCCAAATTGCACGCAACGCCACTGACTTTGTTAGCGCTTACAAAACCTTCGGGAGAAAAATGACCAAACAGAAGATTTGAGTTGAACCAACCAAATCTTTGGTTCACTCAGCAAAATCTCATGATCGTCAGGGGTACAAAATCTTTGGTTAGCTTCACTAGAGTTTTTTGATGGGTCATTTTTCCACCAATGTTTTTGTCAGCGCTACCGAGGCATTTTTCGCTATAAATTTTTTTATTAAGTTTTCATTTCAAATTTTTTTTTTCTGCGTAGTCTCCCCCCCCCCTTCTATTGAATCTACCACTGACAAAACCCATTACTCACATTTAAGGAAAGATTAGGGGTTTCGAGAGCAGTCTCAAACGTAAGGATCGAGCTCGAGATTAGGATTACAGAGCGGTTGGCAACACAGCTGATCAAGTCGTGACTTCAGCGATCTGCTCTCGCGATTAGCGACCCCCTCTTCTCACTCCACTCGCCATTGTGCATCGACTCCGCCCCCTATGCCCCCCCCTTTCCCTTTTTTCACCGGTAAAGATGCGTCCACACGCACAGCGACCTAACCATTCCATTGCGAGCGCACGCGCCGTTTATTTAATTTTCGGAAATCTGCGCTTTCTCTATAATTCCTCGTTAGATAATGATTATGAGGAAGAGAGAAAAAAAATCAAAATAAATCATAACTCCACGTATCGAAATCACTGCCGGAAAGGGGGACGATTCTAATATATACGCGAGGAAAGGCGCTAACTTTGGCTCGTGCGTATTTTATTTCGGATTAGGAATCGACGATTTTGTTAACGATTTCGGACGAATTCGAAACTCATCTTCGGAGGGCAACTTCGTGCACGCGTAAACCTGCAATGACCGGAGCGAGTTAGCTGGGAAAAAAAAAAAGATTTCGGAAAGAAGAGAAAAGATAGAGAAAGAGATAGAGAGATGAGAGGGAGGGAGAAAGAGAGGAAAATATTAAAAGAAATAACGCAGTGTTGTTGTAACGAAGCAAAAAATCATAACTGAATGTGGATTCCAAAGCACACGGAAAAAAACTACGGTGAAAATAACCATACGGATACCAGATTTTGGCACCTTCTAGATGTTATATGGTAATGTTAACCAGAAGTATACTATGTTTTGACTAGGTACTAGGTGATGTTACCTGATTGCATGTCGAATTTACTCAAAGTATCGGTAAATGTACCATGCTTCTGGTCAAGTTTACCATAACATCTAGCAGGTGCCAAAATCAGGTATCCGTATGGTTATTTTCACTGATCTTTTTTTTCCGTGCACGTACCTACGGCGTTTTTACAATGTACGGCTACATACAAGAAGTCACGATGCATATGAAGCAAGGCTTTGACAACATTTTAAAAATGCTAAAATCTTACTGAAAAATACCCGAAAAAAAGTTTCTTCGAATTTTTCTTTGAAAGATTTAAAAATCAGTTTTTAAATAAAGTTGAAACTATTTTTTTTTTTTTTTTTAGAAAAGATCTCAAAAACATTTTAAAAACATATACTTAGTTTTTTAAAAAACAAAAATGTTAAAATTTGCCAGCAAGTTTTTTGGAAACATTGCTTGGTTTGGCAAACAATCGTTATGAGCATTCAAATATTTCAAAAATATTTTTGAAAAATCTTCGGCAAGACTGACAACATGTCAAAATTACGAAAAAAATAAATAAAAAATATTTAAGTAAATAAAAAAATAAATAAAAATAAATAAAATATTTTTTTAAAAATATTTGAAATAGTAAAAATATTGTTGAATCTTACTGTGTAGTATAAAAATCTAATAAAGTATAAAAAAAAAAATTAAAATTATTGAAAATATTAAAATATTTATTGATTTATTTATCTGAGTAGATCCTATTGGGATTTTTCGGATGAGCACATCTAGTTTTCATCAGCATTTCTATTGGGGACGGCCTTAATTTAATCGATAAATCGAATAATAAATTTTATAAATCGACCGTCCAAACAAAGCATCACTAGTCCAACGATAATATCCGTACTCAGACAAAGGGCTGCAGGTGAGACGTACATACATGCATTATACAATTTGACGTGTGAGTATTACTCATTGTCAGTGTCGTTATCACGCTGACTGACGATTTGTAAATGAGACAAAGAGAGAATAAAGAAAAAAAGAGGGAAAAAACAAAGAATCGATGGAAACAATCGACGATATATTATGATTTTAAAACTGGCGATGGCCCTGAAACGAACCCGGGAACTTGGCGTCGTCAACACTTTTTGATCTCACCGCTCCAAGTTCACAATTCAGCGATGCTGCAGTGGAGCAGATGACGCACTCTGACGCCCTGACGGCTTCGTTGCCAAATTTAGCAAACTCCAAAAGATAGTTTTTCTACTTATTTATCAATTTCCATTTATTTTAAATACGAATGTTAGACCGAGTGAAAGCGGACTACAGCTTAACTATCGCGGTATCTGGGTCTATCGTGTACTTTTCACAGAAAAAAAAAATGTTTTAAATTTAAAAAAAAAAATGTTTTTGAATTATATGAGAATAAGACGTACTTTCAAACTAAAATTAACTGTTTTTAAAGTAAAAATAACTGTTTTTTAAATTTAAAATATTTTTTTTTTAAATAAAGTGAAACTTCGGTATGATGATTTAGCAAAACTTAACAGTTTCAATTTTAAAATACGTATTTTTGTCATATGATTCAAAAATATTTTCTTTTTTAAATCTAAAACATTTTTCTTTCTGTGGTTGCTACCCAGCAACGTGTGAAAATTGGACAGTTGGTTTTCAGTAGCGGATCCAGGAATTTATCCTTCTCCCTCTTCTCTCATTAGAACGCGTGTGTTAGCAAAGGACAAATCAGGGACAGTCACGTGATTTACGCCCCCTCTTCTATCCTTTTCTAACACATGCATTCTAAAAGGAGGAGAGAGAGAAGGACAATATCTTGGATCCGCTATATTGTGTTGATTCTAACGTAAAAACGATGCGCACATCAAATAAAAATCAAATTACACTCGTACACGCAGAAAATAACTTTAAAGAATCGTCTATATTGAACAAACCGCGCTGAACTGTATACACTAAATTTCAGTAGCGTGCGGTGGATATAGGAAATTAAGCACTAAGCAATACGTATTGGAAAGATAATTATTCAGAGTACATATTTACTCTTCTTAGAAAAATACGTTTTCTTCTTCGTCAGCACAGAATTTGGTCGAAGAATTGATTAAAATTAGTAGGTATAGACCAACTATTGAATAGTTCAGAATATTTTAAGGCGAATGGAAACGAATTTTAGGGCATTCGCTTTCTGGTAGGTGCTGTATTCTCACAGAGTAACAACTCGTATACTACACGGAAAAAAACTACGGTGAAAATAACCATACGGATAACTGATTTTGGCACCTGCTAGATGTTATGGTAATGTTAACCAGAAGTATACTATGTTTTGACTAGGTATTAGGTGATGTTGCCTGATTGCATATCAAATTTACTCAAAGTATCGGCACATGTACCATATTTCTGGTCAAGTTTACCATAACATCTAGCAGGTGCCAAAATCAGGTTTCCGTATGGTTATTTTCACTAATCTTTTTTTTCCGTGTAAAAGGCAGATCCACCACGTTTATGTTAAAACCATCATAACCTCAAAATTTTCGCGGTATTTCCATTTCAATACATGAGACAATGACGGCATTTACTACCTGGTTTTTCTGTTTTCCCTCGCATACACAGAAAATTAAAAAGTAATGCGAGCATTGTATGCATCCAAACGAAATAAATACGTTTTGGAAGCTTTGTCAATGGTCATACATAAACGTGTTGATGCTGTCTATTAAGTAAGTAAGTAGAATAGTCCTGAAAGTCGGTAAAAATAGTGCCAGGTTTAGCAAAAAAAAAAATGGGCGCCTCTCGAGCATTTTTACAGTGTTAACAGTGTTTTAAGAATTTCGAGAGTTTTTAATGGAATTTTAGGGTTGAAACAATGAGCCCTATTGCTGTAGGAAAAGTACACGACAAATCAGTAGCGGCCCGTGAGATTTGGCAACCATGCATTTTTCCCACTTAAACTTAGGTAAAAAATCGATTCAAGCGGAGGCTGGCAGCCTCCTCGAGTTTCGATTGTTTTCCATGTATTCAAATGGGATAAAAACACTGTTGCCAAATCGCACGAGCCGCCACTGCGACAAATCTATCAAAACTGACTGTCTGCTCAAGCTGGCAATGCCAACGATTATTTATCCAAACAAAGGAGTCCAACAGACTGCAACCGCATCTGAACGAAACTGAATGAAAATCGACAGACTGAGAAAGTGTGGCGGAATGATACAATTAATTCAAGGTGACAGAAATGTTTTGAGTAAGGAGTTGTATTCGCCGATGGAATAATAGCCACACACCGGGAATCCTTTTACAATAGCGGGGGCTGCCTCGTGACAAAAAAAAAAAAAAAAAAAAAAAAAATCTCTGAGAGAAGGAATTTACTTACTATCTAATAAAACTAAACTGTAAAGTTGATCAACATCCTAAGGAGCGAAGGCTATTTCCACCCATCGATTGATCTCAAAACCACTTGGAGAATCAAACATTTAGTTCCCCACGAATTTAGCGATGTGCGACAAAAACCATAGACGCAGTGGCGCACCATGCAGTCTGGCGACGTTACTCTACAAACACTTAAACTCGTGTAAAATATCGAAGTTGAGGGTTTTAACTTCAACCGCACATCCAACAGTTCGATATTTTTCACGCGGATAGATGGACGGAACACGACGTAAAATCTCAATCGTACAATGATGATGGATACACGATCTATAGGTCCCGGCTGGAACGGATTGGAAAAGAAACGTAAGACTTGACCAGTTTATTTATTTATTTTTATTTTTTTCCACGTGCGCTTTGAATGTATCCCAAAATTAGGACCAATACCATCTAATTCCATACCTGGTCACAGGGGTTTGAGGTTATGTAGCTAGGTTGTCTACTTTTACATTGGCTCTTATGGGAGGTAGTGGATTTTTTGCAGTTTTCGACATTTTTCGGTCATTTGGAGGCCAAATTGACGCAAATGACCCTCTTAGTGAATTACTCCCCTTAATGTCCTTAACATTTTTCAAAAAAAAATTGTTTTTTTTTTTTTAAAAAAATGTTCAGGACATCAAGGGGAGTATTTTACTAAGAGGGTCATTTAACTGAATTCGGCCTCCAAATGACCGAAAAATGTCGAAAACTGCAAAAATCCACTATCTCCCATAAGAGCCAATGTAAAAGTAGACAACCTAGTTACATAACCTCAAACCCCCTGTGACCAGGTATGGAATTAGATGGTATTGTTAGGACCGTTCAGGCAGGATAAAAATTATTAGTCCTTACAAAAGACTATGGTCAGTGCTGTGCACAACGCATATTCATAATAGGTAATGGTGGACGGTTTTAGAAGTCACAAAAACAGCCCACGGTCAGACAGTGATTGAATAAAAACATGACGAACCTGACTAAAGAAAAGGGAAATTTTTGCGAGTTCTGTTTGCTTACTTAGTATGACTGTGCGGGGTTGGGAGAAGGGTATTTTCCAAGAAAAAGGAGGCGAGAACAGGCGGAGAGCCGGTTTTCAATTTTCAGTTTTCACGGAGGACCAAAAACCGAGAGATGAGGGACAGGCTATTTTCAGGCTTTTATCGTTTTGTTGGTGTCGTTTCAATTATTCGAGTTGGCGTTTTCGAGGCTGTTATAGCAAGATGTGGACGGAATGGTAGGGGGGAGGGGAGAGAGAGAGTTGGTTGTTTTTCAGGGAAAATGGAATCCAATGGTGACTTTCCCTTGTAGTACCGAACAAGGCAAGACGCGGTTAGACACACAGCTACACATAAAATGGTGCATAACGAGCTAAACAATCCATTGCAAAGCCTCCACGTTTATGCAGAGCTTGTTTTCCTCTTTTTTAGACCAATTAAATGCACCTTAATCGTACTACTTTTTCTTTCCCACATAAAATTCGCTTGATTGAAGTTCTATTTTTAAGGAAAAGACTTGTACAAAATTAATGACAAAACGTTCAGTAGGCCACGGAAAGAAAAAATAAACCTATAAGCATTATGAACTGAATAGATTTTAAGTTTTCCCGTTACATTCCTATAACCTAACAACTAACTGTGATTCCATATTATGCATCAGTAAATAAGCACTTCGTGCAGGTCTGCCTGCAGTGTCGTAGCGTGCAATATGGCAACGTTGTATTTTGTCCATGTAAACCCATGTAAAACGTCGAATACGACGGTGTTCATGAGTTAAAATGGACGAACCGCAACGTTGCCAACTTGCACGCTACACTACTGAGGTCTGCGCATGCATGATGAAACAAAAGCGTGTTATTCATTGGAAAAATTACACAATGTTGTCATCGGCCAATTAAACTCTATAAATTGATCGGAAATCATAATTAATACCCAATACACTGCCATAAAATTGATCATTCCCCGACTGATTGGCATAGAATTGCTGTAAACAGATCGCAGATTGCTGTAAGCAGATTGCTGTAGATTTCAGGATCACAGTATGGGAGAATAAATTTGATCGCCAAGATGGAAATTGATGAGACCGCGGAGTAAGGTGGCGGTGGGATGGTCCCCAACAAAAAGTTGAGAATTGCAATGATTCTACAACCAGACAAAAAGTATTGCTTCATTACAATTTTATAATTTATTTTTTTTATCGAAAAGTAGCCATTTTGCTTGGTCGATATTGGTATTGTTATCGGCATTGGCTTGGTCGAAAATCATTTTTTGAATGACCATGAATAATTAACTAAAAATTGTTCGCATTATTATCATGATATTCCCATTAGTTAATAGAAGTTTTAACACTACCAGCATATTCATCTGTAATTAGATGAATGACTGGTAGTGTTATACAACTTTGATTTATTAATAGGAATAACATATGAATATAATGCAAATAAGTTTAGTTAATTATTCATGAATATTCAAATAATTATTTTTGACCATCACTGGACCTAGGTCAGGATTGTCATAAATAGGACGCACTTCTACGTGTATCGCGCTTCACACCTGCCTCAATAGGATAAAATTGCCGAGTTCACACCTAGGGAGCATTCGTGCAAGTTTGACTCCGACTACAGCGTTAATTTTAAGTGCGTTTGTGAGGACTCCGTTCAAATTCCGTCGTTTCCCATTTCCTTATCTTTATGGTCGGCGAAAAAAAGAAGAATAAAACATTAACGATTGTCAAGTCAAGTGTATTCCGTTTATCTTGAGAAACGACCGAGGGAAACAAGGGAACTTGAACTGGATAAAGATGTAAGCGCAGTTCCCTTATTCGTCCAGCGGCAGCTTTTCGAGAATCCGTTAAATAGAGAGCTGCTCTGAGAAGAGGTCATAGCTGACGACAGGGTGGAGCTCTTGCTTACTTTAGCCATAAGAGATTGAATACTTATAGTTATACATTTTGAGTAAATTGATTTTGGGCTCTCTACATACACACGGAAAAAAAAGATTAGTGAAAATAACCATATACGGATACCTGATTTTGGCACCTGCTAGATGTTATGGTAAAATAGACCAGAAGTATGGTACAATTACCGATACTTTGAGTAAATTTTACATACAATCAGGTAACATCACCTAGTACCTAGTCAAAACATAGTATACTTCTGCTTAACATTACCGTAACATCTAGCAGGTGCCAAAATCAGGTAACCGTAAATGGTTATTTTCACTGTAGTGTACTTTTTTTCCGTGCAGGGACTCTATACACGGGAAAAAAAAGGACTGGTAGAATTTACCACCTGCATATAGCTAATTTTGGAGTCTGTTATCATGGTAAATTTTACCATCATATGGTAAATGCAACATACCTTGCGTGGTGTAATGTACCAACAGGTTATCTTAATTTACCACAATGTACGTTGCATTTACCATAAGACGATAAAATTTACCATAAGACGGTAAAATTTACCATAAGACGGTAAAATTTACCATAAGACGGTAAAATTTACCATACTTGATAGCAGACTCCGAAATCAGCAAGGCAGATGGTAAATTCTACCAGTCTTTTTTTTTTTCGTGTGGAATTGATGAATCGTTTATTTCTAAAAAGACGCATCGGCACTTGGGAATACGCATGTTGATGTGGCTTTTTTCAAATCATGCGTGATCCAGATGAGGATTGAGGAATCGCCTGGAAAATACCGCTTCGCCACCGCATCCTTGCAACAACCCCCCCCCCCCCCCCCCCCCACCTCTTAAAGCGCGATCGAGTCGGCGAAACGAGACTCGATTATGAGTCTTGAGTCGAATGAGTCCGACGCACAGTGGTCGAAGAACGTCATAAAGTGGCCAAAATTCAGAAAGTAAATTTCTCATCAATTAATCATTCAATAAATTTCCAATTTTAATAACAGAAACCACGTGTAAAAAAGGTCATTTAAACCCTAGAAATTTCACCGGAAAGTTTCGAATTTAAAGCTTGGAAAGGTCGAAAACGATTATTTTTGTTGACTTTTTCTTCGCATTAATTTGTGGCCACTTTTTTTACGATTATAGACCACAGTGCGTCGGACGGACGGGACGTGCTCGTACGTTTCCGAGAAGTGAGCGATCATTAATAGAAAACGGGGCGATTAGTCGCATTCTATTCGCCGGCGACTCACACAAGACTCACTCACTATATGGCTGACGAGTTCAGGATCGGGCTCGATTGTACGCATGGACGGCGCGGCGGCTGAAAGATGGGTCGCGGCTGGGTCGGTCTAGGTCGGCGCGGCATTTCTCAGAGCTGGACTTCAGTAAATTAAAAATTAAATTTAAAAAAAAAAAAAAAAAATTAAACAAACAGACAAAGAAAAATTGGCGCTAATAATTTAGGTACTATATGGATGAGACAAAATGTATGTAGGCCCAAAGAGTAAACAAAAGTGGCGATTGAATGGAAGGCCTGCGTGGTCAACGCAGATAAGAGATCGGAAACACGGGCTGGCCTCTGATTGGATGTAATCGTGGTGCAAAACTGTTTTAGACCTTATGGAAAATAACACAGGGTTTGTTTTCGTTCCGGGACGTTTAACTCGAAACCTGTGCAAAATTATCCGTGAACAATTAATACGTGTCGATTTAGCAGAAATTTCTCAACAAATCGATAGATCATAAGTGCCACTTTATTGCAAGTTCGAAAATACTGTCCCAGTTGATTATGCACAATAGTGTGTTTACATGCTTGGCGTGTGTTTGAGTAACTCACTATTACGTGTACTTCTCAGCTGAGACAATAGCCTCGTTTATGCGAGCATCTCAACCCGGGTTCTAGAACCCGAGACACCCGAGTTCAGCTGAACCCGGGTTGAGATGCTCGCATAAACACTTCAGATCTCGCTGAACTCGGGTTCGACTCGACCCCGATTCAAACCCGAGTCGAGTCGGCGAACTCGGGTTGAGATTTCACGCATAAACACCTCGGAGTTCAGAACCCGGGTTCACGCGGCATCGATGTCACCAATCCGAGCGAGGTTAAACACGCGTCTTATGCAGTCGCACTTGTCCGTACAGCACCAAGCATCGCCGCCATTTTAGTCAAAAATGTAAACAAACACAGAGAAGAAGAAGAAAGAAATCCTTTGAACTCGAGTTCAAATACACGGGTGTTTATGCGCTAACCCGAGTTGGACCCAGGTTGAAACTCAACTCGGGTTGACTCAACCCAGGTTCAGATCTCTCGCATAAACGAGGGTAGTCTTTTCGAATTTGCAATATACTGGTACTTGTGACCTATCAGTTTATTCGGAAAATTCTGCTAAATCGACTCGTATTAATTGTTTACAGACAATTTTGCACAGGTTTCGAGATGAACGTCCCGGAACGAAAACCCTGTGTTAATAATTGCCATAAAGCCTAATACAGTTTTGCACCACGATTTCTCTCGATTTCCAGCCAATCAGAAGCCGACTCTTATCAGCATTGACCATGACCACGCTGGCTCTCAATCAGGGCTGCCGTTTTGCGTATAATCAATGCTATTTTTCAATTCATCGATGATTTCACCGGTTGAGAAAAGATTACACAGTTCAATTCAGTGCATGACTATAATAAACTAAAATACTCGCATCTGGAATCTTTTCTCAACCAGTGGAGTCGTCGATGACTTTAAAAAACTTGCGGATATTTTAATTAATCAACGGAGTTTCCATCGGTTAAGGAAAGATTACAGATCAGAGTATTTTCGTGCATTACAGTCATAAGGTATAAACGAACTTATGAATGGCACGGCATACCCTCGTTGTTTTCCTCTACTTTCTTTCATCTTGAAAAAAATCAGTGGCGGCTCGCGCAATCTGGCAACCGTGCACTTTTACCATTTAAACGTACGCAAAAAGATCGATACTAGGTGAGGCGCTACGCCTCACCAAGTAATCGATTATTTTACACTGTTTTAAATGGAGGAAATCCATTGTTGCCACATTGCACGAGCCGCCGCTGAAAAAAATTCGTTTACGCAACTGCAACAGCCTAATGATCAATTTTAAGACTGCGAAATTTCACTTCTACGACCCCATATGACCGGTCAATGGTAATTCACCGGTGCACTGCCACAAACTGGTACACTTAACCATAACGTGAGGCAGATATTGAGTTAAGAAAACGAATATACTTGGATGTGGTGCGCATTTGCATACGCGGATCCACGAATCAATTCTTCTCACTCCACTCTCATTAGAATGCGTGTGTTAGAAAAGGACGGATTAGGGGCAGACACGTGATTCTTGCCCCCTCTTCCACTCTTATCTAACACATGCATTGATGCGTTAGAAAAAGAGAGAGAAGGACAATTTCCTGGATCTGCTAGAGCAAATATGGTTAAGGCGAGAGGCTAGAAGTTGTAGAAAACGTCTGATTGGCAGCTATAGTTTGTAGGCTATATGAGCGCCGCCATTGGTACGATTAACCCAGGGGCGGATCCAGGAAAGTCTCTAGGGGATGGGGGGGGGGGGTATTGTAACGTGAGTGGGGGGTGTGGATCGAGGGGTCCTCCCCCAAATTTTTTTGAAAATTTAAGCTTCTCTAAAGCCAATTTAAGGCATTTTTTAATCGTTTACTCCTTACTTTTATACTACCTCATTTCAATTTTTGTTTGTATAAGTGGAAGATCCCAGAATGCCAGCTATTTAATTTCTTTGCATTTTCGTAGAAAAAGTATGGCTAGTAGATGATAAAATTAAGAACCTATTGACCCCCCCCCCCCGCAAAACCTATTCTAATTTACCTGAGAATGCTTAAAAGCTCTTTAATTCTCCCCCCTTTCTCTTCCTCATACTGTTTTTAAGGGGAAAGGGGGTCCAAGGGGGGCCATGCTCCCTCCCCCCTTCCTCTGGATCCGCCCATTAATTGACCACATCAACAATCCAATATGTCTCAAGGAAGAAAGAGGCGTTTGTCAAGTACTTGTCGACAAAGCTCAAAGTTGCCACTTCGTTTACACTTATTGACATTTTTTAACCCTTTCAAAGCCACGCTTGAATATATTAATTTCTGCGCCCAAAACTGCTCCACAAAACTTTACTTCTTCAGTCACAATAATGGGGCTCTTGCAAACTTTTGCTATGATCAAACGAATAGTTAAATCTGATCTAAAAAACCAGTGAAAATCACGTACTAAAAAAGTCTAAAATTCAGCAATAAACTCAGAAAACAGGTGCAACAGCAAGATCGTTATGGCGGAGCTGCGTAAGTAACATGGGAGATTCCTGTCTAATTTGCCACTTTCTCTGCGAAAAAGACAGAGATATCGTCTCAAATTAGATAGGATCTCTCCCGTGATACCCTGCGACCTGCACGGCTCCGCCATTAAGCCCGATTCTTAGAATGAATATTGTGACCAGTGGCGTAGCGTGCAATTTGGCACCAATGTAATGTGTCCATTTAAATCCATTCAAAAGATCGAACTATTGGGTGTTCGGTGAACACCTTCGCATTCGACCTTTTACAAGGGTTTAAATGGACACAATACAACGTTTCCAAATTGCAAGCTACGCCACTTATTGTGACCAGTGACTTATTCTGCTCGTCGACATTTTTACTTACAGGTTTTTAAGCAAGAACCAACCCTTCAATCACCCGCAGAAAAAGTTTTCAAGAGCCCCTACGCTACTTCGAATTGCTAAGAAAAAGAATGTCTCCACGAGCGCCTGCAATCCCTTGGGTATGCAAAATTATCACCGAAGTGTAGGAAGAGTTAACTACTCACTTAATTTGAGTAAGCGAGTATTGATTCGTCTCCATATACTGGTGATTAAAGGTTAAATCCGCCGTTGATTCCGCGAAGCCACCAAATTACTAAAAGATTACACAGCTCTGTTCATGACTGTAATGCACGAAAATACTCAAAACAGTAACATTTTTTCAATTGGTGGAATCATCGTTGAGCTATCGAAATATCCGAAAAATACTTTAATTATAAAGGTTTCATGAAAGAAATGAAGTTGAACAGCACTTAGACGGTATCGAATACATCAATAGATGCAAACATCAAACCAACAGTATACCATTAACAAACTATTCGACGTAGGTGTGTGAAAACCAGAAAAGTTTGAGAGGATAACGGGAAAAAAATTTGGTTATTCTGCAAGATTAGACCTCAAGATCACTATAGGAAAATTAAGTGACAGATACAGATAGTTTGTCACAAGGTCCATATACTACAGGTCAGTCACTGCGCAGCTTCCTCGTCTCGCTCCGCGGCAGACCGCTGCCCCGCTCCCATCGGTGCCGGTTGAATCGGGGCGAGAAGGAGCGGGAGTTCAAATTAACGTGTGTTTAAATGGGGGGAAGCACTCATTTTAAGTGTAAAGTTCCGGCAGCACACGATGATTTTAATCAAACTAACGGTTTGAGAGTCTTAAATAGAGCTTGTAGATAAGTAGGAGCCCATTCATAAGGATTTAATATTATTTTTTCTATTTTTAAATGATTTTTAAAGATTGGGTACGAATACCGGCAGATCGGCTTCGCCCGTGATCCGCTGATTCACTGTCGTATCTCATTAATGTCTTTACCAAAGGGTGTTTTTTTTGTTTCCGCAGTTAATAGACGTCTTTACTTCTATATTCACGAATTCATAACTCAAAATATTAGAAGAAATAACAGTTAATGGCTGCTAAATATGCAGTTTGTTCAGCGGCGACACTGCAGACCGCTAAGCAAGCAGCCATTACCAGTGATTTCTTCTTATATTTTGAGTTAAAATTGTTTGTACATGAAGGCTAAGACGTCTAATAAGTGTACAAACAAAAAATAACACCCCTTGGTAAAGAAATTAATGAGATACGAGTGAATCAGCGGATAACGGGTGAAGCCGATCTGCCGGTATTCGTACCCAATCTTTAAAAATCATTTAAAAATAGAAAAAATAATATTAAATCCTTATGAATGGGCTCCTACTTATCTACAAGCTCTATTTAAGACTCTCAAACCATTAGTTTGATTAAAATCATCGTGTGCTGCCGGAACTTTACACTTAAAATGAGTGCTTTCCCCCATTTAAACACACGTTAATTTGAACTCCCGCTCCTTTTCGCCCCGATGCGCAGAACGGACGCGTTTTCGTAACCGGAGTGACTGACCTGTAGTATATGGACCTTGGTTTGTCAGAGGGAGGCGGCACGCGGAAACTGGAAATTTGAGGCATCCTTGGAATGCATTTTCGGGCTATTTTCCTCTAAAGATTAGTGGCTGCTGGGAGCCTCTGTGCACCCCCCCCCCCCGGATAAGCATATTCTATACTTTAGCGTCAAAAACTCGATTCCTCAGTCGAGACCATACCATAATACTATATCTAATATTCACGCAGTGAGTAGGTACCGTGATTCATCAAATACCACAAAATTTGAACATTGCTTTTACACAATACTTGTGTAAAAGTATCCAATTTTATTCGATTGATCGAAGGAGTCGTCAGCCTTCTTTTCTTGGAGCCCTACGTCCTTTGAAGAGAAGAGCCGTCGTTATTGGTCTCATTCTCAACAGGTGGTTGAAACAAGCGGCACTGACGCCAGCCCTCTAAATTAAATACAAACGAAAAAGTTACCTGCTAATATTGTTATCCAACTTGAAGAATTATCCAAAATCAGGGCCACATAAAATATTTCACCAAAACAAAACAGAAACACAGAAACCCACACAAATAAACCACTTGATATACAAAATTTGAATTTAGCGCACAACAGCTTCGTCACGAAGCGGTTAGGAAAAGATCACACTGAGAAAAACCGGGCCGTGAAAAATGAAACCACTGATGATGCTTCTATCGCCTTTTTCAATGAGCGCGAAAATCGTCGGTAGAGAAAAACACACTACAGATTCTACACGGTTTTGTGATGAAGTATCAATTTACCAGGTAAAAAAAATTCAGACTGGGACATAATAACACAGCACAGGCACAAACGCGTGGACTTTTAAAATAACACTTGGCAATGTGGGGTGAAACAAACACTAAAGTGTTAAACTGCGAAGGCGCCTGACGTGAACTGCCTGGCACGAGTATCCCAACGCGACTGACTGGACTGGTATAGGTAGGCAAAACACGAAACTAAACTTCTCTCGCGACGGGGCCAAAGCCAAGACAAGACAAGACGGTGGCGCGGTGGCGCGATGGTGCGGGTGGCGGGAGCGGGGCGGGGCGGGCTTCTCGTGCACTCGACGCGAGTCGGCCGGCGCGGCAAGGTACCGGTTCCTGTTGTTGTAAAGTTGGTGGTTGGGCTGGTGGCTGGCGATCTTGGCGCTGCGCTCCGTGTCTTGGCTGTTGGTCGCTGGGCGCTACGCCATCCACGGCCGGTGTGGTGCCCGGGTGCGGGGTGCCCCGTTCGATTCGGGATTCGGGTCCCCAGACCCAGCATCTCCTCAGTGATGATGCTGTACTTCCAACGATGCCAACTCGTGCGTGCACAGGGGCGGACTACCCAGGGCTGGAGCCTGGTGGACGGGCATTTCTGCACGGAGGAAACACCGAGGTGTTCGTTTACCAGTGACCGAAGTTTTCGGTAAGTGTGACCAATATTATGACTAGAGATTACTAAGTCTAAGAGATATGGCACTTCCTATCTCTGCCGTGTTGAAAAACTGTTGGCCGGGCTCCGTAAAAAACGCCTGCAGAATGGCCGTGATACAACGTGCAGTACGCTAGTGACCGTAAACATTGATGTTATTCATGTTGTTGGAAATGAGGTTAGATTCTCCGCAGCATCTAAATGTTTGTCATTTAATGGCCGATGGGATGATTAAAGTGACTTAGATTTTCAGATTCAATTTCAAAATATACTCAGAGCTCATTAAACTTCCCAAACACTTTATTAATCTTATTAATTTAGTTAGTGGCGTTGCTGTCAAACCTCATTTCAAACAACAAAAGTAACAATGTTCACTGTCTCCAGCGTACGCCACATTGCATACTTCGTAGGAGTCGAACAACACTTTTGAATCGTTATGCCATATCTCTTACGCTTAGTAATCTCTGATTATGACTTACACTTCGTTCCTATACTGAAGACTTCGGTACTCCTTACTGAAATTCGGTACTCACAACATTCGGTTACTGGAACCGAACACCCTCTGAGTTCCATATGAGCCCAAGTTATTTTCTTCACCCGGTCAAACTTGCACCAAACGGGCCGCCAAATTGCATTGGAGTCGCGCTACTATATGTAGTTGAAAATGGGAAAAATAGACGGGAAGTACTAAAAATAAAAGAGGAAAGTAAAGAGAGGGAGGTAAATCTGGTCGATATCAGTACGATTTGGCCCCTTCATCAATAATAGAGGGTTTTAGTAATGGCGACTGCCGGTGATGAGCATTCCAAACAAAGCCGGTTTGTCTCTCTCGCTCTCACGTGACCCCCATGTACTGCCATCTCACTCCAATTTCAAAAATCGTATATAGAGACTTATTTTGTAAAATTTTATGGCAGAAATGAATTCCTCGAGGCATTTTACTGTGATTTTGATAATAATGTGTCGTGAAACAAGGCCCTGTATACGAATTTTGGAACTAGAAAGAGATGGATATACATGGGGGTCACGGGAGAGTGAGTGAGATAGTTTGAAACGCTACGCGGGTTTTATCCCAACCGATTGCAACCGATGAGCGCATTGTTGTGGTTGTTTGCTAACCGTTGACTTTTCACTAAAACCGTCTATTAGGGGCCCCCAGATCAGTGTGAAGGGGCTTATTTTTTCAAAAGACATGCCTTGGACTCATGTGAATAGATATGATATGGTCAGTCTCAGAGTTGGGCAAATCGTTGTTTTCGATTACATAACAACATTCGACTGTTTGATTAAACTCTGCTTCGATAAAAGAATCGATTCTTTTGCATAGAGTCAAACGGGGGGGAAAAAATTGCAAAATTGCACTAGCCGTCAGTGGGCCACTTTTGTTCGAGGTAGCTCCGGTACAGCACGGGATTTGAAAGATGCGTTAAAAAAAAAAAAAAAAAAATTACATTCTGATTTTATTTTTATTTTTTCAACTCTCGTATGTCAGCTATAATTTGATCGAATTATGGGTAAGTAAACTGTGTCAAGTAGAAATTAAATCACCTCAAACAAAATGTAGAAGACAGGTCACAAATTTGAGAAATGACGTAATGCACACACAGCGAATCGATCAACCGCCCGTAAACAGCGCTCTATGCTCAAGCATATTCTGTCTCTTCATTCATTCATCAGTGCATGAGCATATCAAGTAGATGTTCTAAACTTAGTCTTGGGGGGGGGGGTGTTGATGAACTATAACAACGACGGAATCTCGAATTTCATATAAAAAAAAAGAAAAAAAAATATCTAAAAGTGTTCAAATTGCAAAAACAGGCCGATCACTCATAAGTATGGTATGCCACTGAATTGTAAAACCGGATTATAAACACAAAAGAAGTTCAAATAAAATAACTGGAGGATTCACGGGAACGGAATCGATTAAGAAAATTTAAACGGTGCACGGTGGCTCGAAAAATGGAATTTCCCGGACATAATTTTCTATGATAAAAATCAAGATGATGAGACTTTGACACCGAGTTAAAAAAAAGAGTTTAAAAAAAGTTAAAAATGAGTTAAAATCATTAATTTCAGAGCTTAGAATGAGTCAAGTATATAACATGATTTCCGCAAGAGAAGATCAACACCAAAATGTTTTAAAAGCAAAAAAAAAAAAACTTCCCTTGTCCTGAAAAATCTATGTTTTGACCCAGTGTGTGAAGGACCCAATAGTCCAACGTTACTCAAAACCACAGAATACTCTAATCAGAACGGAAACTCCCATGAGAGCCAATGGAAACAAGATTTGGAATTTACTGGCACAAACTGGCAACTGTGCCTACTCACTTCTCAAGATGGCGGACATGCTTTTTCAGGCTATACAACCAATCACAACTCGGCCAGTTGCCGAAGATCTGCCGAAGATTGCCGAAGATGCTCACTTTCGAACATGGCGGCCCGAAGTAAAGAATGTTTCAAAATGAATTAGAGTTTCCGTTCTGATTAGAGTATTCTGTGTCAAAACCAACGAGCTATACAATTATCTAGAGTGGCGGCTTAGTGGGTAACCTGCACAACCACCATGTGGGATTTTTAGGTTAGGTTTAAGCGAGTAATTTGCCCATTTGTTTCCGTGTATTTTGTTGCGAAGCCACCGCATAATGGATCAAAGCATGTTCCGGTCCATTGTGCGGTGGAGTCGCATCAAAATACACGGAAACAAATGGACAAATTAATCGCTTAAACCTAACCTAAAAATCCCCCATGGTGGTTCAGCAGGTTACCCGTTAAACCGCCACTCTAGATAAATTCATAGCTCGTTGCTCAAAACTAAGAACCATTATTAGCTGACTCATAATTTTTTTTCCGAGTTTTCGCTACATTTTTGAAGTCCAGTACGGCATGTATTGTATAACGTACCATTTGGCAACTCAGCAATGCCTTTGTTTGAACCCATGAAAAATATCGAACTATCGGATGCTTGGTGAAACACCTTAGAATTTGACTTTTTACGTAGGTCTAGTTAGACAAAATGCAACGTTGCCAACGTGCACGCTCACATGAAAGAAGTGTTTCAGCGATACCTACATATCGGTATGAAACCAAATTAAAGCTGTCTAAGTTTCAGCCCACCCAAGACACTTTGACTATCCCCTCTCCCGAAATAGACTCATTTGGCTAGTAGCTATTTTATTATCTAATTTGTCTGCTGCTTTCCCAGCACAGAGAGAGCCGCAATAGTTTAGACAGGATTCTCCCATCATAAATTTGACTCATGAAAAGCCACGTTGAAATTTTGTTTTAACGCTTTTCATTGATTTTGAGAGTCTTTGGAACTTTTTCATGCTCTCAATTCAATGGTGTAGCGTGCAATTTGGCAACATCGCAGTTTTTCCTTCTAAACTCAACAAAAAAGACCGTACTATTGGGTTTTCGGTGAACACCTTAGTGGCGGCTCGTGCAATATGGCAACAATGTCATCCCTCCATTTGATTGTATGCAAAACAATCGATTCGAAAGTGAAGCAGCGCTTCACCAGCAATCGATTGTTAAACATAGATTCAAATGGAGCGGAGACATCGTTGCCAGATGGTACGAGCCGCCACTGGCTGGAACACCCTCACATTCGACCTTTTACATGCGGGTTTAAATGGACGTAATACTCGTAATAGAACATTGCCAAATTGCACGTTACGCCCGCCAAGCCAGCCACTGACTCCCAGAGCTGCCGATTTGCGTAGATTTATGACATTTTGAAATTCACCGATGATTCCACCGGTTGAGAAAAGATTACGCAGTTCAATTCAGTGTATGACTGCGTAATGCATGTAAATACTGTGATCTGTAATCTTTTCTCAATCGATGGAAACGGCGTTAAGTAATTAAAATATACCGGTTGAGAAAAGATAAAAGACGCTAGTATTTTTGTGCATTACAGTCATACACTGAACTAAACTCTGTAATCTTTTCTCAACATGTGGAATCTTCGGTGAATTTCCAAATGTCATTAAATCTACGCAAATCGGCAGCTCTGCTGACTCCCAACGTTCTTCTCAAGTGATCTCACACTAGAGGTGATAATTTTCATTGTTGCAGCAAAAGTTTACAACTCCCTCTGCTGTGATATACGGAATTCAGTCATATAACTCAATGAGGTCACCACTTTTTGTACAGAGGTCATTTGATGGTGATGCTCACGGTAATTGAGAGAAAAAAAAATGAATGTTGCGACAGTTTAAATTTGAATTGATTCAAATTGTACGTAAAGTTGAATTTTACCCTGTCATCAGTAAAAATGCGTCATTATTTTAAACACAATTTAGGCACGTAATAATTTGAGATCACAAATTTGAGGTTAGTGACGAATGAAAACAAATAATTACTGTAAGCATAAATGAATAAAAAACAAATATAGTATTTCTCCTTAGTTCATATTATTAAGCATGGAACTGTAAAAAATTCATTTTATATAGATCATAGTGATTCATCGTCAGATACGGCAACAATGGCCAAACTCGAGGCAGCGCTATCGAGGTAAGTAACAGCTGGTCTAACCTCAAAAAAATTTCCCGACTTTTTTTCCCCCCTTCAAAAAACAATAAACAAATTCAACATTGAAAAGATTCACATTTCTAATCGTTATCGACCATATAAGAAACCAACTAATAGTCGCACTAAAACCAAAGAAGGTCGTATCATTTTGCTTCGAATGTTTGAAAAATTATAAAGTTCCTTGAAAGACCGAAAAAAACAAAAAAAAAATAAACTAGTTCCTCGACACAGTTTTACTGATGACTAATGTTCAGCTGAAAGATCCAGGTTAATAAAAACATTCCTCCGACTTCGCTCGCATCGCGCGATGCCCGCCAACGACTTCGCACCAATCAACAACTCCGTCCAATCAACGACCGACATCGGTCACCATGGAGCAACTAAATCTAGTAGCGACGTCTCAAGCAACGGGAGTAACTCGAGTCGCAATTCCCGCCACAGCGCCCAATTTTCATCAACATCGCAGTCATCTTCTTCCTCTTTCCGTTCTTTAACCTCAAAATTTACCGGTTCGTTCCACAAGGACTATCATAATCTTTGTCGAAGCAAAGACCGTAAACCTGTGAATTTTTTCAAGCTCAATCCGTCGAGCTGTAAAACGCGGCTGAATTTGTGCGCGGATAAAATAAGCTTCCGCGACTGGGAATTAATTTTCAGCGCGTTACGAGTTGACTCGACGCTTCAGTCTGTTTCCGTCCAAAATCGCCGCGTCGGAATTTTAAAGTTGGGCCACTTTGACGATATCGATACCCGCGAGAAAGCTCAAAAGTTTGATCGCGTTCCAGTGATTTTGACCTGTTTCTTAATGCGGAAACTTGCTTATACTTTAACAGCTTGTTTGAATCGAACTAATTCACTAACTAATTTGCATTTGGAGGCATTACCACTAAAAACAGACTACATTAATATCCTTTGCAAGGGCTTGGAAAAATGTACGAGTTTATCACGTCTTGCTTTGCCATACTGTCTAATCGGTGACGATGCTTGTGTTGTTTTGTGTCGGGCTTTAAAACACCTGCCAAATATTACTATCCTCGATTTGACTTCGTGTGGTTTGTCACAGATCGGTGTTGATAGCGTCGTTAGTGTCATAAAATTTCAACAACTTTACAGATACAGCGAGTGTTGGGAGAAGTGTTTGCGATATCGAGCTATCGACACGGACGCAGCTGTTTCCGGTTTGCGACGCGTGACTTTGAACCAGAATCAGCTGATCGGCGATGAGGGGGCGATTAAGATCATAGATGCTTTGATCGATGATAATTTCATCAGAGCCGTCGACCTGCAGAATTGTCGGCTGACGGAAAGGATCCTGCCTGATTTGTCGAAACTGATCGAGACGAATAGGAGACTGGTCGTTTTTGACGTCAGGTTGAATAGGATCGGCGAGCGTGCCATCAGTTTGATCAAAAATCGACTTCCGGTGGTTTCGGTTCCGGTGGGGGTCGGCAGCCAATGGGAATGGAAGAGTCTCGAAACGCAACTCAACGACGTGTGGAAGTCGAACAGCGCGGTCGCGATTCGGAAAAATCCGCGGATCGCGAAATCGTCGTCGGATCTAACTCGCCGAAATCCATCGTCCACCGGTGAGTCCGGAGGTGGTGGTAGTGTGAGTGACGACTGTGACGAGCGTCTCACTTCCGGTTCCGGTTTGATACGCGATTTCGCCACCCGCTTTGGAAATTCTCTGAACAAGCCCTGCACGTGCAAAGAGTGTCCATCAAACTTTGAAGTGTCCTCCGTCTCTGTGGAACACTTACTGTCGGTGAAAACCCCGGAGAGCGGGGCTGATGTTGCATCACCAGAGGGGGAGAGCCCCTGTCGACTGGTCATCTGTCATCCGCAAATCGAATCTCCTGCATGTAGGTGTCACCCTTCGCACACTGTCGTCGAAAAACGCGGTATTGTAAAAAGCGTGTCATTCCTCTCGCGTGGAAACGAACCGGAACTGAACCGAAACGTGGACGAAAGCGGAAACGGCGAGGGTGATGGAAAACCAAACAAAATTAGTCTAAGAACGGAGGAGAATCTTTCAAAATTCTCGTTTCCGGTTCACGACACTAGTTCCTCGAACGTTAATCAGATGAATTTGGAACGGATCGAAGAAATGGTTCACGCAACGGCAGAACGACTCAATTTCGGCGGTGGAATGAACAATCAAAGGCTCAACGAAATTAAGATCAGAAGTGTTTCACCCGAACATCTGATTAACCCCTGTTGCAGTAACAGTTCAACGTTTAGTAATCTGAATATCAACCGTTTGATTTGCGATGAGCCGGACCGCGGTTTGATAAACAGCGACCGTTCGCCTTACAACAGTTTGACGCGCAAGAATTCGACGGAGGAAACCGGTTTAATTAGCCGTGATTTGAAGTATAAATTCGTGTTCAACGATGTAAACGAGGCGAGAGAAGCATGCAAACCGGTTGACGCCAACTGCAACAATTCGAATCACAACAATTTGATGAATGGTGGACAAGATTGTAAAGCAGACGACACGTCAATTTGTAGCAAGAAGTCTACAAATTCGGCTTGCAAAAGTTTAATGAATGACAATTTGATGAACAACAGTACCGTTGAAGGTAAATGCACGGACGAAAAATATAACAACATTACATCGCACAGTAGTTTGAAAAATCCAGGCTCGTCGGTTAACAGTGTGACGGCAGACGATTCGTCGACAGCGTACAACGGGAGTGTCGAGGGGATCCTTCGCGCCGTTTTTCGAGACCGCAAAAAATTTAAAAAATCCTCCATCGACGCCTCATCGGATTCGAATTTCGGCTCTCTGGACTCGGCCAGCAGCTCGCTGACGTCATCAAAATCGTCGAATTCATCGAAATCCATCGACTCGTCGAAGACTCATCGAACCGGCTCGACAATTACAAACCCATCGAGAGCTCGACTTATCGAACTTCTACTCAGACGACAACCGTCGATGAACATTGGTCAGACAACCATCCAAAGTTCGACTTGTCAAGAGTTTCAGCCCCAGTATCCCGAGGACACGCCCAAAGCTATATCATAAGTTTTGCAAGGGATGAATTGCGCTGCGGTAATAACCGTTTAAAAAGTACAAATTAAAAGTCCAAATTTTTGTCGACAAGTACTTCGGTCGTTTTTAAGCAATCATTTGGATTAGTTATCGTAAAGCATATCGATGAGTCCTATTTTACATTACTTTCCGAATTGAAAAAGACAGGTTTTAGTAAATTGATTAATCGATATTGACATGAAAACACTGGCTCAAAACAAAAGTAGGTTCATTGAGGTTTAATCAGAGATAACTAAGCTAAAGAGATATGGCAGAACTGCTCAAAACTGTTAATCGACTCCTACGAAGTAGGCAAACTGGCATACGATCTGGTGGACCATTTTTGTAAACAATTCTGAAAGTAACCGAAGTGCGTTTGGCTGGCAGTAAATGACTTTTGACTAAAGTTTTAGTGGTTATTTTGGTGGTTAAATTTTTCCCTTGACTTTTTCCATCTTATCAACGTGTTTGGAAAGCAAAAAAATTCAGAAAAGTGTGTGCCTAGAATTTATTTCCACTAACAGCAGTAATAGCAATGTTTACGAAAAATGGTCCACCAGGTGGTACGCCGTATTGTATCACGGCATATTTGAAGGCGTTTTTTACGATTGTCGATTAACGGTTTTCTAACATGGCGGGGATAGGACTTGCCATATCTCTTTAGCTTAGTAATCTCTGGGTTTAATGGATTTACCACTGATGGTTCCAGGAATATGCCTTCCTCTTGGTTTGTCTATTCGAACGCGTCTGCGTTAGAAAATAATGGGTTAGGGGCAGTTTCGTTATTTTTGCCTCCTCTTTCGTCATTTTATAACAAATTCGTTCAAATGGCATTCGCTAGATCCGCCTCTGTTAAATTTCCTCATAAAGAGTTCTCAAATGAATATGGCATTAAAATAAAAAAAAAAACGAATGAGTCCTTTTTGCGAAAAAGGAATCGTCTTTTTTTCTGAAATTAGATTTTTAATGTAATTTTACCAGTGAACCTCAGCATGCACCTATCTTCTTACGAAAAAAATATAATACGGAGATAGAAAAAAAAAAAAACATTTCGGAGCAAAAACGAGTTGAACCGTCATTATGATCATTGTAGGTTATCGTCATGCTGACATAATCGGAGCTGCCGTTTTGCGTATAATCAATGCTATTTTTCTATTCACCGATGATTCCACCGGTTGAGAAAAGATTACACAGTTCAGTTCAGTGCATGACTGTAATGCACGAAAATACTCTGATCTGTAATCTTTCCTTAATCGGTGGAGACTCCCTCCGTTGATTAATTAAAATATCCGCAAGTTTTTCAAAGTCATCGACGACTCTACCGGTTGAGAAAAGACTACAGATGCGAGTATTTTAGTTCATCACAGTAATACACTGAGCTAAACTGTGTAATCTTATCTCAACCGGTGAAATCATCGGTGAATTGAAACATACGAATAATTATACGCAAAACGGCAGTCCTGGACATAATGGTATCGTTGTGATGTTATGGAATGGTCCTATGATTTCATCGTGCTATTTGGTTCTCCATTTGTAACATGATATCATAAAAGTAATTTTTCACCAACTTGACAGCCAATTAGTTCAAGAAGGATTCAGAAATTATTCTAAATTCGTTAAATGTCTTTTTTTTTTAACCTAACCGATAAGTATAGTTTCTAGTCTAATAATAGTAATAACTTGTTCTTCGTGTCATTGAAATGAAATTGATATTTGAATTTTATTGGTCTTCTTTGTTAATGATTTCCTAAAATAATTTTTTGTTATTATTTTTTTTTTTTATCAGGAAATTAATATCTTCACCACAACCTGTTCCATCAAGCTTCATAGTGGGTATTAGTCTAATCAAATATAAAGGAAGAGCAGTGGCGTCGCGTGCAATCTGGCAACAATGCAACTGCTCCATTTAAACTCATTAAATGTATCGAATTTTTCTTGTGCACTGTGCACCCCCTGAATTCGATATTTTACATGAGTTTATCTGGATATAATACATTGTTGCCAAATTGCACGCGACGCCACTGAGGAAGAGTCATGATGACAATGAACTCTCTTTTAGTTACTATCAATATATAAACAGGGTGTTTCAGGGTTAATTGACGATATTAATTGAAAAATCGTAGCTCCAAAGGGAAGCATTTTATGGCCCACGTTTATAGGAAAAAATAGTCTTATTTTTACTTGAATAATCGGCTCAAGAAGTTTCCGACGTTAAATCTGAAACACCCTGTATGTATATGTATATATCAACGAGCTATAGCGATATATAGAGTTATATGGGACGTGATATTGAAACTTTAAGGAGACAGCCATGATCGAAATCTCTCAAGGTCATTTTACACGGGCTCGCTTTGTTTACCTCATATTTTTTGATCTTGAAAAGAAAGTTGTGACAAATTCATTTGAAATTGGTTTCAAACAAAAGTGCAAGTGTTTGAGAGTGGCCTTCGATATACATCGAGATACTAAGACATGCCACGATTTTTAGATACGTTATCTCAAAACAAGGATATGAATGGTCAATTTAAAATATGCGCTCTTTTACTAAAACGGTCTATACTTGCATTTGCATATACTATACGTTTGTACGTCGCGCAGCGCCGTATACATATTCTTCCAGCTCATCAGCGCACCCGCATCACCCGCATGCAGTGAGTGCAAGAGCAAGGAACGAGTGTTGCTTTCAGTATCGTCTGATATTGAAGGCGCAACTTCTGTCTTATTTTCTCTATAAACAGTCCTCGCTTTCGACGCGACCCGCACAGTGGTTTGAGCTCTGGACCAGCATCGTCTCCATACATACCTGGCTGCTTCTTTGAGGTTAAGGTCGTCTTAGCATACGTACGTTTAGGGGAGAATGAAATATTGGTGAATCGTGATTTATTCTCTCTAAATACGATTGGAGGTAAGGTAGTTGTCCCAATTACCGCCACCCTATTAATTTATTCTTTAAAATAAGCCTAATTTAGCAGACAAATTTTAGAGTATATGGGATCAGTGTTTTTCATAGGTTGGCTGAACTGGTGAAAAAAGTTTGAAGTTGATATTTAGCAGCTTTGTGCCCTCAAAAAATCACAGAAGTCAACACCTGCCCAACACCACCTGTTTGTGTCGATTTCTTTCAGTAGTTACTGATTAAAAAGCTGTTCCCTTTACTTTCTGCTTTTTAAATTATTATGATTTCATTATTTCCTGAAAATAAACATGATTATTTGAATGAAAAGCCAGTGAGCATTTGTATGGCGATAATTAGGACAACTGATAAGACAATAATTGGGACGAAGCCACTTATGGCATGGCAGTAATTGGGACATGGGCCATTTTTTCGAGTTTTCTTAATAATTTTTTTCCTGATTGATTACTCCAATTTCTTATTTTTTTTTTTTTTTTTAATAAAACTGGAATGTATTTGAAGGGTTTAAGTGAAAACAGATCCTAGATTAAATAAAAATTGAAATTTTTACAGGTATTTACGGAAATTTTTTCTTAAGGGTGGCGGTAATTGGAACATCTACCTTAACTAAGCCCAAACTTTCATTACTGACGTACTTTTCCAATTTTGGTTGAACTTCAAAAAACCAACCGAATACTCAATAAAGCCATAAGCATTCCATAAGCAATACCAAGACGAACCCTAACCCCACTTTTTCCAAAGAATCAGGCGGGTATGTATAGATACGGTATTGTCTGCATGGACAAAATGACGAAACCCTACACGGAAAAAAAAGATTAGTGAAAATAACCATACGGATACCTGATTTTGGCTCCTGCTAGATGTTATGGTAAACTTGACCAGCAGTATGGTACATTTACCGATACTTTGAGTAAATTCGACATGCAATCAGGTAACATCACCTAGTACCTAGTCAAAACATAGTATACTTCTAGTTAACATTACCATAACATCTAGCAGGTGCCAAAATCAGGTATCCGTATGGTTATTTTCACCGTAGTTTTTTTTTTCGTGTAAAAAAATAATTTTGATACTTTGGCAGTTTGGCCTTAGTATGTTGTTAAGGAGGATTTGTTGGTCAGGAATTCGCGATTATTAGTTTAATGTGTGCATTTTATTTCAGTAAATTGTTTTATTGCATTGTAGATGATATACTGAGATTTGCGCATACATTGCATTGACCAATGACCGTCTTCCACGCCATAGCCGTAGCCAGGAACTTTTGTCATTCTCTCTCTCTCTCTCTCTCTCTCTCTCTCTCTCTCTCTCTCTCTCTCTCTCTCTCTCTCTCTCTCTCTCTCTCTCCCTCTCTCTCTCTCTCTCTCTCTCTCTCTCTCTCCTCTCCCCCTCTCTCTCTCTCTCTCTCTCTCCCCCCCCTCTCTCTCTCTATCTCTCTCTCTCTCTCTCTCTCTATCTCTCTCTCCCCCTCTCTCTGTCTCTCTGTCTCTCTCTCTCTCTCTCCCCCTCTCTCTCTCTCTCTCTCTCTCTCTCTCCCCCCTTCTCTCTCTCTCTCCCTCTCTCTCTCTCTCTCTCTCTCTCCCCTCTCTCTCTCTCCCTCCCCCCCCCCCCCCCCCCTCTCTCTCTCTCTCTCTCTCTATCTCTCTCTCCCCCTCTCTCTCTCTCTCTCTCTCTTCGGCCATTTGACTGCACGAGTTAGAAAAAGACAGAAACATGGGCTGAAGTCACGCTGTTTTAATTTACAGTGAAAAGTAATGCGTGAATTTCATTCTATTCTGAACAAACTTGTGGGTCATAATTTCGAAACGGGCCAAATGGTGTCCCAACAAGATTACATTTTTAAAAAAGATCAAAAAAGTTCGATGTTTCGATTTTTAAGTCGAAGGAACTTAGTTTTATGAGGAGCAATAGTAACAATTGCTTTAAAAGTTATTTAAATACTAATTTTAATTGTTTTATGGTTCAAAATGTCCGTCGGTTACGCGTCCCCCACACGAGTTTTTGGTATTTAACCTAAGTTTTTGACCATATTTTGAGGCTGAAATAAATTTTGAAGATAGTGGAAATGCTCAAAAAACTTCGTAGAGCACGTGTAAACCATCGTTTTTTTACGAAATCACTTTTCTTCATGCCATAAATTGTGAAAAATGGTGGTCCCCCGGTTCCAAAATGTCTGTCGGTTACGCACGGATTTCACTGTTTCACAACATCTTAAAAGTTTATTTAAGAGTAAAACTGGGTAACTTACGATTTTCTCAACCACACTTCAACGTTCTAAACAGAAATTATCAACATCTGTGCAAATGGATTTTATTTGGAAACGATTTTCACCAGCAAATCCGATCTCGTGATTTGCCTGTGGTCCTAGTCAGCGAAACTTAAATATACGAAAAAGGTAGGTAATACAGTAAAGTTCCACCTTGTAATTTTTAATTCAATTCAACTACCGTAATTTTCTTTAAAAATCAACATCAGAGATTATTGTAACAAGTAATATTGTTTTTATTAAGTACTTTTGAAATAGTCGGTTACGTAACCGACAGCGTAACCGACAATCGACAAGTTATTTACCATTAGTTCATCATGCCTTTCTGGCTGTTTCCGCTGCACATGAGAAATGTCGGAAATTCAGCGGCCCTTCGGTAAAAAGTCTTTTCAAGTAGTACTGAAGGTAAAAAATTACTCATTGGGTTTAACTTTTGACTTGAAATTTTCATGGAGCATGCTCAATTGGCCCGATTTGAAATCATGACCCTTGTGTCAATTTCAATATATAGAAAATTTCATTAGTACAAGCTAAAAATGCCGAAAGTTTCCTCAAAGCTGAGCAGCGGGGAAGATGGTTCCATGAAGATGTAAACAAGAGGCGTGCCTCCAGGCTTCATTAGACCCCTTCTTCTTCTTCAGTTTTCAGCAGCCAATCAGTGATGGAACCTCGTAAGGCGATACTCTTTCATTTATAGGGACTCCACATCACACCCTTTTATCATAGACCAGTGCAGTAGCGCACCGAGAGTTTCTTCATTTCTTTCTTTTCTCCATTAAGAAACGTATGTTAGACAAGGATGGACAAGGGGATAAAATCCACTCTTTCTGTCCTTTTCCTACTCAATACATTCAAATGGGAAATGAGAGAGATGGAAGATATCCTGGTTGCGCCAGTGGACCAGTACGATGTCCAGTTTTGTGCATCGAAGTTTGATGTCCAAAAAATATCGAAATTTTATCGATGCATCGAAAAAAATTTTATCAAGCCAAAAATGAGAATTCACTGGAAATCATGATACTTTTTTTGCTTTTTAGATGGTTTAAGAGGAAAATATGACGTTTAAGTCTGTTTTCGTCAAAATATCGATGAATAACGAGTTTCATCAACATTAGCATCGAATCCGTTCGATCGCAGGAAAATATCGAAACTTCTATCGATACATCGAAAATAGCACAGACCTACTTTATCATGACGTCATGAGAGGGATTTTCCTCAAACTCGAGAAGAACAGTTCCGGGGGGGGGGGGGGGATAATGAGTAACCATAAAGTCGTTTCGTGCAGAAAAAACGCACTTGCTATGAAATCCTCTTGAAGATACATCATTTTTGCACTCAAGCAAACGCCGTTTTCGACCGATCCAAAAATGGAACATGGCCTATGACACGGAGAGTGTAGATAAATACACACTCTCGTTTTACAGCCGATTCTTCGATTATTTGTAGAGCTATACTGCGACATACAAATACGCGAATTTGCATTATTCGTATTAAAACAGAAGATAGATGATCACTATGATGAACGAACATTAATGAATCATGAATCATGAATCTGAAATTCCGTGAATTTTCCTGTAGATAGATAGCAACCTTTCCTCAAGGTCATGCGAAGCAAAACATCATCAAACGAACCGACATGACAAACACATGTTTCACACCTGTTCCAATATAAGTTTATTTTTTACTCAAATATACAATGAAGAATATATAAAGCTCGAGGAATAAGCGCAGTAAAGTTTCAACGACCGTATCGATACTTTTTGTCAGTCCGCATCTATAGATCAACTGGATTTCCAAAAATGAATTTCCAGTTCATTTTTTGTCTTGGCATTTCACTGGTAAGTTATTCCGTTTTTAACACACCATGCAAATCATTTAATTTTCTTCTTTTGAAGAAGTGCATAGGCGGAACTAGGGATTTTTTTCTAGAGGGGGGGGGGGTTGAGCATGAAAAAAACTGTTTATTTTAATTTTTATTTTATTTTATTTTTTTGCTTCTCATGGGTTTGTTCTCGGATAACTCTGACTCCTTGCAGTGGCGGCTTGTGCGATTGTTGAACAAATGTCGATGTTTGAACAAATGTTGTGCTTCCCAAGACCATTACCACTATCTCTAATTATGCTGTTTTGAATCATCTTTGTGTATTTCCGAAGAACTTTTACTATTTTGGTCGAGATGAGAGTTCCTGTATAATAAAGAGTCTCGCCATACGGGGTATCGATTCTGATTGGTAGCGGGATTTTAGGCTGTCACGCAGCTGAAAGAGGCGTTCACTTTGTGTGGTTTCTCCATTAAATGATCGTTAACCCATAACATCCTGAATTATTTCATTTTTTTCAACCATTTACAGAACAACCCTTAATAAAGCAACCCCCAAACCTTAAAAAAAAAAAAAAAAAAAAAAAAAAAAAAAAAAAAAAAAAAATCAATAATTTTTAGAATGCCCAAAAAAAGCTGATGCCAGATGACATTTAATTTTTAACATCTGATAGCCAATCTATTGCCCCCTAATTTGAAAACCCCCAAAAATGAAAACTACTCTCTAGCTGTAGCCGTATGGCTACGCTATAGGATGTTATGGAACGCCTCCTTTGAGGAGGCGTAGTGTTCGTTATTAAAGTTACGGGCCTTCAAGACTTTAATCGAGCTTAAATACATATATCCTACTATTTTAAACTTCCTTAACTCAAATTTTGTGCATGAAAATTTGACTTTTCCAAAAAAAATAACGCAATCAACCCCTTGCCGCATAAGCGCCGTGAATAAGGACGCCTCCTAGGCGAACGCAACCAATCAGAGCGGACGAGGACGCTTCCTTCGCCTCCACGGACTTCTTCTTCTTCTTCTTCATTCTTCGCTTAGCGAGACTCTTTTATATGCAGGGATACTCCCCAAGGATAGTTGAGTTATGTTTCGATATAGGGTGACTGAAAAAAAAGTCCCCACCCAGAAGTTGGGACAGTCGCTGCTGGAGATATCGAAGGGGCTTTCTACCATTTTCAAAGACACTTTTTACACAAACCTGCTATGGAAAAGACTTGAAAGTAAGTATAAGTACGTGCAAATGAGGTGCGGTGATAAAGAACTTAAATCTTTGGGGCGTGTGCAGGGGCGTCATTTCGAGTTCGGCTTGGGGGGGGGGCAAAATGTAGAGACTTTTTTTTTTGGCTTATCAATATTATTTTAGACATTCTACAGCCCTGCATATCCTATACTTACGGCCCTAAATTGCAACAAAACTCGTTAATGAACACCAAATTCTAGTTTGAAACTTTTTTACTTCTTCTTCTAAAAAAAGGGGGGGTCATCACTTTTAGACTTTTGGCCGGCCCTGGGGGGCAAGTTGCCCCCCCCCCCCCCCGCAAAAGACGCTACTGTGAATAGGAGAAGCTTATTCGATTCTTTAATTTCTCGAATGGCAACCACACTAACTTCTGAGTGGGGACTTTTTTTCAGTAGCGGCCCGTGAGATTTGGCAACCATGCCTTTTTCCCCACTTAAACTTAGGTAAAAAATCGATTCAAGCGGAGGCTGGCAGCCTCCTCGAGTTTCGATTGTTTTCCATGTATTTAAATGGGATAAAAACACTGTTGCCAAATCGCACGAGCCGCCACTGCTTTTTTTACAGTCTCCCTGCATAGCATATAATCTCAAAGTGTTTCAAGAGCATTAGGGAAAACGTAATTATTATTTACGCATGATTTGAATCTCACAGTGTTTCAAAACGTAAAGGGAAACGTAATTAATCTTTACGCATGCTTTGTTCTTTCTCAGCTAAGCCTCGTCTTCCTTTCTCCAGCGAATGGGGAATTAACCGGAGGGAAAAAACTGTATGCAAGAGGCGTGCGCCCTAAGGTAAAGTAAATTCAGTTTACTAGCTGTTACAGTGTGTTTCAAAAACCATTTCAACTGCCATTGTTTTGAGACAGGTCGCGAAAAGGGAAAAAGGGAGAAAAGGTCGAACACGTAATAATTGTCGTGTAATTGTAATTACACTTATGTATTTGGGGAATTACGACCCACCCCCAGTGGCGTACGCATCAAAGGGGGCTAAGGGGGCTAAATCCCCCTGAGACCTCCGATTGTCAGGGGTGGAGGGGAAAGGACGACAATTTTCAGTCAAACGCTCATCAGTGCAAGCCCCTCCCAAAATAAATCCAGCGTACGCCACTGCTCCCCCCCCCCCCCCCCCCTACCCTTGAACGTTGCAATGGGTCTGTTGCAAACTTTTGCTACAGCGATAAAAAGTGTTTACTCTAATGTAAAATCGCCTGAAAAGTCCATTGGTGGCATCATAAAGTCAATAAATACAATATTAAACTCACAAGAGGCGCTTATCGAAATCCAAGATGGCGGCAAAATATCGAGGAATCTGAATGTATGCACCGTGATCATCCAAGGATTGCCAACTTTGACAACCTCACTGCAGGTAGAGGTTATGTGTTTATTTACGTTGCAATTGGTTGTGATGGATATTGTGAGGTTGGCTATCCTTGGATGTTCGTGGTGCATGCATACAGATTGCTCGATATTTTGCCGCCATCTTGGATTTCATTAAACGCATTTTGTGAGTTTATTATTGCATTTTATGACTTTCTGATGCCATCATTGGACTTATCAGGCGATTTTACATTAGATTGCACACTCTATAGCGCTGTAGCAAAAGTTCGCAACAGACCCATTGGTTCATTTAAATCCTCGAAAATATCAACTTCCATCTTTCGCACGAGTTTAAGACGAATAAAATGTATCGATGCAAGATGCCACGCGTTACAAGTAGGTAACGATTAGAAATACTGAAATTCATTACCCTCGTCTAACTTGTAATGGGTCTGTTGCAAACTTTTACTACAGCGCTATAGAGTGTACAATCTAATGTAAAATCGCCTGAAAAGTCCAATGGTGGCATCAGAAAGCAATGAAATGCAATAATAAACTCACAAAAGGCGTTTAATGAAATCAAAGATGGCGGCAAAATATCGAGCAATCTGTATGCAAGCACCACGAACATTCAAGGATAGCCAACCTCACAATATCCATCACAATCAACCACAACGTAAATAAAAACATAACCTCTACCGGCAGTGTGGTTGTCAAAGTTGGCAATCCTTGGATGATCACGGTGGATACATTCAGATTCCTCGATATTTTGCCGTCATCTTGGATTTCAATAAACGCCTCTTGTGAGTTTATTATTGTATTTCATGACTTAATGATGCCACTAATGGACTTTTCAGGCGATTTTACATTGGAATAATAATTTTTTATTGTTGTAGCAAAAGTTTGCAACAGACCCATTCGTTCATTTAAATCCTCGAAAATATCAACTTCCATCTTTCGCACGGGTTTAAGACGAATAAAATGTATCGATGCAAGATGCCACGCGTCACAAGTAGGTAACGATTAGAAATACTGAAATTCATTACCCTCGTCTAACTTGAAATTCAACTGATTATATCCATATTTATTTTTATTAATTTACTAATTTCTCTCCATTAATCCTTTTAAAGCCAAGCCATTTAAAGCCATTAATTTAAAGCCAAGTTTTTCTCTTTTGCAGTGCGGCCTGGAAGGCGAACCACCGTGTCCTCCGCCACCGGAAGATTGATTGAAAATTTCTAAAAAATAAATATTTACTGAATAATTTTGTAATTACTGAAAGTAAATCAATCTGCGGTTAAAAAATGCCCATTAATTGTTTTTATTCGTATTTTTTTTGTTCTATGTCGTTTCAGTTTTTTTTTTTTTTTTTTTGGTAGCGATTTGCTGTGTTTTCATTCCTTTTACTTTATTTATGTAAGTCTGTACATCTATGTATTTCATCATTTCTTTATTTTTCTAGTTTCCGTGTTTTTCACATTGCTTTTCTGAAATTAAACTTGTTGCCCAAAAAAACAAAACAAAAACAAAAAACAAAAAACAAAAAACTCCGAGAAAACTCTGAGGATAAAAATTACACACTTCATCTCACCCTTGCAAGGGATACCATGGTCGCACGATCAAGCGATTGTTCCAAAAACGACCTCAGTTGTTTTTAGCTGAATGAGGAATGATAGTAACACGTAATTTCATCAAATTTGGTATCCGAGTGTAATTTTTGTCGCTGAATTCAATTTGAAATATGCGGAATGTGGTCGTCACCGGAAGGCTTTTCAGGGAATGAGCTCCTCCTGAGATGGGGGATAAGGCTATGTCAACTCGACAATTCTTCTAAAATCCTCTGAACGTAAAAGATTTTTTCTTAAATTTCCCAAGTTTTTATCATCATCATCAATGTGTGAACTGATTTCTCGGACAAACCATTTATACATTTTCGCTAACGATCAAATACAGTGGCGGCTCGCGCAATGTGCCAACAACGGATTCGCTCCCTTTAAACCTACGTAAAATAATCGATCCTCGGGAATTTTATCAAATCCTTGAGAAATCGATACGTATGCATAGGTTCAAATGGCAAAAAAACATAGTTGCCAAATAGTACGAGCCGCGCCGCTGATCAAATGCTGCAGAAAAAGTGATCTCATCTTCTACCGAAAGTTTTTCACGAGCGCGATTTTTATAACAGGTTGAGTGGGGACACTGGGATTCCTGATTCGGACGAGAAACGCAGTCTATCGGTTTTAGGAACTAACTCTCGCGTATTTTCTCTATGTAATATGACTTTTTTTGTTTTTACATTGAAAAAAATCAATTGTTAAAGCAGCAATTCAAAATTTGCTGATTTAACAAAAATTGAAAGTTGCTAAATCAACCAGGGTTTTCTGTTAAGTTAACAATTTATTTGTTGACTTTACAAAAATAGTTGTTCAATCAACCACATAATGGTGTTCTTTCAACAAAATAGACATTGTCAATTTAGCAATTTTAAATAGTAAAAAAAATACAGAACTGAACAAAATTAGTTGATCTAACAATTCAGCTTGTTATATCAGCAAAATAAATTGCTGATTTTACTTACTAATTTGTTATTCCTGCATGAAAATTATTATTTTTACTATTTGATTTGCTGGTTGGGCAAAGTTAGTTGTTAAGCTAACAAAATGAATTGCTGATATAGTATTTGAGTTGTTAATTTAATAAAATTATACGTTAATTCAGCATATCATTTTGTTCTGTGCTTTTTTAACTATTTATTTTTTTCAATGTACGTGATCCATTAGCAGTGGCATAGCTTGTGATTTGTCAACATTGTGCTTTCTCCATTTAAATCCAATTAAAAATATCGAACTATTAGGTTTTTTCGTTGAGCAACCTCGAATTCGATGTTTTCACATGGGTTTCAATAGAGAAAATATATAACGTTGCCAGTGGCGTCGCGTGCAATCTGGCAACAATGTATTCTATCCATTTAAACTCATGTAATAGATCGAATTCAGGGGGTGCACAGTGCACAAGGAAAATTCGATATATTTAATGAGTTTAAATGGAGCAGTCGCATTGTTGCCAGATGGCACGCGACGCCACTGAACGTTGCCGAACTGCACGCTACATCACTGCAGACAGTCAGGCAAATTTTGACAAAAGTAAATCATGATTAATATGATCATACATAAACTTTTTTTTTGAGTTCCAATCAAATTAGTTTTGAAAGAGAGGACAAGCGCAAAAAAAAACAAAAAACAAAAAAACAAAAAAACAAAAAACACCAGTAAAAACAAATTAATAAATCACTCACAGTAAGTTTCGTAAAAAGTCATTACTGCGGAAAAAGATCAGAGCATACCTGAAACAGAAAAATATATGTTTTGAAATACACAGTTACACACATGGAAGAAAAAAGGAAACAAAGAAATTAAGAGCCTTCAATCCTTGATATAGGCAACAACAGGTGCCATCGCCACCATCTGGTAGGGGGAGAGAGAGATGAATAGTAGGAGGGATAAAGAGAGTGGGAGAGAGAGGGAGAGAGAGAGAGAGAGAGAGAGAGAGAGAGAGAGAGAGAGAGAGAGAGAGAGAGAGAGAGATTCCATTGACTCGCTCCACTGTTTGCCGTACTATGTAAGTATATTAAATGACACCGATGATTTTTCTATTCTCCGATGATTCCACCGGATGACCAAGAGATAGCACAGTTTAGTCCAGTGTGTGACTGCAATCCAAAAAATGCTAGTTTCTATAATCATTTCTCAATTGGCGAAACCAGCACATTCCTTCAGCCTGGAAGCAAGCTGAAGTAATAATGATACACAAAGCTGGGAAGCCGCCTAACGAAGCGTCCTCCTATAGGCCTATCTCATTGCTCTCTAGTATTGGGAAATTATTTGAAAGACTATATGTGAAACGTTTAAAAAAAATCGTTGAGGAGCGAAAAATTATTCCGGATCATCAGTTTGGTTTCAGAACTCAACACTCGACCATTGAGCAAGTGCATCGACTGACTGAGGTCATTGAAGAGACGTTAGAAAATAAAATGGTCTGCTCTGCTGTTTTTCTCGATGTAGCAAATGCTTTTGATAGAGTTTGGCACGAAGGGTTGTTGCTCAAACTGTACAGGCTTTTGCCAATAAACCATTACCGTCTTTTGAAGTCCTATTTGCAAAATAGGTCATTCAGAGTGCGATTTGACGGTGCTTTTTCTGTTTTCAGAGAAATCAAAGCAGGAGTCCCACAAGGCAGTGTTTTGGGATCAATTCTATTTAATATTTATACCAGTGATGTTCCTCAGACTCGTGGGACTCGCTTAATGAAATTCGCTGATGATACAGCCTATGGGACCAAAGGTCGTGATCTGTATCTCGCAAATAGAAAGCTGCAAACGGCACTTAACAGATATTCTAGGTGGTACAGAAGGTGGCGATTTGCCCTTAACCGCCAGAAATCTGTGCATATCATATTCACAAACAGGGTTGTAGGCTACATGCCAATATTCTTAGGTCCCAATCCTGTTCCTTATTCAGACACGGCGAAGTATCTTGGCCTGACACTGGACACCAAATTAAGGTGGAGAGCTCATGTCAAGAAAAAACGGGCTGAGCTAGGTCTGAAATATAGGAAAATGTACTGGCTGTTAAGGCCAGACTCAAAACTATCCGTTGATAATAAGGTCCTACTCTATAAACAGGTATTGAGACCAGTATGGGCGTACGGTTCCCAGTTTTGGGGGTGCACCGCAAATAGTAACCTGAGGCCTATTCAAACCTTCCAGAATATGGTCCTAAGGAAAATTGTTGGGGCGCCCTGGTATGTCAGAAATTCTGACATACACAGGGATCTAGGCGTCGATGACGTCAGAACCCACATTAAAAAAATAGCTGAGAGGTACGAAGCTCGGCTACACTCTCACCCGAACATAGAAGCTATTCGCCTTCTGGACAATAGCAATGTCCTGAGAAGGCTCAAACGGCGCAAGCCTTTTGAGCTGGCCTCGGATTATTATCATAAAATCTGAGGGACGGGGGTCAACTTTTTTCTCCTTTTTTCCCTCCTCCACTCAGAATTGTCTTTACCTTCACTTCACTTTCCTCCATCTTTTCATCCCTTCATCCCATATCATCATCGTCATCATTATCGTCATCATCATTTTTATCTCTCGTTCATTTTTTTTCAGGAACATAAAACTAAGGAAAATTTTACTATATCCATAAATATTTACAAAAAATCATACTGTGATTATTTTATACTATTTATCATAAGAAAAAAACAATTATTGTACTCATGTTGTATAGTCGTGTTAATAAAACTTGTATAAAAAAAAAAAAAAAAAAAAAAAAATTATAAAAAATAACCGCGAATCTTTTTGAAGTCCACAGTGATTACTTCACCAGTTGAGAAAAGATTCCATAGATCAAAGATCAGGATATTTTCGTGCTCTGCAACCAAACGTTTACTAAACTAAACTGTGATATCTTTTGGTCAGGTTCATCGGGTGAATTGAAAAATGTCATTAAATAAACATACAAAACGGCAGCTCTGATGATCGGTATGGACCGACTATTGAGAGTGATTAGCTTGTTCTGTTCCGTTTTGTTGGAACGATCGAACTGCGCTGGCAAACAGCAGCAGTAGCGCACCGAGGTCCGAGAGTTTCTTCATCTCTCTCTTTTCTCCATTAAAAAACGTATGTTAGACAAGGATGTACAACGGGATAAAACCCCCTCTTTTGGTCCTTTTCCTACTTATGCATTCAAATGGGAAATGAGAGAGATGGAAGAGATCCTGGTTGTGCCAATGAACAGCAGTAATAAAATGTACAGCGCTCCATCTTGTTCCATCTCATTTCATTGAATCCTAGTAAAAAAAATAAAAAAAAAAAAAAAAAAAAAAAAAAAAAAAAGCCTAATGTTTCAATTCAATGTACGGCTACAGTGCATTGCTGCCAAATTTGGCAAAAAAAAGAGAGAAAAAAAATACAAATACGATTTTCTTTGAAGAGCAACCCCTTAGCGTGCAAAATTTTTAGTCGGGATGTCTTTCTTTCTGAATCATATCACCGAATCTGCTGAATTCCAAATAGGGCTGTTGAACTCGTTTGCTGTAAGCGATTAAAGGGTCGATTCAGATGCAAAAATCTTCAAAAATAACGATGGTAGCACCAAAAACTCACGAAATTCACTACGAGACTCAGTAAATGTATTTAAATGCATGAGCATGATGGCGGCATATGACACTAATAATAAGAGAGTCCCATCTCAATTTCGTTACTTTAATTCTCATGCTTGCAAGGAAGATTCACAGAGTAATTAGACACCAGAGTTTTGATCATCATCCGGTTAATGGTACCGTCTATTAATCAACAATCGTTAATATAAAACTAATAAAATAATAAAACTAACTTTTTAGGAATAATATCTTCTTGTAATAAGAAACTCTTTTTAGACATAGAGAGGACAACTGGAAAACTGAAACACTGTACCCATGGATAGATCGTTTAAATAAATAGAGGAACACCTGTTGACGCACCGGTGTCAAAGGAAAGTCGTCTCTTATTGGTCACTTTTTGATGGAGTTATAGTATTATTAGATGGGAATTTCCCATTATTAGTGCCATACGCCGCCATCACGCGCGAGCATTTACTTGCATTTAAGTAGTTTCGGAGAAAATTTCGTGAGTTTTAATAGTACTATACCACTGTTAATTTTGCAGGTTTTTTCATCTAAATCGACCCTTAAATCGCTAACAGGCATAAGTGTGCAACAGCCCCATTGTTCAATTTGGCATCACTGGTTCGAGATCAAGGAAGAGTTAGAGGAAGGAGCGGAAAAACAGGGAATGTAAAAAGGGAAATGGCAAGAGACGTGAGAGTATTTTACCTCTCTCTCACTCCCTCCCATATTCTCTCTACCTCTGTTTCTCTGACTCTCCTTCTGTCTGTCTGTCTGTCTGTCTGTCTGTCTGTCTCTCTCTCTCTCTCTCTCTCTCTCTCTCTCTCTCTCTCTCTCTCTCTCTCTCTCTCTCTCTCTCTCTCTCTCTCTCTTCTCTCTCTCTTTCTCTCTCTCTCTCTCTCTCTCTCTCTCTCTCTCTCTCTCTCTCTCTCTCTCTCTCTCTCTCTCTCTCTCTCTCTCTCTCTCTCTTTCTCTCTCTTTAGCCCCCTTTCTCTCTTCTTCCTCAACTCACGTTTCTCTTGTTTTTTCCTGATGCGTTGAATAGATTGACGTTTGAGTGGCTGTCGGTCCGTGGCTTGAAGCTATGTTGTCAAATTTTGAAAAAGAATCTTTGACTGAGTTCAGCAGTGCACCGAGAGTTTCTTTATCTCTCTCTATTCTCCATTAAAAAACGTATGTTAGACAAGGATGGACAAGGGGATAAAACCCCCTCCTTCTATCCTTTTCCTACTCATACATTCAAATGGGAAATGAGAGAGCTGGAAGAGATCCTGGTTGCGCCAGTGAATGAGTCCGTTCCGTACTTTTGCTCCAACTACACAAAATCTTGATCCTTACGTCAAATTAGGCAAAAAGAACAATGCGCATATTAAAAACGTTCAAAAACTACTCAAAAACTCAGGAAATCATTTCAAGTTCAAACAGCCCGCGCGCTATACTAGACACTATTTGTACCGGCATACTAATACATAGACGGAACCACTTTGTATATGTATAAACAGCATCGTAATTACAAAATGATGGAATTTCCTTCTAAATACATGAAATATTGGCTGCGTTTGTTGTCTGGTCTTTTCTGGTTTATCAAAGATTACAAAATTATACAAGCGAGTCGCGTATGCATCCAAAATCAGTGAATCAGTTAGCCATCCAGTTTTTCAACACACTTTCACAAGACCTCAAAAAAACTTAAACCCATTACCCGTTCAAACTTTACCCATTTAAAGCAGTATAAAATTTGACGATTTTGTGCACAATCTGGCAAGCGTGGTATAGAGTGTTGCTGTTGCTGTATTCTGGCCGGATGGTCGTTGGAGGACCAGAGGGCAATGAGCATGGGAGAGGGGGGGGGACCCGATGCCTCCAGCAACCACAGATGCCGGGTCGTATGAAAGAAGAGTAATAAATAAATGGTGAAAAAATTAAAGGATTTGGGGAGGTGGTGTTTACTGGTGATAACTGGTAAGAGGCCGTTTGAGAAATGGAGGCGGAGCCCATCTGATAACATTCGAAGAATTTTCAATTTTCATCCCTTCAAATCAAATCAAAACTTGCTCGAAGCTGCTTTGGCACTATTGATTCAAAATGCGGTCTGATGAAAATCCAAAGCTCTAAATTTCATTTTCATCCAACTTCTTTACGCAAATTGAGATAAAAACGCCGAAAAATTATTCCAAAGATTATCGGTGAGCTCCGCCTTCTGTTCTGAAACAAACTCTATTCAATTTCATCCCCCCCTTAATGAAAATAGAAAGTCAAAAGAAAAATTGAAGGTTTTTGCCACAGTGAATTTTAATAGATGTTTATTTCAAATCAATGATGATTATCGCGAATGTTTGATTAGTTTCAAATAACAAACTGTAAATGTGAACTATACAAAAAGTTAATTGGTCTTCGATTAATTTGCTTAGGCTATCTTCCTGGATCTGTATTGTGTAAAATATACAATCTATACAAATCGGAAAAACAGCATTACTCAAGAAAGAGCAATTCCAATGAAAATATCAACTCTGAATTAGCACTTTGGCAACAATGTTTTCCCTCCATTTGAATGTATGTTAAACAATCGATTGCAAGAGAACGGCCGCTTCACTACCAAATCGATTGTTTTACATTGAATCAAATGGAAGGAAAACATTGTTGCAAAATTGTACGAGCCGCTGCTGCTCTGAATAGTTTCAACGAAAATAATGGTACAATGAAGCATGTAATTCATATGCGGATACAGGAATAAATTGTCTTTCTCTCTCTCCGGCCGTTTGAACGCATGTATTAAAGAAGGATAGCAGAGGGGGCCATCACGTGACTTTAGCCCCTATATATCTCCGCCCTTTTCTAACGCGCGTGTTCAAATGGTACTAGAGAGAGAGAAAGACTGAACGAGGCACGAATGAATGCAGTGTTAGTATAATAGCAACCACTGGCGGATTCAGGAATTTATCCTTCTCTCTCTTCTCCCATTAGAATCGCGTATGATAGAAAAGGACAGATTAGGAGCAGTCACGTGATTTTCGCTTCCTCTTCTATCCTTTGCTAACACATGCATTCTAATGGGAGAAGAGAGAGAAGGACAATAACTTGGATCCGCTAGGAATCTATCCTTCTCTCTCTTCTCCCATTAGAACGCGTATGATAGAAAAGAACAGATTAGGGACAGTCACGTGATTTTCGCCCCCTCTTCTTTCCTTTGCTAACACATGCATTCTAATGGAGAAAGAGAGAGAAGGACAATAACTTGGATCCGCTAGGAATCTATCCGTCTCTCTCTTCTCCCATTAGAACGCGTATGATAGAAAAAGAACAGATTAGGGGCAGTCATGTGATTTCGCCCCCTCTTCTACCCTTTGCTAACACATGCATTCTAATGGGAGAAGAGAGAGAAGGACAATAACTTGGATCCGCTGGTGATAGCAACAGCATAGAAAGTTCTACATTCAGTAATAACCTCATTTTTTTCCATAAAATTGCAGTGTTTTTTTTTATTTAAATTCCAAAATACAAATATGTACGTTTAATCTAACATAAAAAAAGACATTGGACATCCTGTTGGATCGTTAGATATATTTCTTAAATGAACTCTTGTTTTTCTCTACTTTTAGCATTTTACAACCTAAATTATAAACAACTTGTGTAACACTCAATCTCAATTTTTCATCTGAAAACAACAACTCGTTTTTGACTATTATAAGAATAATACTTTCACTTCTAAAGGTTTTCACATTTGAAAACATTGACACTCCTAGATCACAGGCAGCGTGAACCAATATTGAACCGTACCCCCTTTCTGCATTACATTAAAATAGATGCATTACATCCTTCTAAAAATTGAGTAAAAGCTCTTAAAAGCTCTTAAAATCTCATATTTCCACATCGGCGGATACAGGAGTGTGTCTTTCTCTCTCCACATCCATTCAAACACATGTGTTGGAAGAGGATAGCAAAGAAGGCCATCACGTGATTTTAGCCCCTCTCTCCGTCATTTTCTAAAACACGCGGTAAAATGGAAGGAGAGAGAGGAATACAAATTCCTGTATTCGCCTATGTATTTCCATGCGTACAAGCGTTAACGCACGAGGAACAGGAATCTGCGACCAACTCATTCTCGCCAAAAGTGGACATGATCCCTCTCAGTAATAACCAATTCAGATATGATTCATGACAGTTTGCACTTTGGTTTGAGATCGAAAAAAAAAATAGCAAAAAATTAGTGAAAAAAAGTTTTGTTGTTGTTGTTGTTGTTTTTTGTTTTGTTTTTTTTTTTTCTTAAGACAAAGTGAAACCGAGTCCGATGGCCTACCAAAACAATTCTAGCCAGAAAAGAGATATAGTGACTAAAAATATGTACTAAGCGACTTTACTGCACTATGCCATTTGTGGCTGAAGGAAATTCGTCAGAAACCAAGATACACAAATGAACAGATCAATCATTTCGTCGTATTACATTGGTGATTGAAAAAAAAGTAATTGAAAATCATAGATTTCAAATTTTTAAGCATAATTTAAAACTTTCAGTGATATTTCTAGGTTGTAATTACTTGTTATAAAGAGCTCTTTATGATTGAAATTGGTCTTGAAACTTGAAAGTTGTTAAATGATAAGTTGATGTTGGCGTTGAGGGGCTAAAGTCACGTGGTGGCCCCCTTTGCTATCCTTTTCTAACGCATATGTTTAAATGGAAGGAGGAGAGAGAGAGAGAGAGAGAGAGAGAGAGAGAGAGAGAGAGAGAGAGAGAGAGAGAGAGAGAGAGAGAGAGAATGAATGAATGAAATGAATGAATGAATGAATGAATGAATGAATGAATGAATGAATGAATGAATGGATGAATGAATGAATGAATGAATGAATGAATGAATGAAATATTTTTATTTACATTAATCCTACCGAGAGAAATATAATGAAAGAAAAACACCGAATGAGTAACAAAAGAGATCAAAATGAATAACAAAAGAGATCAAAATAAATAACAAAAGAGATCAATGAATAACAAAAGAGATCAAAATAATAACTAAATAATAAACAGAAATAACAGAATAAGGACTAAAGCCGCAGAGGTCAAGTCAAGAAAGAGAGAGAGAGAGAGAGAGAGAGAGAGAGAGAGAGAGAGAGAGAGAGAGAGAGAGAGAGAAATTCCTGCACTCGCCCATGACAACGAATATTTTTGATGGTAGCGACTTTTCGGTAAATGTGGCAACTGCGCATGCAACCGGCACGCCGCGGCAAGGAAAAACATAACCTTAAACCGACGCGTCCGTGCGTGAGAGTCTTCGACCTAAACGGACGCTCAGATTCTCCCACGCTTCCAGCTATAGACTCTGGTTATCTTGACTCGATTATTGGCTTCACTAGATAGACTCCAGTCTAGCAGAATTACACGCCTCACTAGTGTGTATACCTATACATGGATTCAAAGCTTTTTATCGATATTCTCTCGTATCGAACTAACAAGGAGCTTCACAATCGACTGACTGTTTTAGAGATGACATCATACGAAACACTACGAGTAAGATTGAAATAACAATGCTGCCATTCGTGTACAATTAATGGCATTTTTTTAAAATTCACCGATGATTCAACCGATTGAGAAAAGATTACGCAGTTAAGTTCAGTTCATTACAGTGATTTTCGAACATACTCGCATCTGTAATCTTTTCTCAATCAGTGCAATCGCTGTTAAATTATTAAAATATATGCACATTTTTCAAAATCATCGACGACTCCATCGATTAAGAAAAGATTACAGATGCGAGTATGTTCGTACGTTATAGCCGTACACTGAACTGAACTGTGTGATCTTTTCTCAACCGGTGAAATCATCGGTCGGTGAATTTGAAAATGCCATAAAATCAGTGGCGTAGCGTGCAATTTGGCAACGTTGCAATGTGTCCATTTAAACTCATGAAAATGATCGAACTATTGGGTGTTCGGTGAACACCTTCGCATTCGAT
>VMOF01000013.1:35893460-35968460 GCA_011764245.1 Trialeurodes vaporariorum | reverse complement strand
CCATCATTATAAATTATACTCATGCACAAATTGTTCATTATTGAATGAATAACACCTCGTGATGTGTGTGGGAGGGGGATGGAGGGTAGTTTTGAGCTTAAACGAACGTTTTGACGAATGATGTAGGGGCGACTTGTGCTATTTGGCAACCATGTCTGAGTGCAATTTGAACCTAACTAAGGTAAAAGTATCGATTTCTCGGAGATTCAGTATACATCCCTTGAAGATCGGTTAATTTACATATCACCTTTTTACCACCATTTAGGCATCACCTTTGGGTGCAAATACAACTATAGCTTGGAAGCGTGCGCTCGTGTACAAACCAAATGTAGGGTAGAGTGGATAAAGGGGTTCTGTGACACTTTTTTGATTTTGTGAAAATCGACTGTAAAGTTCAAAATATTGACGTTTTCGACATTTTAGCTGAACATATCAACCGCAACAGCTTTGAAAGTAGGGTCGTATCCTACATTTTTTGAACCAAGTTGGAAAATTGATAAATAGATACCATCGTAACTCCTTCATCCACTGTGCTAACTCGATTTTTTCCAAAATGTCACGTAACCCCTTCACCCACTCTACCCTTCAAATACCCCTTTCATTGATATTAGACCTCCAAGCGCACCAAATCCACAGTTTTTATTACTTTTTTTAGACTTTTAATTTTTTACCAAAAAAGGGACAGGTCCTTCCTGTTCAAACATGCGCTAATGGGGAAAAATACATTTAATTAGAGCTTGTTTGGAAACCAGCGGGCCGATCATTTACTTTATCGTTAAGCCGATCGTTAAAACTGTCTACGAGTGATGCTAATGGTCGAAAATTGTAAAAGTTGGCTGTTGCTATGGTAACCATCGTCTCGTTTTATAACGGCTATTCATGAGTAACCTTTAAAAAACGGACACTAACGATCAGTGGCGGCTCGTGAAATTTGGCAACAGTGTACTCCTCCCATTTAATCAATGCAAAATAATCGATTCTCCCGGAGGCTGTCAGCCTCCTCAAGAATCGATTCTTTTACCTAAGTTTAAATGTAAAAATTGCTTGGTTGCCAAATCGCACGAGCCGCCACTGCTAACGATGGTTACCATAGCAACGGCTAAGTTTTACAATTTTCGACCAATAGAATCACTCGTAGACAATCCTAACGATTGGTTTAACGATGAAGTAAATGATCCCCCCCCCGCTGATGTCCTCGAACGACAATCGATACGATTTATCGCTCTGCTGTAAAACAGTCTATATTATGATGTCGAAAAAAGTAAAAGACTCCTCACTCGAATTCCTGACCACTGGGCGCCATTGCGGAGCGTCAAGTCATCAGCGCCGTCATTTCCCTTTTATTCCAATTGTAATATTATGCTAATGGCGAGAACATTTTGTAGCCTCCGCGAACTCAAACACACACACTTTTTTTTTTTTTTTTTTTTTTTTTATCCATACGCACTTACACACACGCATAGCAACAAGAATATTTGCAATTTTTTTTTCTTTCTTCTTTTCTTTTCGACCGTCTCCGATGCTTGTTAATGGTTGCCGAGCGCGGTGTTTACGCAGTGAAAGTTCTCATCTTCCTTTTTTTTTTTTTTTTTTTTTTTTTTTTTCGCACAGCGCCTCGCTTTCAGACGCTTTTGTGTTGTGAAGAGCGAAGCAAGCGAGGGCGGGAATCAGCTGATTAATTAATTGGAGGAGGAAACAATAAAGCAGGTCCAATTAGATGCCTTTGGCTCCTCCCCCTCCTTCAAGTCAGGTAATACAAGACACAACACGCTGGGATTCGAGATTCGAGTCACGGCGGAGGAAGAATAGGATCTTCAACGTGAGATCAGGCAATTCACTTCGATATATCGATCCGCCAATAGATGCACGGTTCGTAGTTGGATTTCTGGTAATCTGTACAGTATAAAACCTCGAATAATCCGAACTAATGGGGCGGTCGGTCGGGATAACGGAAAGTTCGAATAATCCGGAGTCCGTTACTGACGGTTGCTACTTTTCATGAAATGACTGAAAAGTCAATTAAAATACTGCAAACTATTTTAATTTTACACTTAAAACTTTTAGCTTGATATTTATATTTTACGACTGAGTTTTATAAAGTTTGTATGACATTTACCTATTTAAAATAATCCGTTTTACAAATTGAGTGTAATGGAAAACGAAAGGGCCTGCCTGAGATGCGTCAAGTTCTTTTGTGACCGGCGAGTGAAAGTTAAGTGAGGAATTTGTATCGACAAAAGAGTTCGGATAACACGGAGTTCACCCACCAGATTCTTGCATTTTTCATTCCACTGCAATAATTTCTGTATGCAGCCGTCGTAAAATTCTTTCCCCATACTCCTGAACCAGGTTTTGACGCAAGCTGTTGATCCAGCTTCAATCCATAGGCGAATTTTCGCGACGAATATATTCGACAACAACATTGCAAACCTACGCATGACAACAGTGGATGACACGAAACTGGATCGTGTTTTTCGAACTCTTTCGGTGTTTTCAGTCATCGATGGCATCAATTCGAACTTGAATTCAAGTTCGGAGCTGAATTCGAAATCGAATTGATGCAATCGCGATGCCCCAAAAACACATCTAAAAACACAATTGAGTTTCCTCGAATATGTAGTTAGGTTGGTATTGTTTATGATATTCGATCGCGAAAATTCGCCTCATGATGATTACACTTTCAGTACTGATCGAAAGTTTGAAGATCGATGCAAACTGGACCATTTTATCAGTAGAAGAGGAGTCTATTCTGTAAACAACATGCACTTCGGTGTTACAGAGACATCTGAACCGGATATAATCGCATAACCTGCCGAAACTCGCAGACTTCGTGCTAGCTTCTGTAGCACTTGAAAAGGTGGGCACATTTGGAGGAGAGACGGGTATGGAAACTCCACAATATCTCCGCAACGTGTTGTCCAAATTTAAAAAAAATTATAGCTCATTAGAAATCTGAGAGTTCGTACTATTCAACACTGGGTTTTTTTTTCTAGCATAGATAGTGTCTGAGAAAAAAATAGGTAAACTTACTTTAAAATCCACCCTCGTACTATATGCCAAAAATTTTGCCCCGAGTAAAATATCACAGCTGACACGGAACCGAATCAGAACCGATTAGAAACCGGTTCCGGGCTGCGTAATTTCGGTTCCGGTTCTGTTTGAAATTTTCATCCAGGTTCCAGTTTGCCTAAAATCAATCGGTTCCTCAGGTTCCGGTTCCGGGTTCCGAATCGGTTCCCATCCCTGCTGCTCAGCCCCCCCCCCCCCCCCCCCCCCCCCCCACCATAACAAAATTCTAAATCCGTCTGTGACAAAATGACGTGACAAGAAAAAGTACCTACTACCTATGTAGAGGCCGTTTCAGATAGCTTCGGTTCTGACAGCTCTTTGTTTACATTCGCAGAATCCAGTGTTATCATTCGCGTGAAAACATCGACCCTACTCACTGCGCGAATCATCAGAACTTTTCGCCGCGTAATAGACTCGGTTAACTATCGTAATTAGTGAATAATTAAAGATTTACTATTTACGATGTTAACCGAATCCACTACGCGGCAAAAAGCTCTAATTATTCGCGTAGTGAGTGGGGTCGAAGTTTTCACGGGTGGTAACACTGAAGTGAGCGTGCGCGGAGAACCAAGTATCGTCCTTCCACGCATGTAAACAAAGAACTGTCAGAACCGAAGCTATCTAAAACGGCCTCTATCTGTCTATAAGATGTAGAAATGAACATCCCGACAGGTTGGGGTCAATGATCTGAACATAACAGAAGAGGATTGTTTACAGGGAAACTCCACGTCGAAAAGCGGAGGGTTTTTTTTAGGACCACTTCATCTCTCCGAATGTGGCAAGCATGGAAGACAGGTAAGCGTAAGGTAAAGGAGACGGAGCTACATGTCAGTAAAACAACAGTCAAATTTTTTACAAGTAAATATATATTTTATGATTCATATAAATTGCAGAAGCGTTATTTTGAATGGAGCCACGCTCCTTTTTCCTCATTCTTTCCTCTATGTATAAACGTATATAAGGAACGGCCCCTTAAAACATTCCGTTAGTACTTTCTTGTGGATCATCATTATTGTTAAGTTGGGGTTTCTTCAAAGGAGCACATCTCATGTTTCGAGGCCGCCTTTTCCCCTGAGATGCACAACTGCCGCAATTTCAGGGCTGCCGTTTTGCGTATACAAAGACTCACAGTCAGAGGGTCTACTGTGAAGGCGTCTACTTTTTTAAGACTACTGAAATAATATCTACGCTCAAATGACTATGTTTATAAAATGTCTCCTGCGTAAAAAAGGGCAACAGCAAAAATGACTATTTTCTAGAGTCTACATATTTTATTTTGTTTCTGCACATGTTTGCCTACCTTTTTAACTGTCTCCCAAAGAAAGGAAAAATGTCCAATTCCATACACAGTGCAGAAAGGCGGGGCAAAAAAGGTTAGAACCAGTGTCGGGCCACAACAGGATTCGACAATTGACATTCCATAAAGAAATCTTACGCGATGATTATGCGTAAATAAATACAATGATTAAACATATTTCTATTTAAACCTGAAACATTTTTTGTTTCTGTGCATTATAATTTTTTTTTTTTTTTTTTTTTTTTTTTTTTTGCATTAGCAAATTTGCCAACGAGATTTATCTATTAAGTTCGTCCAACGAACAAAGTGAAACAAAATAACGACCTCATTTTCAAGTTTACACAGTTAACCGCTTTTAATTTCACTTTATTGCATCTAATTGAAGAGCAAGATACAACAAAAGAGAAAGAAAGAGTTAAGTCACGGGTTTAAAGGCAGTCACGTGATATGTTTGACCAGGAGTCGCACTTCGATGCGTGATGAGGGAAAATGAGAAGCACGAGCTATTACCTTAAATTGAGGCGTTGAGTGCAACAACGACAGTTCTGCGATGTATTTTAAATGGGAGAACTGTTGTTCTTGCACACAATGATCGTACGCCACAACTTGAAGAGAAGCAAGCGGCTTCCTCTAATTTACGTTTCATCTTCCTCTTGTTTGAATGTTATCAGATCTATGAACGGTATAAGTCGACTGATCCAGACAACCCCCCCCCCTTTTCTTTTCCCCACAGTCACAAAATAACAACGATAGTAATGCTGGATGGGTTTGAATTAGTGAGTAATAAGGAAAACGAATACTGACGAACAGGCTATAGTTATACCCTTGCAGATCTGGCATGGGAGTCGGGTAGGCTCCTTGCATACACAAAATAAATTCGATCAATATTAAGTTTTACTGACCCTTGTTTACGATTAAGTTACCAAAGTATCAGTGACGACTTACATGTAGGTAGTATACATTCATGACTCCTGTTGAGAGTTGGAGTCCGTCAGGAATCTTCGATCGAGAGGAGCGAAGTCTTATCAATTATTATTGGATGGGCCTGTTGCTAACTTTTGCAGTAGAGTTGATTGACCAGGGCTGCCGTTTTGAGTATAATCAATGCTATTTTTCAATTCATCGATGATTCCACTTGTTGAGAAAAGATTACACAGTTCAGTTCAGTGCAAGACTGGAATAAACTAAAATACTCGCATCTGTAATCTTTTCTCAACCGGTGGAGTCGTCGATGACTTTATAAAACTTGCGGATATTTTAATTAATCAACGGAGTTTCCACCGATTAAGGAAAAATTACAGATCAGAGTATTTTCGTGCATCGCAGTCATGCACTGAACTGAACTGTGTAATCTTTTCTCAACCGGTGGAATCATCGGTGAATAGAAAAATAGCATTGATTATATACGCAAAACGGCCATCTACACCCCTCACAAAAACTTTTTAAACACGCCCAAGAGTGTTCTTTAGGAGGGGGGGGGGTCCCCTAAAAAAAACTCTTGGCCACTCCCAAGCCTGGATAAGTGTGAAGGAAAAGTTGAAAATATTATGATTTTACTGAAGAAAAAAAACGGTCTCCCCATAATCGATCCAAGTACTAACTACGCTTGACGTTACTTAACTTTACAGCTTGAAAAAAACGGTCTCTCCATAATCAATCCAAGTACTAACTACATACACTCGACGTTACTTAACTTTGCCACTTGAAAAAAAATCAGGCGCCGAGATTTCCGTGCGCCGAGATCTCCCCGCGCCGAAATTTCCCCGCGCCGAAATTTTTGCGCCGAGATTTCCGGCGCCGAAATTTTCGCGCCGAAACTTCCGGACACCCAAAACGGCATGGCAGCCCTGATTGATTCCTATGTAAAATTACTAGAAAATAATGTTGAGAGCTTCAGGAAGTTCCAAAATCCACTTAGAGAACCAATAAATGAATTTAGCAAAATTACAATTAATTATAAAGTATTTAATAAATGTTTACAAAAAAATAAAAATAAAAATAAAAAAAAAGGCTATAAACCGGGAATACATATATACTTTACATAAAAAATATTGCATTTTATGAGATGCGAATTTTGCAAAATATACAAACTGCCGATTCTGCTATATAATTTTTGTTTCATTAGAAATTTTGCCGCTAAACTTTAGTTAGAGCTGCTAAAAAGAGTTTATGCCCGGTTTTTCGCAATCATATTTCAAATTTAGATTAACGCTATTTTGAGTGGCAGTTTTGAATTTTACTCCTTTAAAGTAAAGACCAAATTTTAAGGTTTACGGCTGTAGTATTTCGAATAGGTCTTGAGTAAAACGGACAGCTAACGTCAAATGGCGTCATCATGGTACGCTTCTACATTTAAGGTTACATCATAACTATCGCGCGGGCCGAAAACTATTGAGTCTTCGGGCTCCTTGCAGCGTCAAAAATTACAAATTAAAAAACAAAAAAACAAAAAACAAAACAAAACAAAACAAACGTATTAAAAGTAAGGTGTTATTACATGGTTTGAGTGTCTAGACTCTAAATCACCGTGCAGTGTTGCCGGACTTTTTGTTAAAATTCGTCCACTTTACACGGATTCTAATAGAAAATATAAACAAAAGATCTAAAGGAAACAAAGTTTAGGTACAACCAAAGCAGCCTTTTAAGTAGCTTCGCAGAGCGAAAGTTCTATTCCTACCGCAGAAAAATGCAGCTGTATTGAAGCACTACTAGAGGAACAGCCTCTCTTTTTACTTTTGATCTACCGACGTAGTGCTTTGGTAAAGTCACTCTTTGCTTCGGTGGAGCTAGAACTTTTGCTTTGCGAGGCTATTTTAAAAGGCTGCTTCGGTTGTACCTAAACTTTGATTTTTTTCCCGTAAAGAAGTCGTAAGGCGTGTATCTAGCAATACTGAGATCATGAGGCAATCTCATGTTTGTCCTCTCATCCTTCGTTCTATTCACAGTGTTGTCATTTTTTCTGTGTTGCCAGATTGGGGTGAAAACGCCGTATGTTTTACATTGAATCATATGGGACGATACGGCTTTTTACCCTCGATCTGGCAACACTGCATTTTTCGGATAGCTATCCGATTTTTCCCTACTGACACTCCTAAACTCAATCAACGCTTTTATTTGCGCGAGCGTAATGGTGGCTTAGGGTAGTACTAATGGGAGATTCCTATCTTAATTCCGTCACTCTCTCCATGCTGACAAGGACGATTCACAGAGTAATTTAGTCACCAGAGTAGTGATCCACATCCGATGAATGGCACTGTGACATCTAGTGACACCGGTGTCAAATGAAATTCGTCTCTTATTGGTCACTTCTTGATGGAGTTACAGTATTGGGAATCTCCCATTATTACTGCCCTCAGCCACCATTACGCTCGCGCAGATAAAAGCGTTTATTGAGTTTAGGAGTGGATTTTGGAGGTTTTTAGTGCTATTATCGTTATTTTCGGAGGTTTTTACAACAGAATCAACTATGAAATCGCTAATAGAAAAAGTGTGCATCCGCCCAAGACAACCTGGCAACATTGCCTCTGTACGAATGTTCTCAGATCTAACTAAATTACAGCGATGATGTCAACAAGTCAACATCAGCGCGAGCGTCTCGCGATACTCGTTCATCAAACAAGAAAACATTTCGGTCATGAAATCCATCAAGCATCAAATCCGAAAGATTTTCGAGTTTCGGGATTCGAGCTCGAGTGGAAGATGTTAATTCATAATTCGAAGTTCATGCTAAAAGTGACAGCGAACACGACGGCATACAGTGGAACGAAACAAAGAATTTCTTGGACATAATTTTAAAAATAAAAATCAAGATTTTATATATAGTTAATATACAAATAGATAACTTAAAAATGGGTGAAATAATGGGTCTGTTCACTGCTGCGTACCTTACTTTTGTTACAACAATATAGAACCTTGATTCTTACGTAAAACTTGGCGAAATTCAAAGTTCAAAAACCACTCAATTAACTCAAGAAACCAATTCAATTTCAGACAACCCGCGCTACACTAGTTACTACTTGCAACGGCATGCTACTATACATAGTCGAAACCACCGTGCATTCATATGTAAACAACATCTTAAGTACAAAATGATAGACTTTCCTTCTATATACATGAAATATTAGCTGCATTTGCTATCTGTGGTCTTTCTAGTTTATCAAAGATTGTACGTATCTAATCTAAACGAAACATTCACATGTTTGCATAAGTTCTGTTGATGTTAACATAAACGCGATGGTTTCGTCTATGTAAGTTGTATGTCGGTGAAAATCAGCGCAGGTTGTTCGAAATTGAAGTGATTTCCTGAGTTAAAGAGTGGATTTTGAAAGTTTTTAATATTCGCATCGATATTTTCGCCGAATTTTGTGTCAGAATCAATGTGTCATATTGCTGTAGCGAAATTATCTGCGCAACAAACACATTCACTGAAGAGCTTAAAATGAATCAAATAACACACTATTAACACTAGAATGTTTTTTAAGCAAGAAAACAACAACATTTTCAGTCCGGAAAAATCCGAGTTTTAATCCAGTGTGCGGAATCTTTACGAAGCGTTGCATAATTTGAGTATCTACGAACTATGTACATTGTACATGTACCCCCGATAGTATACACCGTCTGACGAAAATTTAATGTTTCGAAAATGATTTGTTTATATCCAGCTTGTTCATTTTTAAAACACATTTACAAAACTATTTCAATTGGTTTCTTTAAAACACGAAGAATTACGAGGGCATTGTGAGTCTCGACAAGTTTTCACAAAAAAAATTGTAATGGGTTTTTTGAATAGACTGTTTTAGTAGAGCAATATATCGTATCGATTGCTGTTCGAGGGCCTCTGGTTCCAAACAAACTCTGGTTCAATGTAATTTCCCTACAAGCAAACTTTTGAACAGAAATTTAGGCTATTAAATCAAACAATTAATGCGGCCTTTTTGCGATTATGAATTCTACGTCCTCGAAAATGCTTAATTATGCCTGGCTCCTTGACTAAAACTGCCGAAAGCAACGAGATATTACAGATTAAATGTTGCATTTGTAGGTTAGAATTGCCCGAAATCCCGCCAATTCCACAACAACAACAATAACATTTGGGTGATTCCAACCTCCAAACTCATCGTTTAATCTGTAATATCTTGTTGCTTTCGGCAGTTTTACGGGTGGGACCAGGCAAAATTAAGCATTTTAGAGGACGTAGAATTCATAATCGCAAAAAGGTCGCATTAATTGTTTGATTTAATGGTCTAAATTAATTTCCGTTCAAAAATCCGCTCATGGGGAAAATGCATTGAATCAGAGTTTGTTTGAAACCAGAGGCCCTCGGACGGCAATCGATACGATATATCGCTCTACTAAAACAGTCTCTAGGTACTATTAAAAACTACATGATCTTTTTCAGACAGTTCGGAAGTGTTTCATTTCTGCTTATAGTTGATACTGAAATAGAAAAATTCAAAAGCAATTTATTACAACTCAGAATTATACTCACTGAGCGAATTATTTTTTTCAGTCCAAGGTGGATTTAGTTCGTGTTAAGGAAACTGCACAGAAGGGGGGGGGATCGAGAGAGACAAATGCCTTGGAAGCAATTCTACTCTGCATTAAATCCAGTGAATGATAATGCCGGTACGGTTGCAAACTAACTCCCAAGGGCCTGAGTAGTGGCCGAAGCGGCGCCTTCAATTAGAATGCATACAATAACGTATGCAGGTGACTCAATACCAGTGCAACCACGTCAGAGATTGTCACTATTTATATCGAGCTGAATGATTTAGATGGACCTGTTATCATAGTAACTTACTGCAATATTTCGTACTCAAAAAATAAATGTATAAAATATGTAAATTTGTACAAATTCGATATATTTTTCAAAGTAAACAAACAAAAAAAAAAAAAGTTTTGTACAAAAACTATCTCCACAAGGGCATCAAGAAAACAGTGGCGGTCCGTGAAGTATGGCAACAATGGATTTTCTCCGATTAAAAGTATGTCAAATAATCGATTCTTCAGTGAAGCACCGTGTCTCATCTAGAATCCATCTTTTTCCTCAGGCTTAAAGCGTAGAAGAGCACAATTGCCAGATTTATCGAGCCGTCGTCACATCAAAAAAGCCGTCCTTAACACCCTTCTACATTATATGTAGTAGCGTCACTGCTGCAGTTTGTCCATTTAAATTTACGTAAAATATCGATATTGAGACAGTTCACGCCGAACCCTCACAATTCGACCTTTTTCACGGGTTCAAATGGGCAAAATGCGCAGTGTAACCAGCTTTCCCATGTGATACATGGCAATGGATATAGTGACTATGTACAACATACATTGTAAGTATACCTTCCGTATATCTTGATGATTCCAACTGTACCATTAATTTTCTGGAACAGAATCCATTGATGCAAAATGCAACTTTCTTATCATTTCACGTTCTTTTGTTCATATCTCCAGATTATTTCCACTGTTTATTTTATTTATTTATTTATTTGGTTTTTTTTTTTGTATCTCGTCGGTACGTCTATAGGTCCGTCTGTTTCTCCATCAACACACATCAACGTGTATATTGTATAAGTATTTCTGAAATAAGTACATATATGTCGCAACTTATTTATCTTTCTTTAATGTAAACTCCCCCCTCTCCCCCTTAAACTATCCTATACTATACAAGCGTCTTTATTTTCAGTTGTATCCCTCAAAAATGATCTTGTAAATGTTTGTTGTACGTCTAAAGGTCCGTCTGTTTCTCCATCAACACACATCAACGTGTATATTGTATAAGTATTTCTGAAATAAGTATGTCGCAACTTATTTATCTTTCTTTAATGTAAACTCCCCCCCCCCCTCCCCCTTAAACTATCCTATACTATACAAGCGTCTTTATTTTCAGTTGTATCCCTCAAAAATGATCTTGTAAATGTTTGTTGTACGTCTAAAGGTCCGTCTGTTTCTCCATCAACACACATCAACGTGTATATTGTATAAGTATTTCTGAAATAAGTATGTCGCAACTTATTTATCTTTCTTTAATGTAAACTCCCCCCCCCCCCCCCTTAAACTATCCTACACTATACAAGCATCTTTATTTTCAGTTGTATCCCTCCAAAATGATCTATTGCCTGACAATGGTTATGAAACATTGCCGAAATCGCAATCATTATCCTCTTGAAGATAGGAGCCTTGAAGCTATAGATGCAGTATGCGAGGTAGAAATTTTACGACGGCTCATCATCAGTGCGATCGGGCAAGCGATTAGGAGGTCCGAAAACACGGATAGGAGATACGTGAACGCAATATTCATCAGTCATCACCAGCGTGTTTTCATGATCGCGTTAACACTGTTTTATAAATCAAAGGAATGAAGGCATCGAACCATTTTTGAATCGGAGAAATTTGGAAACTACTCATAAAATATTAAGGTGATTCCTCGCCTGCTTGAAATGAGATTCTGGCTCGATAGATAGCGTCTCTAGTCACTCCACTGAAAAAAAAAAAAAAAAGATTACCATGCAGAAGCATGGCAATATGTGAACAGAGCTGCCGTTTTGCGTGTAATTAATGACATTTTTCAATTCACCGAGGATTTCACCGGTTGAGAAAAGATTACATAGTTCTATTCGGTGTATGCCAGTAATTCACGAAAATACTCACATCTGTAATCTTTTCTCAATTGGAGGAGTCGTCGATGAATTTAAAAAACTTGCGGATGTTTTAACAATTTAACAGCGATTGCACCGATTGAGGAAAGATTACAGATCCGAGTATTTTCGTGCAGTGCAGTCATACACTGAACTGAACTGTGTAATCTTTTCTCAACCGGTGGAATCATCGGTGAATTAGAAAAATACCATTGATTATACGCAAAACGGCAGCTCTGTATGTGAACCTGTGTAAGGGATAGTGCAATTACCAGAATTCTAGTGTTTGTACCATAGTTCTTGAAAGTTTTCAGGAAATTCTAGTTCTATGATCATATTTTGGTATCAACGCCAGAATTTTTTGGTCAAAGTACTAGACTTTCTGTCGTTCACATATCGCTGTACTTCTGGTAATATTACTAAAATCTGGTATTATGACTATCACTTTGTTTTCAGTGTATTGAGAAAGCGACTCTAAAGGTTTATAATTTTTACTTTCTCACTCATGAAATTAGAAAGTCTCTCTGAAATTATATGAAATTTCTGAAAATTATGAAATCCAGCGTCAAAACTCAAGTAGTTTTCTCTTTCGGGCATGAATTTCATGAGACTCTTTTGATAGTCCATGTATTTTGTCCTCTTAAACCCAAAGGAAATACCAAAATTAGCGACAGTTACTTGCCAAAAACCCAATAATCAATTTTTCTCGTTACTTAAAATTGATAAAAATGTAACATTGCTAGCTCGCAGCCCTTGCGCCGTGCCATTTCAACAGATAAAGTCCCATTGTTCATTTCACGAATAAACAAAAATTGGACCACATCTGTTGCTACCAAAATAAAAAATAGAATAAGAATACTAAAACCAAAAATCAACATTAGTTGGCTGGAGGGAGCGCGTAATGAAAGCTACTAAGGCGCCTCTCACAATCAATGTGCTAGACAATATAGGTACGGCTCGTGCTATGCCGTGCTGTTCCGTTGCCTAGCTCCAAGAATGAAGGAGCATCGACGCTTAATTCCCACGGACAAGTTTCGTCTCCTTGTTAACTAGAGGAGCGCAGTATTACAAGCGGACTCGACGATAACGGTTTACAAACCAAACTCTCACCATTAGCATTTCTCCAATCACATTGTTGGAATCAGAGAGACATTCGTAAACGCAGTTTTATCATGATTCTAGCGCTTCCTGGCAGAAATCCTCGGAGGATGCAAGAACATATCAGTGCTGCTATTTTGCGGATCTTTTGTGCAAAGTTTTTACTTCACTGATACGAATTTTCTACCGGTTGAAAAAAGAAGGGTTAAAGACTTTCAAAAGGAAACACCTTGATTAGTGGCGGCTCGTGAAATTCGATATATCGAACTATCGATGTCCACTCCATTTAAAACTAAAGAAAAGCATCGATTTCTTGGGGGTTCAATTGCACCCCCTGACGATCGATACTATTCTATTGTTTTAAATAGAGTAGAGATCGATGTATCGCATTCCACGAGCCGCCACTGACCTTGATTGGAATTATTTTTGTTAAATTGTTCTGTTCTTTACAATAGAATTTTCGATTTTTTATGACGTACTTTATAGACACTCTGTTTAGTTCTTATTTCCTTAAACACTTGAAAGTCGCAAACATTTTTGAAGGTTGCCAAGACTTAAAAAGGTAAAAATTTCGACCAGGGTACTTTCCTTTGAAAGTCAAAATACCATGCTGGCCGATTATGAAGATTCGTATTCAGCATGGGCAGATACAGATATATGTCTATCTATCTCTCTCTCTCCTTCCATTTGAACGCTTGTGTTAGAAAAGGACGGATATAGGGGAAAGTCACGTGATGGCCCCCTTTGTTTTCCTTTTCTAACACATGTGTTCAAATGGAAGTAGAGAGAGAGCTAGACAAAGTCCTTCACCCACTCATAGTATTCAGCAATTTATAAAGATCCAGCGAAAAGCTTGCGACAGGCGTCCAATTTTCCAACTCAATTGCGGGCCGATCATTTACTTCATCGTTAAACCGATCGTTAAGACTGTGTGCGAGTGATTCTATTGGTCGAATATTGTAAAACTTAGCCGTTGCTATGCTATGGTACCCGTTGTTATAGTGTCCGTTTTTTAAAGGTTACCCATGAATAGCCTTTATAAAACGAGACTCTTAACGATGGTTACCATAGCAACAGCCAAGTTTTGCAATTTTCGACCAATAGCATCACTCGTAGACAGTTTTAACGATCGGTTTAACGATAAATTAAATGATCGGCCCGCTGGTCGGAACTCATCGAAACAACAGCCAACAGTCGCCTATCGTTTAGTGATGGACATAGGTTAGGTTATCTTCTCGGTTCAGATTGGCGTTTTTTTGCCTGGACGCAGAATAACAGAATCTGATGAATTATTTCAAATTATATGCTTTAATAATTAAAATGTTGACTTCAAAGTGTTTATCAGGGAGATAGATATCGATTGGAGCAATAATGCTCGTCTCTCAACAGTATAGGCGACTGTGGGCTATTTTCTTTTTCTTCTTTTTTTCGAACCTCCGATTAAAAATGAACCCATTTCATTTACCCCACTTTCATGACACGGGAGGCATTATATATATAAAGCTGTCGTCCCTCCTAAATGTTTTTTCTATTTCCCGAAAATTGGCCGAAGCGATTTCCCTCAAATTTGACACGATGATTCCTTAGGGTATTTAGAAAAAATCTGTCCGAACAGTTTTCTAAAAAGTTGTCTGTGAGCGCCGCAAATTGAATTTTAAAATAAGAGTGAAAACTCATTTTCGCACGACGCACGGACAGCGAGGTGACGAGATGCTCCGCAGCTCCGCGCCATCGCCTGAGCTGGATTCTCTGATCTGCCCCTCCCCTCCACTCTACGCTCGGCAGAGTATCACCTTATCAGTTGACGAGTCAGTGCAAGGTATATGGAAGAACAGGTATGGACAGGAGGCGGAGCCTATCTCAGTAGGTGACGGCTACGTCACAGATGTTCTAGACGGTCGCGATAAAATTCGCCTACCGTTCCAAACTATCTCACTCACTCTCCCGTGATCTCCATCTCTCGCTGCTGCAGAGTAGGTGACGGCTACGTCATCGCCAAAGCAAGCGTGTCGTCATCATTAGGCGGGAAAACTCGAAAGCCCCTTAAACCCCGCCTCCTGACCATACCTGTTCTTCCATATACCTTGGAGTCAGTGCAGCGAGAGCGGTGGAGGGGGGAGGTTCGTTCGTCGCTCATCTCTTGCGCACTGATTACTTCGTTCTTTCTCCAAAATTTTTCTGTCGCTCGCCTCGCCCGTACCCGCAACTTTCTCTCTCACTCCTTACGGACGCTCATCTCTCTCGACTAACGCACTCCCATTCTTCGTATTAACCATTCGTTTGCCTTTCTTCTTCTTTCCTCTCTTTTCATTTTATTCTTTAAATTTTTATCATTTCGACTTATATCACTCGGGATCGTTGAATAACGTTCCCAATATTTTGCAGTATGCTCTTGATTTAATTTTTTTTTTTTTTTTTTTTTTTTTTTTTTTTTTTTTAAGAAAACATTCTTAGCGCATTGTGCATTTATTTTTTCCGTGGATTGTCACCGTTATATGTAATCTTTAAGCACTCGCTTCTCTTTTAATACCTTTTCGATTTTCAACGCTTTTATTTTGGGTATCCTACGCGTCTTATTGGTTCTTTTTACGCATTGCGCGGCAATATCTTTTTTTTTTTATTTATTTATTTCATACAGGAAAGTGCAAGTGCTTTGCGCTCAAATTTTTACACTTTAATCTCTTTAATTCTCAGCACCAATTCTCCGTTTCATTCTTTCATTTTTTACCAACTACCAACAAGCCCGTAACCCTAGAAAGCTGGCCGTGGAGGGCACCCGTAGGGTGCTTGGAACGGCTAGTATATTATATGCTGGGTCACAAGCTGAAGTTGCAGTCAACGAATTAAACAATGTCAGTTAACTCCTTATTAGCAGAGCTGCCGATTTGCGTAGATTTAATGGCATTTTGAAATTCACCGAAGATTTCACCGGTTGAGAAAAGATTACAGAGTTTAGTTTAGTGTCTGGCTGTAATGCTCGAAAATACTTGCGTCTTTTATTTTTTCTCAGCCGGTAGAGTCGTCGATAACTTTGGAAAGTTGCGGATACTTTAATAAATTAACGGCGTTTCCACCGATTGAGAAAAGATTACGGATCAGAGTATTTTCGTGCATTACAGTCTTACACTAAATTGAACTATGTAATCTTTTTCTCAACCGATGGAATCATCGGTGAATTTAAAAATGTCGATTAAATCTACGCAAATCGGCAGCTCTGCTCCTTAGAGTTTGCTTTAGGTAGACAACCTCCAATACGTAACACAATTGAATTGGAACATTGCTGGTGGCCTACCTCGCCAAAATTTAAGGAGTTACTGGCATTATTTGATTCGCCGACTGTACGTCATGGCTTCTTCCCCTCCGTCTATATTATTTTTCCTATTACACGCGTTCAAATGACCGATGGAAGTGACGACAAATACTTACACAAATAATTTTGATTTAACATTATCTTTATAGCAGGAGGTAATAATCTCGTTAGGATTCCGTTCAAGACTATGTCTGCTGTACAATGCCAGTATACTTACATTCCTCTAAGTCTGCGTATATTAATCGAGCCAGTTTATGTGATTCAATAGGTCACTGTGTAACCTATAGACCTATAGACACATACATATAAGTGTACAATCCGTTCAAACCGCACAAACAGTTCAATAATATAGGCCTTTTTAACTTATTACCACCAATGTCACAATGTGTGTACTGTGTAGGTCGTTTCAAACGCGGATATAGGAATTTGTCTTTTTCTCTCTTGTCCCATTGGAAAGAGTGCGTTAGAAAAGGACGGAGATGGGGGCTAAAGTCACGTGATGGCCCCTTCTGCTAGGTATCCTTTTCTAACGCATGTGTTCAAATGGCCGGATATAGAGAAAGACGAATTCCTGTATCCATTTTCGTCCGGGATGGAGGCGTGTCAGAGGACTGAGAAAGCAGGCTTCCCTGTATAGTTGCCGTATTGGGCAGAACACTCTCAATTTCCAGAATCGAAATTTAAATTCATTATTTAAATTAAACGATTGTTTGATCATTAATTAAATAAATTATTTTAAATTGCGGGGCAGCTCTAGCAGAGACTTGTAGACTGCAATGGGTCTGTTGCAAACTTTTGCTACAGCGCTTTAGAGTGTTCAATCTCATGTAAAATCGCGTGAAAAGTCCATTGCTGGCATCAGAAAGTCATAAAATGCAGTTTAAAGCTCACGAGAGACGATTAATGAAATCCAAGATGGCGGTAAAATATCGAGCAACCTGTATGCATTCACCACGAACATCCAAGGATAGCCAACCTCACAATATCGATCACACCCAATCTCAACGTAAATAAACACATAACCTTTGAAGCTGTGAAGTTGTCAACGTCGGCAATCCTTTTGATGTTATTAAAGGTGCATGCATACAGATTGCTCGATATTTTACCGCCATCTTGGATTTCATCAAACGTCTCTTACTAGTTTATTATTGCATTTCATGACTTTCTGATGCCACCGATGGATTTTCGGGCGATTTTACATACGATGAAACACTCTTTATCGTTGTAACAAAAGTTTGCAACAGACCCATTTTCATCAAACAAAAAGGGTGCAGTTTAGAAACTCAAAGAAAATACCTCTTTCAGATAGCCTCGACTTTAGAATTCCTTAAGATTTTCCTATTTAATAATCAGTGTATAAGGAATAAAGTGTTTTGGAGACGCTTTTCCAAGGTAGGTAACCGATCTATCCAAAACGCTTCATTTCTTGATGTCCGCACTTTCTGCCTTATTCCTTATGCATTCGTTCAAATGGGAAAATCTCAAGAAAATCTCAAGCCAAGATTCCCACGGAGTTTTTTTCGTTGAGTCTCCAAATTGCACCTCAAGTGTATCAGTTTGAAATCTATATATCAATACCATCTATTCCGTACCTGGTCACAGGGGTTTGAGGTTATGTAGCTAGGTTGTCTACTTTTACATTGGCTCTTTTGGGAGGTAGTGAATTTTTTGCAGTTTTCGACATTTTTCGGTCATTTGGTGGCCGCATTGGCCCAAATGAGCCTCTTAGTAAAATACTCCCCTTGATTGATGTCCTAAACCTTTTTCAATTTTTTTTTTGAAAAATGTTTAGAACATCAAGGGGAGTATTTTACTAAGAGGGTCAATTGGGGCAATCCTGCCTCCAAATGACCGAAAAATGTCGAAAACTGCAAAAAATCCACTATCTCCCATAAGAACCAATGTTAAAGTAGACAACCTAGTTACATAACCTCAAACCCCCTGTGACCAGGTACGGAATTAGATGGTATTGAATCCATCTCCGAGCTACAAAAAATAAATTTCCTTACGAAAGTTTGAACAGTTGATGTAAATAATGTTTTAGACGTGTATTGTTTGTAATGTGCGGCGGCACGCGAACAATTGACTACCGTTTTCCTCCTATTCGAGACTTCGCAAACTGTATCGATTTCACAAGATCGATTCTTTTCACCACGCTTAAATGCAGGATACATCTATAAAATGGCACTTCACGAGCCACCACTGATTGTCCATAATTACAAGTTTCCACTGTGTTTTGTTTGGCTGTACGATCGTACAAGTTAATTTGCAGTCCTTCTGCGTGAAATAGCTTTAGTTAGAGTTAAGATTGCGGAAACAGGAATTTGTCTATCTAGCTCTCTCCTGGGCCATTTAAGCTCCATGAGTTAGAAAAGGATAGCAGAAGGGGCCATCGTGTGACTTTAGCCCCTATCTCCGTCTTTTTCTAACGCACGCGTTCAAATAGTAGAAAAGAGAGAGAGGGAGAGAGAGAGAGAGAGAGAGAGAGAGAGAGAGAGAGAGAGAGAGAGAGAGAGAGAGAGAGAGAGAGAAGGAGGGAGGTAGGGAGAGAGAGAGTGAGAGAGAGAGAGAGAGGGGGGGGGGAGGGAGAGAGAATGAGAGAGAGAGGGAGAGAGAGAGAGAGAGAGAGAGAAAGAAAGAGAGGGAGAGAGAGAGACGTCTCCTGCATCCACCCATAGTTAAGGTTAAGGTCAAGTCGGTGATTGGATGGTGTCCCGTTCGGCGTTCTCCTCTATCTATTCTCCACTGTTGCCAAATCATACACTTCCTCCTGTTTATTCTTATTAAGGAAACTATATGATCTGGCATCACCGTCGCAACCAGGATCTCTTCCATCTCTCTCATTTCCCATTTGAATGTATAAGTAGGAAAAGGACAAAAAGAGGGGGTTTTATCCCCTTGTCCATCCTTGTCTAACATACGTTTCTTAACAAAGACTTCTTTCTTAATGGAGAAAAAAGAGAGATGAAGAAACTCTCGTTGCGCTACTATCTGGCATCAATGCTAGTCTCTCGTTTATTAAATGCATAAATGTACGATATACAATTCAGAGGCGCAACTAAGATCTCTTTCATCTCGCTCATTTTCCCTTTGAATGCATGGATAGAAAAAGGATAGAAAGAGAGGTTTTTATCCCCCTTGCCTATCCTTGTTTAACATACGTGTTTCAATGGAGGAAAGAGGGAGATAGACAATTTCTCTCTGTTTTGCAAGTGGACAATTCCTTCTTTTGCGGAGACTGCGGGTCAGTCTGGCGCACAGTGGGATGGGATGGGTTATTGGAGATTCTTGAAATGCGATTTATCGACGTCCCCTTCGTATGATCCTATCATAGGCGGATCCAGCAATCTGGCAACTGCGCATTCTTCCCATTTGAACGCATGATAAACAATCGATTCTTGAAGGGGCCATGGTCCCATGACTACTCGATTATTTGTCATGCAATCAAATAGGAAGAATACACTGTTGTCAGATTGCTGGATCCGCCTTTGGATCCTATGGAATTGAATCGATCCTCAGGCGTTTCAATAAACCGCCATTTAAAAATTGGGGAAGAGGTGGATTGGGGCTCTGAAAAAAAAAAAGATTACCAGAAGCATGACAATATATGTGAACCTATGTAAGGGATACAATGTAGTACAATTACCAGAATTCTAGTGTTTGCACCATAGCTCTTGAAACTTTTTAGGAAATTCTAGTTCTATGACCATATTCTGGTATTAACACTAGAATTTTCTGTTCAAAGTATACTAGACTCACTGTCGTTCAGTGGCGGCTCGTGCGATTTGGCAACAGTGTTTTTATCCCATTTAAATACATGGAAAACAATCGAAACTCGAGGAGGCTGCCAGCCTCCGTTTGAATCGATTTTTTACCTAAATTTAAGTGGGAAAGATGCATGGTTGCCAAATCTTACGGACCGCTACTGCTGTCGTTCACATATCGTTGTGCTTCTGGTAATATGACTAGAATCTGGTATTATGACTTTCGATTTTTTTTTTCAGTGGGCAGTGTAGGATTGTTTTTCGTGACTAAATACTTACTATGGTGACCCGAAAATGCAGTATTGGATTGCGTACATTTGTTGGCATTTTTTTGTTTTGTTTTGTTTTTAAAGCGTTACCCTCTCGAAAAAAGGTTTGCAAGGCAAGGTTCTGCAAGTTCAAGGGACACAACCATTTAGGCCGCTTATTCGGGGTCGGTAAAATCCAGAGTAATAGTTTGAAATCAAGATCGAATATAATTTTTAACCAGAGGCGTAGCGTGCATTTGGCAACGTTTGCTGTTCGTCCATTGAAACTCATGAAAAAGATCGAACTATTAAGTGTGTGTTCGGTGAACACCTTCGCAATCGACCTTTTGCATTGATTTTAAAGGACACATTCCGACGTTGCCAAATTGCACGCTACGCCACTGTTTTTAACCCTTTCATTGCTAAATTATGATGAGTAATTTCACAAATCTTGGACCTTGACCGGTGAATCGAATGACCTTTTTTCATATATTAATTTCATATACATATCAATTTTTTTGGAATTCCATAAGAATCAATGCATGCTAACAGAATGCCCTCTGTATGGAACAATATGCGGCGAAAGGGTTAATATACTTGTTTAGTGTGTGATATATCGCTTCGATACATCTTTTTTTGACCAAACGATAGATCACATGCAATGACGTTATCACTAAATATGTCTAGAGAGATCAGTATGACGAAGCAAAGTTTATACAATATGGCAACACCACAATATATCCATTCAGACCCATGAAAAAGGTCGATTTTGAGGGGTTCACTGCACTCGGAAGTTCGATATATCTCATATGGGCTTAGATGGACCAGACCAATAAAAAAGGTCGGATTTTCTGGGCACTCTCGATAGCTCGATCTATCATGGGATTGAATCGACAGAAATACTACGTTGGAAGATTGCACGACCAAGCCATTAAAAAAAAAAAAAAAAAAAAAAAAAAAAAAAAATCACAATCCTGTAACAACATATCCTGCGTGAAGTTATAAATTCTCCGTCAAATTCACACGGTGATGTGATACATTGATTAAAAAGAACGAAGTGTCACAATAAATACCTTATCACGGCTGATCCTTCCGTATCCAAAAAAATAAAGTGAATCGTTCCTTTGTGTGGTGAGACGTTCACGCCCCAAGGCGTTTGTCCCAAGCGACCAATGACCAGGCTAATTAGTCTGTCTCACCATGTTGCCACAAACGCCTGCCAATTGGGATGTGTCGACATCTCCTCCTTTTAAACCTTTGGAAAGGAATCGATCCATAGAAGTTCCATTGAATCTCCTAATAATCGACACTTTTTCATGGGTCCGATCAAGGGCCCGATCAAGTTGGTGAGAATTTGGATTTGACTTGAGCTAGCATAACCTCACTCTTTGCTCATCAAACGGCATCGATTGCTTTCAAGTCAAAAGTCTAGTAAGACTCAAGCTTCTCTCGTAGTAGATTGATGCTCATCGGTTGAACTAAGTTGATTCACATCTTATTGATCGGGCCCTACCATAACCTCACTTTTTGCTCGTCAAACGGCATCGCTGCATGACCCTCAAGTCAAGTTCTACACTTAAAAAAATCAATTGTTAAAGCAGCAATTCAAAATTTGCTGATTTAACAAAAATTGAAAGTTGCTGAACCAACCAGGGTTTTCTGTTAAGTTAACACTTTATTTGTTGAGTTTACAAAAATAGTTGTTAAATCAACCACATAATGTTGTTCTTTTAACAAAATCGACATTGTCAATTAAGCAATTTTAAATGGTTAAAAAACTACAGAACTTAACCCAATTAGTTAATCTAACAAATCAGCTTGTCATACCAGCAAAATAAATTGCTGATTTTACTTACTAATTTGTTATTCCAGCATAAAAATTGTTATTTTTACTATTTGATTTGCTGGTTGGGCAAAGTTAGTTGTTAAGCTAACAAAATGAATTGCTACTTTAGCATTTTAGTTGTTAATTTTACAAAATTATAGGTTAATTTAGCAAATCGTTAATTTTACAAATTTATAGGTTAATTTAGCAAATCATTTTGTTCTGTACTTTTTTAACTATTTATTTTTTTCAGTGTACGTGTAGTGTGACTCAAGCTTCACTTGTATCTGACTGAGGCCCGATCAAGTTGGCAAAACGTCGGACTTGACTTGAACTAGCACAACCTCACTTTTTACGAATGCTTGCTTCTGATTGGTAGGCGGTGCAGATTCGAGGCATTGCTCGAACTCAAGTATGACTTCGAGTGGCTCCCCTGATGCTCATCGGTTGAACTAAGTTAATTTCTAACTTGATCGGGCCCCAGAGCTGCCATTCCGTGTATATCAGTGGCGAGGCGTGCAATTTGGCAACGTTTCTTTTTCTCCCTTTAAACACATTAGAAAGGTCGAAACATATGGTAATCGCCGATGACCGAAGCATTCGATTCTTTCAGTGAGTTTAAATGGAGAAAGTACATCGTTGCCAAATGTCACGCCTCGCTACTGGTGTATATTTAACGGCATTTTCCAATCCACCGATTGAGACACGTTTACATAGTTCAGTTCAGTTCATGACAGACCCAAGTAGGACCCTTTCTTCCCTATATGACCGGACAAGTAATTAGGTGTATAAAGTTAGAAAAAAAATAATGGGGCTATTGCACACTTTTGCTATAAGCGATTTAATAGTCGATTGAGGCGTAAAAACCTCAAAAAATAACGATGGCGGCACTAAAAACTTCTACAATCCACTCCTAAACTCAATAAACGCAGTTATTTGCACGAGCGTAATGGTGGCCGAAGGCACTAACAATGGGAGATTCCTATCTTAATTTCGTCACTCTTTCTATGCTGACAATGATGATTCACAGAGTAATTAGTCATCAGAGTGATGATCCACATCCGATGAATGGTGCCGCAACACCTAGTGACACCGGTATCAAATGAAAGTAGTCTCTTATTGGTCACTTCTTGATTTAGCTACAGTATTGTTAGATGGGAATCTCCCATTGTTAGTGCCTTCGGCCACCATTACGCTCCCGCAAGTAACTGCGTTTATTGAGTTTAGGAGTGGATTTTGGAGGTTTTTAGTGCCGCCATCGTTATTTTTTGAGGTTTTTACGCCATAATCGACTGTTAAATCGCTTATAGAAAAAGTGTGCAATAGCCCCATTTACAAAGCGTAGTTCACCGTCTCTTTCAGTTTCTCATTATTACCAACTAATCGTGAAGATGCCACTGACTGTCGACTAGGCAACATTGCCTTGACTGACCGCGCCGGTTTAATGGCCGATAATCCGCGGATTTGCGCGTGCGTAGTCATTCATCACGCGCAAGAGCGCAACACCTGTAATTAAGCGCGCCGATCCCCGAAGACGGAGACGATTAATTATTAAAGCGGAAAAAAAAAGAAGCGAAGGAAACAAGAATCGTTGTTACTGTAGCAATTGTTTCTCGGACGCAGATCGATCCGCGCTGAAAAGTTGGCGTCGAAAAATGTACTTTTTGATTCCTGTTGAGACTGATTGTGAGACTCGAATATGATGTAAACAGACCGAACCAATGAAGCAGCGATGACGTCACGATTACGGATTTTCAATGCATCGTTTTGGTTCGGAATGGAATATACAATGTCATCGAATCCATCCAGTGGCGTCGCGTGCAATTCGGCAACAATGTATTCCATCCATTTAAATTCACGTAAAATATCGAATTCTGGCGGTTCACAGTGAACAAGGAAAATTCGATATGTTTAATGAGTTTAAATGGAGCAGTTGCATTGTTGCCAGATGGCACGCGACGCCACTGAATCCATCATCCAGCTCTGGAAATCTTATACAACGAAGAATATTACTGAGCAGTAGACAGCGATAGAGACAATCACTATTACATTTGCATTTGCAGTCGTTATAATATGTTTAAACGTTAAAGCGCCAAACGAATTTATATACATACATTAGCAAGTCCATTGCAGTTGCTAAAAATGCAAGTAGCCTACCGAAGAGGCTGGCGTTTCTGAATTTTGTCTATTTACGGCCGTGCAAAAAGGTCGAATTCGGTGCTCATTGTGGTGTTGGGTCGATCTTCTTATTTAGGTTTAAATATCAATCAATCAATCTCTCTCTTTCTCTCTCTCTCTCTCTCTCTCTCTCTCTCTCTCTCTCTTCTCTCCCTCCTTTCTTCACCCTTTCCTTTTCTATTTCCGTAACTCTTCATTTTTATTTCTATTTATTTATTTTTTTCATTCATCTTTACTTCATAATATTTAATTAATCATTCACCTATCCACTGTTCATTTATTTACTCACTTAATTAATCATTTACTTATTTAAATAATAGTATTTTTTAAATTTAAATCTGTTTATTTTGTGTATCTTACAATTAGTCTCAGTTCATGAGAGCCAAAGAGGCAGAATGGAAGAGAAGACTGATCAGTCTTAATAATTCTGCCTCTTGGACGCAAATAAACATCAATAAATTGTGAAATATTCAATTCTTAAATTCAATTCAACTTCAGGTATATAATTTGTATTTTTTGATTTTTTTCTGTATGTACTCATTCTTGTAAGTATTCCTATTTTAGTATTTGCGTCTTAAATAAACTGATTTCTCTCTCTCTCTCTCTCTCTCTCTCTCCCTCTCTCTCTCTCGCTAAATAAAAAATGGTGAAATAAAATTGATTGTTTTTGAAAGATCTATAAAATTTGCTGTAACTTGGTCAGTGGAGGTCCGTGCAATGTGGCAACAACGGATTCTCTCCATTTGAACCCACGTAAAATAATCGACATTCAGGTGATTCACCGAATCCCTGAGAAATCGATACTTTTGTACACATCAGATTCAAATAGTGAGAAACAAGGTTGCCAAATAACGCGAGCCGGTACTGAACATGGTTAAAGTATTTATTTTTGCAATATGTGTGACCGAGAATTCACATCGTGTTCATTTAAGGCCGTCAGTGGCGTAACTAGAAATTACCTTTCTCTCACTTTGCCCATTAAAATGTGTAAGTTAGAAAAGGATAGGAGAGGGGGATCAATCCCCTCTTCCTATCATTTTTCTACCTGTGCATTCAAATGAGTAAAAAGAGAGATAGAATGATTTCTAGTTACGCTACTGAAGGCCATGCAAAAAGATTGAATTAGAGGCTATTCAATGTAGTATACAAGCAAGAAGCAAAATTTTTGACGGCCAAAAATGCAGGCACACGGCCGCGGCACGGTGCGCTGACGGTTGTTTTGATTTTAAATTTACACGAAGGAAGGCCACATACCTTGAAAGCTTGACTGCCTCAAGTTTTTCCGTTTGCAAGTACTTACACCCGAAAGTTAAATCTTCGTATTTAAGTTTTTAGATAGCAATAAATCAATGAGAAAATCTCTCCGTTGCTGGTAAATTCCAAATGTTCTCTCGATTGGCTCGTATGGGAGTTTCCGTCTTTATTCCAGTATTCTGATGTGGTTATACAGCTTCACTGTAATCGACATCAGTAGCTTAGCATGCAATTTGGCGACGTTGAATTTGGTCCATTGAAGATCAAATGGAAAAAAAACAATAGTTACTGCTGAAATTCACCTAGATTACGTTTGTAAACTAATCGATTCTGTTCAATCAATCGAAATTGACGATTTGCCTACCTCCGGTTAACACCAATAAAAATCAGCATCCATGACGCAGCCCACCTCCATCCCCTCTTCACACACACTCACACCGACAAGAAGAAAGAGATGGACGAGGATGATTAGATGGTGAGGGGGTGCGGGGATATAATCGGTAAGATAAAGCTCGTTTCAGAAGTGTAGGCGCACCTATAAACCATAATCTTTGGCGAATTTTCAACTTTAATTCCTTCAAATCAAAATCGAACTTGCCTCTGACTTTATTCTTTGGCTTTTAAAGTGTTCCTCATTGAAAAGTGAACTCTCAATTTCATTTTCATTCATTTTTATTGCGTAATATCAGAAATAATGTTGACAAATTCCAAAGATTATCGGTTTAGGTGCGCCTCCATTTGTGAGACTACCTCTAAGATAGGAAGACACACAGACGAAGTAGAAGGACAAACCCGCATTAGATCGAGATGAATGTTTCGGATGGCAAAATCACGGTGGAGCTCTGTGTTCTGGATGTCCATGAATCTCAGTGAAGTATGATTTGATCTGTATTTTGTTATGCAAAATTCAGAGCCGCAGAGTTTGACCGCTGACCCAGATGATGATATGAGACCAGGGCTGCCGTTTTGCGTATATAATCAATGCTATTTTTCAATTCACCGATGATTCCACCGGTTGAGAAAAGATTACACAGTTCAGTTCAGTGCATGACTGTAATAAACTAAAATACTTGCATCCGTTATCTTCTCTCAACCGGTGGAGTCGTCGATGACATTAAAAAACTTGCGGATATTTTAATTAATGAACGGAGTTTCCACCGATTAAGGAAAGATTACAGATCAGAGTATTTTCGTGCATTACAGTCATACACTGAACTGAACTGTGTAATCTTTTCTCAACCGGTGGAGTCATCGGTAAATAGAAAAATAGCATTGATTATACGCAAAACGGCAGCCCTGTATGAGACCATTTTCGTGCTTTGCCATCGTTCATCGTGACCCAACCTTCCCTCCTTCTCTCCTTCGCTCCATTCCCCCACTCCCCCTCCCTCGCCACCAATCTCCAGTGGCGGCTCGTGCAATTTGGCAACCATGCTTTTTGCCATTTGAAGTTTGAACCTATGCAAAAGTATCGATATTTTGCGGGTGCAATTGCACGTCCTGAAGATCGATTGTTTTACATAGGTTTAAATGGAGGGATATCATTGTTGCCACATTGCACGAGCCGCCACTGGTTGGTTAAAATTTCCTGTTTCTCCCCCTTCCGTACCTTCAATTTTTCCTGGATCAGTGGCGTGGCGTGCAACTTTGCAACGTTGTATTTTGTTAATTGAAACCCATTGAAAATATCGAACGATTGGGTGTTCAGTGGACACCCTCGGATTCGACCTTTTACATGGGTGTAAATGGGTAAAATGCGACGTAGCCAAATCGTCGACGATGCGATTCTTTTATTATATGATCCATCGAATCTATCTCTTCCATCTCTTTCAATTTTCCCTTGAACTTGCCTAGTAGAAAGAGGAGACGCTGGAAAAAGTGTTGACTTTAACTTTATTTATATATTTATCTATATATTTATTTATTTAATGATTTTCATTTTTATACGATTGAACCTTACGGCTATAAAATGGCTATATGGTACAGGTCAAATAAGTATATATACTTTATCACTAATTCATAATAACATTGTAACAATCACGTTATTAAAAGAACGAAAACTTAAAAACTGTCAGTTTTATAACCATTTGGTACAGTTAAATTACCCCCGTGCTGCGTTTATTAAACTATTTCAAATGGTAAAACTAACAGTTTGTTAAGTTTCATCCATACATTCAACTATACGTAACAATCGTAAATGTTAAATGCAGCACATTTTTTCCCCTCAGTGTAGAAAGAGGGGCAGTGGGCAGTGGCGAGGCGTGAAATTTGGCAGCAATGTATTTTCTCCATTTGAATGCACCAAAAAGGTCGAACGCTTCAGTCATCGGCGATGACCAGGCATTTCGACCTTTCTGATGTGTTTGAATGGGAAAAAAGAACGTTGCCAAATCGCACGCCTCGCCACTGAAGAGGGGGCTTTATAACCTCTATCTCCCGTCTATCCTTATCTACTTAGCGTATTTTAATGGTGAAAAGAGAGAGAGAGAGAGAGAGAGAGAGAGAGAGAGAGAGAGAGAGAGAGAGAGAGAGAGAGAGAGAGAGAGAGAGAATGTCTATCCGATTGCGCTACTGCATTGGTCAATACACAGTATAACGGTCTCAATTTCTGATTGGAATACAGACTGCGGTAAACTCTAAAAAGCAATCAGCGAGCCGATCATAAGCCGAAGTTTATCTTTCTCCCTCTTTGTCCATTTGACTGCAAGTGTTGGAAAAGGACAACACCAGGGGCTAAAGTCAGGCGACGGCGACCATCTCTATCCTTTCATTACACATGTAGTCAAATGGAAAAACAGAGAGAAAGACAAATTCCTGACGATACACGCCTATAATGTCATAGACATCCATTTACTTTTTCGCTTAGCGCTGCACAGTTTTTATGTCGAAGGCAATTAGTTAAATCAGGCATTTTTTAAAATGCCTAGGCAAATAGTCAGTTTTTGGTATTTACTTTCATAACTCGGAAATTCGTTTCAACCTTTAAAATAATTAAAATTTTGTTGAATTATTTAGCAATGGAGCTGTTGCAAACTTTTGCTACAGGCTTATTAATAGTTGATTATGGGGTAATACCCAGTAAAAATAACGATTACCGCACTAAAAAATCACGAAATCCACTCCTAAACTCACAAAATGCTTTTAAACGCGAGACCGTAATGGCGGCCGGGGCCGCGGTTTTCATCGGGGCTCCCTATCTTCAATCAGCGCCATCTACACAAGGTGTTCTCGCAACACCACACAAGAAGGAGAAGAAGCATACAATTGCCATAAGAAAACCGCGGCCTCGGCCGCCATTACGGCCTCGCATTTAAAAGCATTTTGTGAGTTTAGGAGTGGATTTCGTGATTTTTTAGTGTGCTAATCGTTATTTTTACAGGGTATTATCCCATATTCCACTATTAATAAGCATGTAGCAAAAGTTTGCAACAGCTCCATTATTGACTAAATTGGGTCTGAATGCAATTTGTAATAGAGCTTTTCAAGAACTTTTTCCTCGTGTTTCCTCAGTTCGATTTAGTTGGCGTTCTTGATAGGATGAGATAATCTGTTGAGTTATAAGGGGGAAAAAATTCTGAATTGACTATTTGCCTCAGCATCTGATGAATTACCTGGTTTGACTTATTGCTTATGTGAGCGATAGTTTTATCATTTTTTTTTAGTTATCAGGATATCGTCAGGTTTGATGCACTACTACACCGCTTCCTCTTTTGAGCTATTTTCATTTTTACACATTTCTCACAATCTGCATTTTGAACTATTTCATTTTGCATACTCTAATCTTTGTTGCCCCCTGCAGTTTTCGCCTTCTACAACACACCCTTTTATTGCTTTTGTTGCTATTCCTGGGTGCCTAAGGACATATCCTATAAGTCTAGATCTTTTTCTCAGTACTTTTTGCTACACTATCAAATTTCGACACGCCAGTCAGTAGGCTCAAAAGTGGTGGGGGGAGGGGGCTTGATTATAATGTGGTGAATTTTTTTAAGCGTGCCGTATATATACGGTACGCTTATTGTTATCGTTTTCATATCTAATATATGTGTTGGTTGGCTGTCTTGCTTATGACCATACCATTGGCGGGACAGTTTTGAAAATTGAACACGTATTTTCTTAAAACGGGTTTCATTAATCGTTAGGTTATGTTGCTGAGATCCTCGAGGTCGTGGATCACTGTTGTTCTTAATAGGAGAAAACTCCGTTAATTAATTAACATATGTGCAAGTTTTTTAAAGCCATTGACGACTCCACCGGTTGAGAAAAAATTACAAATGCGAGCATTTTCGTTTATTACAGTCATACACTGAACTGAACTGTGCAATCTTTTCTCAACAGGTGGAATCATCGGTGAATCGAAAAATGCGATTAACTATACGCAAAACGGCAGCCCTGCATTACAGCCATACACTGAACTGTAGTATGTAATCTTTTCTCTACCGGTGGAATCACCGGTGAATTTAAAAATTCCATTAATTATGCGCAAACCGGCAGCTATGGATTGGTCTTAAAGGATTCTGAACTCAGTCGCCGAGTTTATTTCTGGCAGTGGCGGCTCGTGCAATTTGGCAACAATGTTTTCCCTGCATTTGAATCTATGAAAAACAATCGATTGCAGGTGAAGCGCTGCTTCACTATCGAATCGATTATTTTGCATTGAATCAAATGGAGGGAAAACATTGTTGCCAAATTGCACGGGCCACCGCTGATTTCTGGTCAATCAAACAAGTGACTTCCTTTAGATAATAGATATGTCACATTATTGGATCGTGTCTCACAGTGGCGGCTCGTGCAATTTGGCAACAATGGACTGCCTCCATTTGAATCTATGTCAAACAATCGATTGTTGGTGAAGCGCTGCTTCACTCTCGAATCGATTATTTTACATACAATCAAATGGAGGAAAGACATTGTTGCCAAATTGCACGAGCCGCCACTAGTGTCTCAATTCTCAGTGTAAGGGGACTCTACATTGGCGCCTATACCGCCGGACCTTCCGCTCCTGTCTCCCTGTTCCTTCGTTGCCGCGTTCCCTTTTCTCATTCCTCGGTTCCCTTGTGTGACCGTGGACCGGTACTAATGTCTCGCGCACGACCTGCCCTACTTGATGCAGTGTCCGTTCGAATACGCTCCTTCCGCAGCACCTTGGATCGAAACGTAAATTTTTCCAGTTGTAAGACTTTTTTCGTCCTGTTTTTTTGCGTCCGTTCGATTTTTCGTCCTTTTTTTTTCGTTCTAATTTGGTCCTTGATTCGTCCATACAAATTTCGTCCTGCAGAACAACTGGATTCATTTATACTAGTATTGTTCAACAGGACGAAAATTATTGATAGTACGAATTATCAAGGACTAAAAATGTCGTGTACGAAAAGAAAAATGGACAAAAAGAACGGGACGAAAAGTCTTGTAACCGTTTTTCCGGACATGAAAAAATGTTGTTATTTTGCTGTAATCGCAAAAATCATGGTATTTGACTCATTGGTAAACTCTGACATAAATGATTTCACAAAGTGTTGAGTTATCTTGGTGTATATTGTTCATATATAGTCTTGTTTTTTGTTCGTGATTATGTCCGAGAAATTCTATGATTTTGATTCAATGTGCGCAACTTTAACGTAAGATGACCCGCAATAACGATTGATATTTTCAGCGAAGAAGATCCACGGAGTGAGAATCGAGCTTGTTCCTGACATTTTCTGGAAACTTAGGGTGAAAATTCAGAGTTTCCAATTTAGATTTTCTCGGCTTGGCTTGGCTTGGATTTCAACCGCGTCCTCCGAATTCTATTTGAAAATACGCATGTCTACGTCTCGTGCTCTCTGCTTCTGCACACCTTTTTCCAACCTCCCCCCCCCCCCCCCCCCCCAATTTTATAAGTTATTTAAAGTTTTATTTGGACTAATATCTAGCTAATGTCAAAATAATGGTAATTGGAAAACGTTCCATCAATCTTTGGTCACATTTTTTTCTAAATAGTTAGTTTGTGTTAGGAGGTTTTAATCGTTTGTTTGAACGTTCCGCCCCCGATTTTGATTAATTGACCCGACCGTCTACCAACCAGTGGCGTAGCGTGCAATTTGGCAACGTTGCAGTTCTTTCATTTAAACTCATGAAAAATATCTAAGTATTGGGTGTTCGGTGCACACCTTTGTATTCGACCTGTTACATGGGTTTGAATGAACAACGTGCAACGTTGCCAAATTGCACGCTACGCCACTGCTACCAACTGCAAAGTCCGCTGTGTTCGCCTCACTAAACTTGATCCAATGGCACGGAATAAAGTGCACTCAGTCGACAAGACACTATATCTTCGTTTGAAGGTACTGAGCATGTTTTCGCATTTCTATGAGCACACACTAAGAACTCACCCAAAAAGTTATAAAACGCCTCTTTAAAAATATTGCGACGATATAAAATAACTGATGGGGAGGGTTTTAATGTTTAAATTCATATAACTCCATCAAGCAGCGATTATTATACAGGTATCGAACGGTAGCGATCAAGGAAAAGTATCGATAAATTAACTAGTTTGCAAACGTTGAATTTCAACACTTTTAAACCTTTCTCATACATGGTGTGTATTTCATCGTACATCTGAATAACAAAGAATTTCATAGAGAAAATAAAAATAAGAAATGCATATGGTTATATGCAGTGGCGTCGCCAGGTGTATTTTTAGGGGGGGGCCCAAGTGCCGGGTGTCACCCCCTTCTCCATCAAAAAGCTAACTCAGAACGACGATTTCCACTGACCCCCCCCCCCCCCCCCCCCTAGCCTCTTACCTGTACCCCACCCAGTCCCCCTTCCCCTCCTCTTCGTCCTTCCCATTTCCATCCTCGCTCATCAGAAGATCCAGATTTAAAAATTCAAATTCAGTGACATTAGGTAAAGAGAAAAGCACATTATTTGCTATGTATCCTCGAAGGTTTTGAACACTCACTATTAATTTGATCAAATAATGGTAATGTTTGCTGATTTAACAGAAAAGTATGTAATGAAGCAGCATCGGTGCAGCCAGAAATTGTTTCAAGGGAAGGGAGATCTTTTGAGTTGACGTACCTACTGTTCACACACCCCATTCACCGGGGGGTCTGGGGGGTATGGAATACCCCCCAGGTAAACGGGGGGTACGGGGGTCCACCCCCGGAAAATTTTGAAAATTTCACACCTTGAAAACCCAGTTTAACGGGGTTTCCGGGTTTATTTTGAGAGAACCGAGAAAAATTTATGGGGTGGCGATTGGGGGGGGGGGGGTTCTTTCTCCATCCTGATGATTTTTATTCTTTAACTTTCATTTTCTAACTATTTAGAATCGTTTTTCTTGACCGGTCCAGTTGGGTGTCACCCCCAGGCCCAGGCTCCCCACCATATGCCCTTACCTTAAGTCAGTGGAACCCGTGGCAAACTGTCCTTTCTTCCTTCCACGCACCCCCTTACCTTCAACTACCTTTATTTTTTCCTATTCCTTTCGTTTTCTTCCTCTTTTTCCTTCCCTTATTTATTTTCTTCTCTTTTTTCCCTCTTTTTTCCTCTTTTCTCCTTTCTCCTTTCTTTCCTTTTTTCCTTTTTTCCTTTTTTTCCTTTTTCCTTTTTCCTTTTTTTTCCCTTTTTTCCTTTTTCTTTCTCTTTTTCTTCTCTTTTCTTTTTCTTTCACTCCGTCGGGTGTCACCCCAAGGATGGTGGCACCCGGGGCCCTGGGCCCCCCCGGCCCCCCCCTAGCGACGCCGCTGGTTATATGCGAGGAAAGTGTGTCCAGATCAGCTATGATGGCAGTGGCGTCGCGTGCCATCTGGCAACAATGCAACAGCTCCATTTAAACTCGTTAAATATATCGAATTTTCCTTGTGCACTGTGCACCCCCTGATATCGATCTTTTACATGAGTTTAAATGGATATAATACATTGTTGCCAAACTGCACGCGACGCCACTGTATGATGGCCAAAAATCTGTTCCAGAACAAAAAGTATTTTCACGTTAGAAAGGGTTGAATCCCTTAAAAAGGTCTAGCTATTGAATGTGCAGTGAACGTTTTTAAGTTCGATCATTTGCATGACGTTTAACGGGCTAGTGGGTCTGTTGCAAATTTTTGCTACAACGACTAAGAGTATTTAATATAATGTAAAATCGCCTGAAAAGTCCATCGGTGGCATCAGAAAGTCATAAAATGCAATAATAAACCCACAAGAGGCGTTTAATGAAATCCAAGATGGTAGATAAATATCGAGAAATCTGTATGCATGCACCGTGAACATTCAAGGATGGCCAAATTTGACAACCTCACTGGAGGTAGAGGTTATGTGTTTGTTTACGTTGTGAATGGTTGTGATCGATATTGTGAGGTTGCGGCTATCTTTGGATGTTCGTGGTGCATGCATACAAATTGCTAGATATTTATCCACCATCTTGGATTTCATTAAACACCTCTTTTGAGTTTATTAATGCATTTTACGACTTTCTGATGCCATCTATGGACTTTTCAGGAGATTTTACATTAGATTTTACACTCTTAATCGTTGTAGCAAAAGTTTGCAACAGACCCAATGCAACGATGCAAATTCAAAGCAGTGCCATGCCGGCTCGTGCTATTTGGCAACAATGCCTTCGCTCCATTTGAATCTATGTTTAACAATCGATTGTTGGTGAAGCGCTGCTTCACTTTCGAATCGATTGTTTTACATACAATCAAATGGAGGGATGACTTGTTGCCAAATTGCACGAGCCGCCACTGATTCAAAGTCTTGGAAATGTTAGAGAGGTAAGTAAGTATAAGTCTATAAGTTCTCTCCCACCATCGCATGGCTCGTTGAGTCTTTAATAGTTCTAAAGATCCGCGTTCCAAGCTTCCACGAGTCTCTTATTCCACAACTTCGGTAAAGAACCGTTTCTATGCACTCGCGGCTGTCGATGTCGGCGTTGGCATTCCTGTGATTTTCAATTCCTTACTTTATCCCGAACACTTGGGACCTTGCGAACCAGAGCTGCCGTTTGGCGTGTATGATGGGTCTGTTGCGTACTTTTGCTACATCGATATAACTCATTGTTCCTAATGTAAAATGCGGCGAAAATAACGATGCGCACATTAAAAACTTTCAAAATCCACTCATTAACTCAGAAAATACCTTCCATTTCAAATAACCCGCACTACACTAGACACTATATCACCGACTTATAACTACATAGATGGAACCATCTCGTTTATGTAAACATGATCAGAACTTATGCAAACATTGTAATGTTTCGTTTAGATGCGTACATTTCTTATATTATTTTGTAATCTTTGATAAACCAAAAAGACCAGACAGCAAATGCAACTTATAATTCACGTATTAAAAAAGAAATTCCATAGTTTTGTAGTTACGATGTTGTTTACTCATGCACGGTGGTTCCGTCTATGTAGTAGTATACCGGTGCAAATAGTGTCTAGTGTAGCGCGGGCTGTTTGAAATTGAAGTGATTACCTGAGTTAATGAGTGGATTTTGAACGTTTTTAATGTGCGCATCGTTATTTTCGCCGAATTTTACATAATAATCAAGGTTTTATATTGTTGTTGCAAAAGTATGCAACAGACCCATTAATGATATTTTTCAATTCACCGATGACTCCACCGGTTGAGAAAAGATTACATGTTTCAATTCAGTGTATGACTGTACTGCACGAAAATACTTGCATCTGTAATCTTTTCTCAACCGGTGGAGTCTTCGATGACTTTAAAACAACTTGCGGATATTTTGATTAACTAACGGCGTTTCCACAAATTGAGAAAAGATTACAAATCATAGTATTTTCGTGTCTTAAAGTCATTCACTCCACTGAACTGTGTAATCTTTTCTCAACCGGTGGAATCATCGTTGAATTGAAAAATATCATTCATTATACACGCGAACTGCAAAGTCTTGCCCTTACCACAGCTGTATCGGAAGCCTGCGGTGGCCTGTGAATAATCGATGATCGTTTATTCCTTTTCTTGAACCCCATTATTTGCCGAAGTATCGATTCGGCGAATGATCAATCGAATCTCCTTTACGGGATTCGATTCTTTTCTGCGGTTTAATATAGAGAAGATATCGATACATTGCAGTACGCGATCTCTGAGTGGCGCGGCGTTTGACCCTGTTGACCGCGCGATCCCAGGTCCCTTGGCCTAAAGTATTTGACCTAAACGCAGATTACCTATACAGGTTTTTTGTCTAAAAGCAGTTGCCCTACACAATTTGATCTACAGTATATTTTATCAAACTGTTTCTTTGCCTAAAATTTTGGCTGGCATGTACGCTTCGTTCTCATGAAATTATTGCAATGGAGAGGAAAGAGTGTAAACTGTAAAGAATTTTCATGCCTACACAGAAAAAACAGGAAAAAGCACTTTGGTGGCGCTGGCAAAACCTTTGGTAGAAAAATGACCCAGCAAAAGACTTTAGTTGAGCTAACCAAAGGTTTTGTACGCCTGACTAAAGACATTTTGTTGGGTGAACTGAAGATTAGGTTAGCTCAACTAAAGTCTTTTGCTGGGTCATTTTTCTACCAAAGGTTTTGTCAGCGCTACCAAAGTGCTTTTCTCTGTTTTTTCTGTGTAACCTATTATGAAAGACGAAATCTCGTTCCTGTCAAGATTCTTCATTGCTCTGTTAGTATCAAATTTATTGAGTGCCCTGGTTTTGTTCCTTTTGGTTTTTTGTTCACTTTTTTACAATGGCGGAACTTGTCAAATCTGCAAAAGGTAAAAAAAATCATGTCAAGATTTGTGACGAGGACAGACTTCATTATTGTTTAAGGGCAGTAAGATACAATTACACCCTCTACTGCGACAAGGTATCTGCAACTCTCCTTTCCTGCTGAAAATGAATTTTCGAGGTTTTTTCTGGCGCGGCTCGTGGAGGTGAGGCGATGAAAATGAAAGGGACACAGGATTTTCTTTGAAACGCTTTCCACCTAAACTTATTTGAAAATTTTATGTTTTATTCACATTTTTTGGACTATTGAAACAAAGAAAGATGAAATAATAACCATTTTAACCTTTATACGTTATTTTTTCAATTTTTTTTCTTTCTCCTCCATCAAAAAATGTGAGGCGATGGCTCCCTGTCACCTCACTTGCCTCACCTGGCGAGCCGCAACTGGCTTTTAACGATTTTACGTAAAAAGGTGTTTGCGGTTAAATGCGTCTTAGGCGACAATCGTTAGGGCAAATTTCTTTCGGTAAAAAACTATATCAGGTAATCTGTCAGTAGATCAAAAGTTTTACGGCAAACGTCCGGGGACCGACCGCGCAATATTGGCCCATAATCCATCACCATCACGTGTGTTCCATATTAAAAAATCTCCATTCCATTTACATGCTGGTTTTCAGGAAATAATACACCTGCTGTTTTATGCGCCTTTCTTCCGGCAAATTCCTCAAATAAGGGTTTTCCCTGAGGAGCAACCCCCATATGTTTGTTATGACCACATATATGAAACGCTCCGGCCGGGCCGTAGTCGTAGCCAGGAATTCAGGGCTGCCGTTTTGCGTATAATCAATACTATTTTTCTATTAACCGATGATCCCACCGGTTGAGAAAAGATTACACAGTTCAGTTCAATGCATGACTGTAATTCACGAAAATACTCTGATCTGTAATCTTTCCTTAATCGGTGGAGACTCCGTTGATTAATTAAAATATCCGCAAGTTTTTTAAAGTCATCGACGACTCCACCGGTTGAGAAAAGATCACAGATGCAAGTGTTTTAGTTTATTACAGTCATGCACTGAACTGAACTGCGTAATCTTTTCTCAACCGGTGGAATCATCGGTGAATTAAAAAAGAGTATTGATTATACGCAAAACGGCAGCCCTGCAGGAATTTGTCATTCTCTATCTTTGCCCATTTGACTACATGTGTCAGAAAAGGAAAGAGACAGAGGATGAAGTTACGTTACAGCCCAGTAGCGGCCCGTGAGATTTGGCAACCATGCATTTTTCCCACTTAAACTTAGGTAAAAAATCGATTCAAGCGGAGGCTGGCAGCCTCCTCGAGTTTCGATTGTTTTCCATGTGTTTAAATGGGATAAAAACACTGTTGCCAAATCGCACGAGCCGCCACTGTTACAGCCCCGATCTCCATCCTTCTCTAACTCATTGATGCGTTCAAATGGGGCTGTTGCACACTTTTGGTATAAGCGAGTTGATAGTCGATTCTGGTGTAAAAACCTCCGAAAATAACGACGACAGCACTAAAAAATTTCAAAATCCACCACTAATTTCAATAAACGCTTTTATTTGCGCGAGTGTAATGGTGGCTGAGGGCAGTAATAATGGGAGATTCCCATCTAACAATACTGTAGCTCCATCAAGAAGTGACCAATAAAGAGGCGACTTTCATGTGACACCAGTTTCACTAGGTGTCGCAGTACCAATCGTCGAATGTGGATCACTACTCTGATGACCAGTGGCGCACCGAAGGGGGTGGTTTTAGGGTCAAAACCCCCCCTAAGCATCAAGATTTTGCCCTAAAAAAGGTCATATCCAGCCAAAATTTCTTTCGAACCCCCCCCCCCCCCCCCCCCCTAAGGCCTTAGAAAATGGAAAATTTGCGGTAAAACCCCCACCAAACTAAAGTTCTCGGTGCGCCACTGCTGATGACTAATTACTCTGTGAATCATCCTTCTCAGCATACAGAGAGTGACGAAATCAAGATAGGAATCTCCCATTATTACCGCCCTCAGCCACCATTACGCTCGTGCAAATAATGCTTTTATTGAGTTTAGAAGTGAATTTTGGAAGTTTTTAGTGCTGCCATCGTTATTTTTCGAAGTTTTTACACCATAATCGACGATTAAATTGCTTATGTATAGGAAAATGTGTGTAAAAGCCCCTTTGAGAAAAAGAGAGAGAAAAACTATAATTCATAGTCGATACAGCTATGGTGCGGCAACCGTGGCCGTTGGGCGGGCGCGCGCGGGTGCTTGTGTTGCAGCTAGAGCAATGCAGGACAACAGCAAAAGGTCATTCTGCATTCGCCGCTCCGACTGGCCGGACGAGATTTTGATTCTATTTTGCAACACATATTTGCCAAACTTCAGGGAACCAAAAAACCAGAGGCCAAGGCCACCAGTGGCGAAGCGTGCAATTTGGCAACAAGGTAGTTTCTCCATTTAAATTCACCAAAAAAGTCGAACGCTTCAATCAGCGGCGATGACCAGGAATTTCGACCTTTCTAATGTGTTTAAATGAGGGAAAAGAAACGTTACCAAATCGCACACCTCGTAACTGAAAGCAACCATGCAAACAGTGCACTTAGAAGTTGACGAAGAAATTCTATAAAATCAAAAATAAACCAGTTTTTTGCGTTTTCGCGAAAATTGGAAAAACGCTACTTTTGATTCACGATTCGCCCTCGGAAAAAAAAGAAAAAACAAAACACGTCGATTTTGAATAAGGTTCTTTTTTAGACTGGAATTTGCATTCGACTATCTTATTCCGGTGGCCAATGGATGCTCGTGCATTCGGCTGCAGTGTTTTCCCTTCCTTTGAATCTATGTTTAACAATCGATTGTTGGTGAAGCGCTGCTTTACTGTCGAATCGATTGTTTTACATGGAATTAAATGGAGTGAAATCACTGCAGCCAAAGTGTACTACAACTTGAGAACGGAGCGGATTATTGCCAGCCGCTGGACTATTTTTTTCTTTTTCTTTTTTTATCTCTGACTATCCAATTTCATCACTTCTGTAACTTTTGATTAAAGTTGAAAATCCTATTTAACTAAACTGAATTTTTTTGTTGCGCCTTTAAGTAGATTCCATTTGATGGAGGCTTTTTTTCCCCAAACAAAAAAAAAAAAAAAAATGTTTTATTTGAACTCAAGAACGGGAAAAATGTATTTTTTGTTTCAAAAGTTCTGCCAATCAGAAGGTATGGAACGAAAAATGTGCAAATGCTAAAGGTTTCTCTTTTAATATCTCTAAATAGCTAGTAGCTGGAAAGTACTTCGTCTTTCAGGCACGGCCGGGAGGCATTTTTATAGAATAAATAGGAATGAGATATAGTAAATAAATGTTAACCTCTAATTTCAACTGACAGATTTTGTTTCAACTTTGTGCTCTTAGTAAAAATTCTGTCAAAACAGACTTGATTTCTTCAATTTTTTTTTTTTTTTTTTTTTTTTTTTTTTGTGAACGAGTTACTTAACATCGATTCGGTAACCTCTTACTCAAAAGGTGAGAGGTTAGCTAATAAATTATCTTCTCCTTCGTTTTTCTCAAACAAGATATCAACTCAGCAAACTTAAGAACTCGGTCTTGGGGCCCGTAGACGCTAAGTCTGCAGACTTGCACTGGAAAGAGAGAAGACAAAGGCTATTGTTTCCGTCCTCCTTCAAGTCGCCGTTATGCTGTTGCCGGTTCCAACGCGAATTTGTGTAATCTTCATCGAATAAAATAGACAAAAATAGACAAAAAAAAAAAAAAAAAAATAGACAGAATATACGTTATTCCCCTTAAATCCACTGCCGATTTTTTCAAGTGATTTTCAATGTGATTTTGTTTACGGCCCATCGAAGTTGCGTTAAAAGAAGCTGTAAAAAGCGTCTTCGTATTTTTATGAATGGCAATACTGTAGTAATCTGGCAAGCAGTGTTGCCATAAATGGCAGAAATCATCAGAATTTTCCATCGAGTTAAATGAGAAATCAGGATATTTTCTGACGCAAATGGCAACTCTGCTGACGACAAGTCCACAATGAAAGATTTGGTCTCACGCTGATAGGATTCATTCACTTTTTACACGAGCCAAAACGCCTCGTAGCTCACAGTTTCTTTTTTATATTATTATTATTATTTCATTACACCGTTGTCAAACCAGCCAAATAGACAATCGGGTTTAGTTTTGAGTGTAACGGGAAATCTGGTGATTTATAGCAACATTTGTCAACCATGGTCTCTTACGACTAGCCTCCCACAAGAGCGAACATGTGAGGTGGTATCTGCCTGGATTAAACAGAACTGCCAAGTTTGGCGAAAATTATAAACATTTTCTACATTTTTTATTGTGTTAAGTGTAGTGATTATAAGGTTACGATATCGCCATCATGATGGATTAAGATAGATAGCCAGATTTACACATTGACACCTGCAGTGGCAAAGCGTGCAATCCGGCAATGCAGCATTTTGTCCATTTGAAACCATAAAAAAGATCGAATCTGTAAGTTGAGTGGTTTAAATGGTTGAGTTCTTATATTTTTTTCTTATAGTTCTTGATACAAGAATTATGAGTAAACATGAATTAAACGACCAACTATATAGATATGCCTTATTATGGTTTTAACACACCTGTAAATAAAGCAGAGTTAACTTATATGAAATTAAAATCCGTTTATTCTACAATGGTTTTTAAGGGAAATGTACGGCCTATAAAAGCTGCAAATCTGGTAACACTGAAATTAACTAACTTGACAACACTGGTCGAGGATATTCAGTTACCACACCATCTGGCAGTTTAGTACCAAGGAAGCTTTGAAAACAGCTGACTCCAAAGGGTAGATGTTGCAAAATTGGCGCTTGCCACACTTTGCCGTTTACAGCCTTTGAATACTTTGATAAGGGCGGCGCTTACTATACATTCTTCCTATGTGATATAGCCGCGGAAAGGAATCTATGGCATTCAGTGGCGTAGCGTGCAATTTGGCAACGTTGCAGTTCGTCCATTTAAACCCACAAAAAAGATCGAACTCTTGGGTGTTCGGTGAACACCCTCGCATTCGACCTTTTACATTGGTTTAAATGGACGCAATACAACGTTGCCAAACTGCACGCTAAGCCACTGATGGCATTTGTGATGCGGTTTTTTGACCAGTGTAATGAGCATTGAGAAGAACTTGTAAGGTGTCACAAAAGTACCGAGAACTACACTGTAACTTCAAAAGCAACCAAGCTAGCGAAATGGTATTGGATTCATTTGAAAGACCAACTTATTTTCCTTTCCATCGATTGAATTCATAAGATGAACCTATATTTGGTTAAAACTTGGCGAAGTTATGACAGTTTGAAAAAAAAAGATTGACCCTTTACTTACAGGTTTTTTTTTAAGCATATATTTTCTCGTGAAGCTCTAAATGAGATTTTGTGATCATACGTCCGTGTGATCCAGGGCTGCCGTTTTGCGTATCATCAATGCTATTTTTCAATTCACCGATGATTCCACCGGTTGAGAAAAGATTACACAGTTCAGTTCAGAGCATGACTGTAATAAACTAAAATACTCGCATCTATAATCTTTTCTCAACCGGTGGAGTCGTCGATGACTTTGAAAAACTTGCGGATATTTTAACTAACCAACGGAGTTTCCACCGATTAAGGAAAGATTACAGATCAGAGTATTTTCGTGCATTGCAGTCATGAACTGAACTGAGCTGTGTAATCTTTTCTCAACCGGTGGAATCATCGGTGAATTGAAAAATAGCATTAATTATACGCAAAACGGCAGCCCTGGTGTGATCAGATATTGAGCATTATCGGTCTCCTCTTTGAGTTAGGTGACCATAGTAGGTAACGTTTATGAGTAGATATTATTTTCGGAACCAGGGGGGTGATCACGGAGGATCGGATCTTTTTGGGATATTATCGTTATCGTTTACATATAACCTTATGGGTGGCTCAACTGATCGAATTTTTTAAGCCCCTCGTAACGATTGAAACGAACGAAAGGAAGCGATGAGTCGGAAGCTGTCGTAATCTCAATCGTTTGAAGTAAGAAGAGGTGAGGAGGGGATCACCTGCGCGATCGAGTTGCGCAGAAGCAAGCCCATTTGATTTAATGCAAACGATAACGATAACGATAACGATACCAAAACAATCCGATCCTCCGTGATCACCCCCCCCCCCCCCCCCCCCCAGGTCTATGTAATAACCTCCTTTTTTTTTTTTTTTTTTTTTTTTACACAAATGTGTTTTCAGTATAGCGTAGCGTGCGATTTGGCAACGTTGCAGTTCGTCTCTTTAAACCCATGAAAAAGATCGAAGTGTTGGGTGTTCGGTGAACACCTTCGAATTCGACTTTTCTCATGGGTTTAATTCGACAAAATTCCACGTTGCCACATTGCACGCCAAGCCACTGGACACGACAACCTACTCCGCTATCAACTCAAACCTAACTGATCAAACGTAAAGAGCAAGAAAACTCTTATCACGCGGAATGAATTAATGAAACAAATTGTTATTTAAATGAAACAAGAACTGGCAACGTCTATTTGGATTAAATCGAGTTCAAAACGTCGACATCTTCGGAAAATTTGATCCGTACTAATTTCACCTTGACTCTCTTTTCCCCACAGTTTTTTAGTATTTGGAGTATCTGTAATCTTTGGGTTCAACAGGCTCGTCTAGTATGTCACCTTGGTCTGCTTTTGTAAACGTTTCCAACAACTATATAACCCACTTACGACATCATCGACAACAATCAACATTCGGAAAATAATGCACTTTCCATATTTGCGAATTGCGATGTCATAAATTACTGTCACGTTCTTCTCCAGTAGGGAGCAGCAAGGAATTTTCCAGGACAGCTTATGTTTTAATGGGCGCTCGCGCATCTCATCATGATGACGATTCGGTTTGGCGCGTCGCAAAGCGGGTCGAAACACGGCATTTCTCGGACATAATTTTGCGATTAAAACTCAACATTACGAACGACAAAATAATAGCAATCTAACTTGAAAGGGTGCTCGAAATCCTTCATTTAGGAGAGCTTAAAAACAGTAGCGTCGCGTGCAATCCGGTAACGCTGCAGTGGGTCCATTGAAACTCATGGAAAATATCGATTTGAGGGAGTCCACTGTTAACTTCCAATGGTTCGACCTTTTTCATACGTTTACATGGACGAAACTCAGCGTTGCCAGATTGCATGGGACGCCACTGCACTACGGTCTGAGATCGTCAAAAAGTGGCAAAAATCAGAAAGTGGATTGCTCATCAATTTATTATTTACAAACTTTAAAGACCAATTTTAATCAAAGAGAACACTTTAAACAAGTAATTTAAAAGTAGAAATGTCACTGGAAAGTCTTCAATTAATCTTATAAGGTCGAAAACGTTGATTTGTGTCTATTTGTGTCTATTTTTTCTATTTGTGTCTATTTGTGTCTATTTGTGTCTATTTGTGTCTATTTGTGTCTATTTATGTCTATTTATGTCTATTTGTGTCTATTTGTGAATATTTGTGTCTATTTATGTCTATTTGTGTCTATTTATGTCTATTTGTGTCTATGTCTATTTCTCACTGATTTTTTGCCACTTTTTTTTCGATCACAGACCATATGCACTGGCACAAAAAGTCAAATCACATAAATTTTATGCAAGAAAATATCAACTTTATTTTATTTACTCTCCCGAGATTTATTTGGCTTATGTTCACATACAACTAGAAACCTACAGCCACATGCAGAATTGCAGACCGATTGAATTAATCATGTGGAGATTTTTAGTTTATTGTCAGATGACACCAAAGGCTTTAAACATATCCATGCTCTGAGCACTCAGATTCCCACTGAAATCTTAGCCGTGAAACCACCTGCAGAGCTGCCGATTTGCGTAGATTTAATGGCATTTTGAAATTCAACGAAGATTCCACCGGTGGAGAAAAGATTACAGAGTTTAGCTCAGTGTGTAACTGTAATGCACGAAAATACTAGCGTCTTTTTATCTTTTCTCAACAGGTATATTTTACTTAATTAACGGCGTTTCCTCCTATTGAGAAAAGATTACAGATCAGAGTATTTTTGTGCATTACAGTCATACATTGAGCTAAACTCTGTAATCTTTTCTCAATCGCTGGAATCATCGGTGGATTTAAAAATGTCATTAAATCTACGCAAATCGGCAGCTCTGCCCATCTGTAAGGAGTCCGGGCGACAAGACCAGTATAAAACAGAGGAGGACGGACTGGCTCTAAATTTTGTAGGCGGGTGAGCTTTACACTGAAAAAACAAAGTTTTTGTACAGTCAAGGCAGCTTTTACAAATAGCTTCGCAGAGCAAAAGTTCAAGCTGTACCGGAGAAAGTTACAGGTGTACCAAAGCACTACTTTTTTAAAGTCGAGGCCTCTTTTCTTGCTTCGGATAGTATAGTGCTTCAGGACAACCGCAACTTGCTCCGGTAGAGCTAGGACTTTTGCTTTACGAAGCTAGAAAAAGCTGTTTCGGTTCTACTTTAACTTTGTTTTTTCAGTGTATATGGGGCCCCTTACTATGATATGTGCCTTCCCCCGAACGCCAATTCGCACTAATTCGGGGCTCCTATTTACCGACAAAAGGGCCTCTTCTTACCGATAAAGGGGCCAAAGCGTACTGATATACAGACCAGATTATCTCCCTATTTTTACTTCCGTTTTTTTATTTTTAGTACCTTTAGTCTATTTCTCCCGTTTTAATCTACATTTGTAGCACGACTGTAAGGGTCCCCTGTTAATTCGACCGGGTAATACTGTAAAACAGCGGTTCCCAACCGGTGGTCCGCGGACCACCTGGTGGTCCGCGAAGACCTTTCCGAATTTTTCCCGTTTTTTTCGCCCAAAAGTGGAAACGTTGAATTTGTGACCAATATTTTTTTATGTAGCAAAAAGAAATAAAGTTATCATTTGAACGAGTCATAACCTAACTTTTAATAAGTTTATAAAATTCCTCCTTCGAAGTTTTCGTTTTTCGGTTTTTTAAATTCATAATTAATTTCAAAATTGAAAGTTTTCTATTATTGTTTTTGTTCAATAATTCAGTGGTTCCCAACCGGTGGCTGTATTTACAATAGCAGGGTAGGTTAGTTTTTATTTCCTTCCTCCATTGTCAAAGAAAAAAAGAAATAAAAGGTAATCGATTGTTCATTTTTTCAAGTTGGTGGTCCGCGGCCTCCACCGATCCCGATTAGTGGTCCGCGACCAAAAAAGGTTGGGAACCGCTGGTGTAAAAGCTGATGCTTCTTCCGGGATTCGAGCCCGGGACTTATGGGCAGTCGGGTGTTCTAACAACCAAGCCACCGAGGCAGTCAATTTTTTGATCGCGAAACACCAATAACTTTTTATGTCCGAAAAGACCCGAGTATTTTTTTTGGTGTGCGTCGGTGATAGCAGCTGCGCGGATTAAAAACAGTGTGTTTATCAAGTCATTGTGAACATTAAAATCGTTAGATGCTCTTACCGAGAGAGTTCTATGACTTCGGTCATCTAACAATGGGTATTCAATATATTTAGGTCCTTAAGGGAACAAAAAATCGCGCAAATCACGAACTTCCGTTCATAAAAATCACGTTCCTCCTCTTGACTTATTGTCTCTCGAGCGCGATAAGAGCACTCTTGGGCATAGCCGTAGCCAGAATGTCTCTCTCTCTCTCTTAGCCCATTTAAACGCATGTGTTAGAAAAGGATGGATATATGGGCTGTCACGTGACTTCAGCCCCTCTTTCTGTTCTTTTCTAACACATGCGTTCAAATGGGCTCAGAGAGAGAAATACAATATCCTGGCTACGGCTGTGCTCTTGGGCTCTTCGGTCGAGGCGAGAGTGGGCAGATTTGCTCTTTTGCTCGTAAAAAAAAAAAAAAAAAAAAAAAAAAAAAAAAAAAAAAAAGCTGAAAACGAGAAGAAATTACACTGCAGCTTAAGTGTACTTGCTCCGTGCGAGTGCTTATTTTCTTTGCTTGGAATTACCAAAGTTGAAGGTATATTAGTAATGGTGGTATTCCCGCATTTCCACGAGCGGATCCAAGTTATTGCCCTTCTCTCTCTTCTCCCATTAGAATGCATGTGTTAGCAAAGGATAGAAGAGGGGGCGAAAATCACGTGACTGCCCCTAATCTGTCATTTTCTATCATACGCGTTCTAATGGGAGAAGAGAGAGAAGGATAGATTCCTGGATCCGCCAGTACGCATTTCTGCGTCTTCCACCACTCTCGCTGTTCCCTTTCCATTCCTCGAACGATTGTTTTTTTTTCCTTTTTCTTTTTTCTTTCACTTTGAGTGACTAAATGGAAGGCTAGCGGGCATAGTCTTATCGAATTGGCGCCCTGAATGCTATTGCAAACCATCACCTTTAATGTTGCCAAGTTTAGGGGTCTCGACAGTTTTAAACTTCTTCCCTCATAAAGTTCCGCAAGTTGAAGTTGAAATCCAACTTGAGGAACAAGGCTGCGAATGGGAATTGGTTTTTGGAAATTGAAAACGCTGCCGGTTCATTAAAAAAAAAAGAATAATAATTATAAAAGATAAAGATTAAGATCGGATTGAAAGTTTTAGAAAATTTTGCTACGGATGAAACATTCATTCAAGGACATAACGGCCAGTGGCGAACGGTGAATATGAAGTGTCTGCCTTGTTAGCTGCATGGGCGGATACAGGGAATTGTCTTTCTCTCTCTCCTTCCATTTGAACTTATGTGTTAGAAAAGGATAGCAGAGGGGGCCATCACGTGACTTTGGCCCCCTCTTCTGTCCTTTTTTAACGGACGTTTTTAAATGGGAGGAGAGAGAGAAAGACAATTCCCTGTGTTCGCCCATGGTTAGCTGCAGAGCTGCCATTTTGCTTTGCGCAAAATCAATGGTATTTTTCTAATTCATCCATGATCCCACCGGTCGAGAAAAGATTACACAGCTCAGTTCAGTGTACGACTGTACTGCACGAAAAAACTCGGATCTGTAATCTTTCCTCAATTGGTGCGATCGCGCAGTTAAATTGTTAAAACCTTAAAACATCCGCAAGTTTTTTTTTAAATTCATCGACGACTCCTCCGGTTGAGAAAATACTACAGATGTGAGCATTTTCGTGAATCACTGACGTACACTGAATAGAACTATATAATCTTTTCTCAACCGATGGAATCGTCGGTGAATTGAAAACTGTCATTAATTATACGCAAAACGGCAGCTCTGGTTAGCTGGTACTGCACGCCATTTGGCTAACGCGGCTGAAATGTAGTCATAAAATGTATGAATCTCCACTGCTTTTGGTGATGGTTTTTGTCATTGGCGGTTTTAGGAATCTGTCCTTCTCTCTTCTCCCATTAGAATGCGTGTGTTAGAAAAGGACAGATTAGGAACAGTCAAATGAGTTTCGCCCCCTCTCCTATTTTTTTCCAAACACATTCATTCATATTATCAGAGAGAGAGAGAGAGAGAGAGAGAGAGAGAGAGAGAGAGAGAGAGAGAGAGAGAGAGAGAGAGAGAGAGAGAGAGAGAGAGAGAGAGAGAGAGAGAGAGAGAGAGAGAGAGAGAGAGAGAGAGAGAGAGAGAGAGAGAGAGAGAGAGCGAAGGAGAGAGAGGGGGGGAGGGAGAGACAGAGAGAGAGGGGGGGAGGGAGAGACAGAGAGAAGAACAATTTTCTGGATCCGCTAAGGACTTATGTTACGAGAGTTTGACAAACTATGCTGCGATATTCCTGGTGCATGGGCGACGTCGCGCCTCGTAGGGTTACCACGCGCTTACAGTTTTGTGCGAGGCGAAGATGATTAAAAAAAGAAAAACAATCGAGGAAATTTCTATGGAAGAAGGGCCCCATAAAACATAAGGCCTGCTCTTGCGAAGAGACTAGCTTTACAATCACGTACGGATTCCGTCGAAAGAGCACACGCGATGTTTCACGAGTGCTGCATCCAGGAACCGCCTTAGTTGGAAGCGTCCGTGCTCACCAATTAATCAGATCGCGCAAAATAAATTTAAAGTTTGCAAAAATAAGGCTGTGTAGCCAGATGGCCCTGATGTACGTCTTTAGACCGTATATTTTACCATGGCTTACTGTAACATATATAAGGATTTTAATTTCAAATCTGGCAACACTGCAATAAATTTCAAGAACAATATCGACAACACCTTTCGTGAAGTGAACACTCATCAATGTGATTCGAGTTCGGAATCCCGCGGGCTTCTAACAAATCTACGAGAAAACAGTATCAATCTGAGTGCACCGAAAATCTATCGATTCCTTCTTGTTCAACCCTCCTCTTTTCTTCCATGTAAATTTGTTGAATTAAAACATGTGACTTCGCGCTTTTTAAACCACGCGTTTTTTGTTTGTTCGAGTGAGCCAGTTCTTTTTTTACGGGTATGTATTAGCTTCTTTTTTTTTTTTTTTTTTTTTTTTTTTTTTTTTTTTTTAAAATTAATAAAGCAATATGTCACTCGTCAAGGGGAAAAGACTGTATCTTTACTGCGGAAAAAAATGAGTTTTTGCTGAAACCATGTAGGAAAGGCAACACCGGTCATTTTGACGCTTAAAACACCCAAAAAGACGACAAATTGACCAAATCATGACATTTTGAAGTTCGGCAATCTGTATACGATAGTTGTTAAGAAAAATTAAGAAAAACGTGTGTTTAAAATTTCAGCAATGTATCGATTTGAAAGTTTAATGGTGAAATAATACTAAAAATCAAAGAACTATAATGATTCGGATTTGAAATTTGATGCTGAATCCGAATTCGGCATCTGTGTCATTTATGACGGTGGGAGGGGGGGGGGCAATTTCTGACCCTGCTGCTCGCCATTAATTGCTCTCCTGACAATTTTATCCGGTGAAGATAAGGGTCCTTTTTCCTTGGCGCGTTACATATACCGTTTAATTGGTATTTTTAGCCGGAAATTTAAAATTAGGTAACCTATCAGATGTCGGTTTCACGTTTAAAAAAAACGCATGAGCCAATCAGATGTCTGGATTTTAAATTTCCCCCTCGTCTCTGAAACGACGCAACCAGAACGAACCAAAAGTCTTGTACGCCTATAACTACAGAGATTTAGCTGGGTGAACCAAATATTTAGTAGGGCTCAACTAAGTCTTTTGCTCGGTCATTTTCCTACTAAAGGTTTTGTCAGAGCTACCAAAGGTTTTTTTCAGCGCTACCAAAGTGTTTTTTTCTGTTTTGGGTTCTTCTAAACTGTAAATAAAAATTACAAATCAACATAGCTCGATGAATGATGATGTCACTGTGGAATGCTATTCCAATTTCAATTAATACACTAGTTTAGTGCGACGGTGACGCCGGAGCAGTGGTGGCTCGTGCAATACGGCAACAACGCAATTCCTTCATTTAAACCTACGTAAAACAATCGATCTTCAGGAGGTGCAATTGCACCTTAAGATATCGATACTTTTGCAAGTGTTTAAATGGAAAATAAGCATGGTTGCCAAATTGCACGAGACGCCACTGCGCCGGAGCCAGCGACGCGACGTCACGAAATAAATTGGATCCAAACAAATGCTCCATCTCCCTCGCTCTCGTGGGGTTTTTCTCATAAGAAACAGGATCCAAATTTTCAAATGCGAATTTGTGCTAGTAAACAAAAAGTTCTCTTGAATTTTACTACACCATTGGATTCCACGTATTTTAAAATAAAATCATGTTGCAACAACATTTTCGAAACATCACGCATTAATTTACAATCTTATTGTTAGTTATATCGAAGAAAGTAATATTTTTTTTTTTTTTTTTTTTTTTTTTTTTTTTTTTTTTGTCCCAATCACAGTTTCTTATGGGCGCAAAATCCTTGCTTGTCGGCTCATCACACATCGCGTTATACCTCGAACAAGCTCAGTGGCGGCTCGTGCAATCTGGCAACCGTGCACTTTTACCATTTAAACGTATGCAAAAAGATCGATACTAGGTGAGGCGCTACGCCTCACCAAGTTATCGATTATTTTACACAGTTTTAAATGGAGGAAATCCATTGTTGCCACATTGCACGAGCCGCTGTTGAACAAGCTTCGATACGAAGAGAGGTTAGGATGATTGAGTGCCATTGCGGTGATACGTCCATAAGAGACCATGAGTATAAGGACAGTGACAAAATATAGGACATCTTACGATATAATTGAGATTGTATATTCACTTCTGATCTTTCATCAATTATGTCGGAGTGAAAAGATACTTTATAAGGTACGTGGAATCTAATGGTACAAAAAACTGTGAGAAAAATGGTCGTTCAATAGCGTGAATTTGCATTTGAAACTTTGGAATTGATTTCTATTAAGTAAATCCACAAAAGTGAGCGAGATAGAGCATTTGTTTTGTTTGGATCCAATTTTGATCCTGACCTGACTTCATCGCACTGAACAGGTCCATTCTCTCCTTTTGCGTGTAATGGGTCTGTTGCAAACTTTTGCTACAACGATAAAGAGTGTTTCATCGTATGTAAAATCGCCCGAAAAGTCCATTAAGGCATCAGAAAGTCATGAAATGCGATAATAAACTCACAAAAGACGTTTAATGAAATCCAAGATCGAGTCGGTAAAATATCGAGCAATCTGTATGCATGCACCTTTAACATCCAAAAGGATTGCCAACGTTGGCAACCTCACAGTTTCAGAGGTTATGTGTTCATTTACCTTGTGATCGGGTGTGATCGATATTGTGAGGTTGGCTATCCTTGGATGTTAGTGGTGCATGCATACAGGTTGCTCAATATTTCACCGCCATCTTGGATTTCATTAAACGTCTCTCGTGAGTTTCATACTGCATTTTATAACTTTCTGATGCCACCAATGGACTTTTCACGCGATTTTACATGAGATTGCTTGCTCTATAGCGCTATAGCAAAAGTTTGCAACAGACCCATTCACCGGTTGAAGCTAAAATCACTATAATCACTATAGTTCGAGTATTTATAATCATTGGCGGATCTAGCAATCTGGCAACTGTGCATTCTTCCCATTTGAATGTATGAAAAACAATCGATTCTTGAAGGGGCTACAGCCCCATGACAAATCGATTATTTCTCATGCAATCAAATGGGAAGATTACACTGTTGCCAGATTGCTGGATCCGCCAATGATTTATATGAACCATTGTTATACTTCTCAACTGATAAATGTAATCTTTTCCGCCACCAGTAGAATCACCGATGAATTGTACAATGCTATTAAGTATTCACAAAATGGTAGCCAAATAGTAAACAACTAGTGAACAACAACAAAAAAAAAAACAAAAAAAAACAAATAACAAAAAACAACAACGAAAGCAAAAAAATTACATTGATTTTGTGATTAAGTAGACCGACGCGACGTGATTAGAGAACTTTTGCCTAAAGCAACTAATAAAGTTTTGTCTAAAACATGCTGTATGGTCGGTAACTGGCTTTGCATATCTTGTAGCTTTGCAGGCGTTTCTATCTTTTAAACAATCGGTTTTAACGCCCACCAAAATTCTAATTTTGGGATAAAATTTGGCTCTATCTTTCTTCGAGCTTTCTTAGATTACCCATGCTCTCCTCCAAAGTTGGGACCAAATTCCTCTCTGCAAGGATCAGAGCCATGTTCTAAATCAATGGGGCTATTGCACACTTTTGCTATAAGCTATTTAATAGTCGATCATGGCGTAAAAACCTCAAAAAATAACGATGGCGGCACTAATAACTTCCAAAATCCACTCCTAAACTCAATAAACGCAGTTATTTGCGCGAGCGTAATGGTGGCCGAAGGCACTAACAATGGGAGATTCCCATCTAACAATTCTGAAACTCCATCAAGAAGTGACCAATAAGAGACTACTTTCATTTGACACCGGTGTCACTAGGTGTTGCGGCACCATTCATCGGATGTGGATCATCACTCTGATGACTATTTACTCTGTGAATCATCCTTGTCAACATAGAAAGAGTGACGAAATTAAGATAGGAATCTCCCATTGTTAGTGCCTTCGGCCACCATTACGCTCGCGCAAATAACTGCGTTTATTGAGTTTAGGAGTGGATTTTGGAAGTTTTTAGTGCCGCCATCGTTATTTCTTGAGGATTCTACGCCATCATCGACTATTAGATCGCTTATAGCAAAAGTGTGCAATAGCCCCATTATTTTTTACTCTGGCATAAAACTGCACGAGCACTCTCTTCCAAGAAAACCTTACACAGGCATTATTTCTCACTTTACTTTCGTTTTTTGAGTTGACAATTCTTCATGACAATAGAAAATATCAAACACGATTTAAGAAGACGGAGGAAAATATAGTTGAGGGCATTTACTCGCAGAAAGCGACTGGAGGCATGAGCGGATACAGCAATTTGTTTTTCTCTCTCTCCTTCCATTTGAATACATGTGTTAGAAAAGGATAGCAAAGGGGGACATCTCCTGACTTTAGCCCCTATTTCCGTCTTTTTCTAACACACGCGTTCAAAAGGGAGGAGAGAGAGACCTAGACATATTCCTGTATCCGCCCGCGGGACCACAAAACGACGCTCGTAATTGGGGATTTCCTCTCTCTTATCTTATTGTGATCCGTGTTGAACAACCATAAATCATAGCAGCTCTGCCGACACCTGAAAATTTCCATTTGAACCGCAATTCACAAACGAGCTCATCTGATGAATGGCGACACTGGGTTTTTGGACGTCTTCCTTCGGGTCACCAGCTATCGATGCTTCTTTTTTGATGACCGATGCGTGTCCGAACGCAATCCTGCTTCAACAGGTAAAAAAAAAGATTGAGGCTATATCCGCGGAGGAAAAGTCCTTAGAACGTAAGTCGTGCTCTTCCAGAAAAATCCTAATTGAAGAATACTGCTGATTTTTCCGGGGGAGCGTACTTGATGTTTAGGGACTTTTTTATTTTTATTTTTTATTTTTATGTTTAATTTTTTTTTTTTTTTTTTTTTTTTTTTTTTTATAACGACCCCAGCACCACTTATTCTTCAGACTGCTTATTCTGATTGGTCAACCAACGCTAGTGTGGGCGTCTCGACCGACGCAGTATAGTCTGAAATCGAAAATAAGTGGGACGCACCAAAATACATGGAAACAAATGGACAAATTCAAAGAGTAAACAAGAGTCGCAAATGAATGGAAGGCCTGAGTGGTCAACGCAGAAAAGGGGTCGGAAACGCGGGGTGGCCTCTGATTTGCTGCAAGAGTGGTGCGCTAAACTGTTTTAGGCCTTATGGAAATTAACACGGGGTTTTCGTTCCGGGACGTTTATCTCGAAACCTGTGCAAAACTGCCTGTAAACAATTAATACGAGTCGATTTAGCAGAATTTTCTCAACAAATTAATAGGTCATAAACTTTATTTGAACTTTTTTATTGCCACTTTATTGAAAATTCGAAAAGACTGTCTCAGTTGAAAAGAACGCACAACAGTGTATTTACATGCTTGGCGTGTGTTTGAGTAACTCACTATTATGTGTACTCTTCAACTGAGACAGTCTTCTCGAATTTTCAATATACATGGTACTTCTGACCTATCAATTTGTTCGAAAAATTCTGCTAAATCGACTCGTATTAATTGTTTAGAGGCAATTTTGCACAGGTTTCGAGATGAACGTCCCGGAACGAAAACACTGTGTTAATTTCCTTAAGTCCGAAAATACTTTGGACCCTCCGTTTCCCTCCATTTCCAGCCTATCAGAAGCCGACTCTTATCAGCATTGACCACGCTGGCTCTCAATGCAATTGCGACTCTTGTTTACTCTTTGCCATGCACCATGGACGATTTTTATGTTAGGTTTAAGCGATAGTAATTTGTCCATTTGTTGCCATATATTTTGGGGCAGCTCGACGTACCAAAATACATGGAAACAAATGAACAAACTACTCGCTTAAACCTAACCTAAAAATCCTCCATGGTGCGCATGGTTACGCAGGTTACCCATTAAACCGCCACTCTAGATAAATGTATAGCTCGTTGGTTTCAATCCAATATGCGCAACCAGACAGTGATGAGATGGAAGCAGTGTTGCCAGATCGAGGGTAAAAAGCCGTATCGTCCCCATTTAAATCAATTTAAAACATACGGCTTTTTCATCCCAATCTGGCAACACTGGTCGGAAGAGGGGTGCTTTTGATCGTCATTGGAAGAAGAATTATATTATACTTAGTCCAGGAACATTGGATCAGACACCGCAAAATGAAAAATAAAAATACAAAACAAAAAAAGTTACAAAAATTAGATGCACAAAGTTAAACTATGGCTCCCAGACAACAAATTAAATTATTCAATCTCCCGGGACACTTTAGATTTGTGGCCTACCCGGGGCGGTGCACCGTGTCTGCGCATTATCGCATCGTGTTTTGTTTCCGTCAGACGCCGGCGTGTGGCGTCGTCGCCTTGTGCGAGGCGAGTGGTGACAGACTGCAATGAAAATCAGCTTATGCCTTTTATTTGGAAGTCAAAGTTGCCAGAGTTCCGGGTTAAATTGCGTATATATTCAATTGATTCAAATATAGGAAAGGTACGGACTGACAGATGACTCTGTAGATTTGACAACACTGTTCGTAAAACGCATGCGCAGTTTTCACTACTCGGCAGTCTAGTTATCGATATGATTATTCATCTTTTCGTGGAAGTTCGCCTATTTCATGTCGTTACCGAATCAGTGGTGGGTCGTCAAACGGATGCATCGAAAACATCGCAGTGGTAGGTGCTATCAAAAGCTTAACTTTTGTCAGTCAAGAATGAGGCTGTTGCACAGTATAGTCAATATATGGAGTAGTTGCAAGTGTCTAAAATGTTGTGATTTTTATTCAGAAAATGACATTACTTGGTGAGCTGAGAACAATGGTGCCTCTGGGACCGAATAATGTTCAGTCCCGAGCGTAACTTACGCACGGTCACATGACCGTGCGTAAGCTCTCTGATTGGTCGAAGCCGCACGCAAGATGAACGCAATTCAATGCTCGGGACCTAACATTATTTGGTCCCTGGGTTAAATCCCAAGTGTTCCGGTTTTGGAGATCCACACGTGTAAAGTTACAAAAAATCGTGTGCGTAGTGACGTCACTACGCGGAATTCCCATTTAAAACAATGTATTTTGGGCCAAAATATCATCTCCGAAACAATGGGACTTAATTAAAAACCAAAGGCATCTTTGTCCTCAGCTCATCTACTTAGTACTTTCAGTTTTTTATAAAAAAAACCACAGCATTTCAGACCCATGCATCTGCTCTATTCTGGTGTAAAAACCTCCAAAAATAACGATGGCAACACTAAAAACTTTCGAAATCCACTCCTAAACCCAATAAACGCTTTTATTAGAGCGAGCGTAAGCGTAATGGTGGCTAAGGGCAGTAATAATAGGAGATTCCCATCTAAACAATGCTGTAACTGCATCAAGAAGTGATCAATAAGAGACGACTTTCATTTGAAACTTTGACTTTTTTTACTTTCTTTTTTGTCACTAGATGGTATGGTATACCATTCATCGGATGTGGATCACTACTCTGATGACTGATTACTCTGTGAACCATCTTTGTCAGCATAGAGAGAGTGACGAAATTAAGATAGGAATCTCCCATTATTACTGCCCTCAGCCACCATCACGCTCGCGCAAATAAAAGCGTTTATTGAGTTTAGGAGTGGATTTCGGAAGTTTTCAGTGCTACCATTGTTAGTTTTGGAGGGATTTACACCAGGGTCGCATATTAAATCGCTTATAGCAAAAGTGTGCAACAGCCCCATTCGAGATAAGTGGCGAACCCTCTCGTGTAAGCAAAGCAACCATTTGTACAAGCAGAACCACACAAGTCCTGCGTCGACGATTTGACGCAACCCGCATTACACGTACACTTAACACTCTCTTATCTTTCTTTCCTTTTGTTCTCTCAAGACCGAACGAGGTTCGGGCTACTTGTAGTGCGGGTTGCGTCGAATCGTCGACGCAGGACTAATGGCTCTGCTTTGTGCGTTCAGTTAAACCTCGGTACTTGAGTCCCATTTGCCAAACTCTGAAGGCAAATTTTCGCGATCGAATATCATAAACAATACCAACCTAACTACATATTCGAAGAAACTCAATTTTGTTTTTAGATGTGTTTTCGGGGCATCGATGGCATCAATTCGATTTCGAATTCACCACCGGACTTGAATTCAAAATCTAATTGATGCCATCGATGACTGAAAACACCGACAAAGTTCGAAAAACACGTTCCAGTTTCGTGTCATCCACTGTTGTCATGCGTAGGCTGGCAATGTTGTTGTCGAATATATTCGTCGCGAAAATTCGCCTTGATTCATATGAAAGATTTATCGATATATCGAATTTCCCGAGCTGCCACTGCGGAAACGAATGGTGAGGCTATATGCGAGTTGCGACTGTAATAAGAGAGAGGTACAACTTACAAAGAGACCGGAGCAAAGAGCACCAGATTCAAAGAACAAAGTGAAGCAAAGTGGCCTTACCTTGATTTCCTGCTATTCTTGTGCTCGGATGTCTTGTGTCCACCGTTGAAGGAATGCCGACGCAAGTCCCTCTCCTTGCTCTTCTTCGACGCTTTCAGGCCTTTGCCCTCACTCCGATAAACCACGCTCCCCCTGTCTAACCCCCCGTGACCCCCTCCGTGACCCCCTTGACCACTCCGAGGCTCGAGTACTTGCACTTGCTTTGCACTGCTCTTCCCTCCTCCGCCTCCTCCGTCCCCTCCTCCCCCGCCTCGCAAATCCCGAAGCCACCGCCCGAACGTCGACCCCGAACTTTCCTCGCTCCTGAAATAAAAACGAAAAACACATTTATTAGAAAACTTAAAATAAACTGTAGAAAATACCCCACGAACACTTTCTCATATCAAAATTATTCTGGGGGAGACCCCCAGCCCCTCTTTTAATATTCTGGGGCAGACACCAAGGTTATAGATTAAAGAGGTATGCTCGTTTGACTTCGCGCCACAAATTCGGTGGCGCGCTGTTCAAAATCACTGCAGGCAAGATGGCCGACAAAAGCAGAAAACTTATACTCTTTGCAGAAAACATTGGGCTGCACTCTGCAGGAAAGCAGAAAACAACCCAATGTTTTCTGTAAGGACTATACGTTTTCTGCTTTTTTCGGCCATCTTGCCTGCAGTGATTTTGAACTGCGCGCCACCAAATTTGTGGCGCGAAGTCAGATGAGCACACCTCTTTAGTCTAAACCCTTGGGGCAGACCCCCCTTTAGGAGTTAATTTTACAGTAGGCTGGTTGCAGAACGTTTTTGCAAATTTTCATCAAAATTCAAACAACTTTATTTGAAACATTCCAATTTTCCCCATATTCACCCATTTTGCCATTGATTTTAATGGAAATCTTTTATCAGCCATAACTTTCCTACAATTTAAAATTTCGAAGAAGGAGAAAAAAAAAAAAAAAAAAAAAAAAAAAAAAAAAAAACAAGAGAAGTATACCTCTGGGGAATGGTAAAAGCAACTTTCTCTGCAAAATATTGATGCATATGGACAGTAAAAGTTATGCTGGGATATAGACAGCCAGACGTCATCTACGCCATTGCGATTTTTTCTCAATTTTTAACTTTTTTAGTTGAGAGAAAGTAAATATGACAAATAAAAACAAAACTAGACGCAATGGGTCTATTGCGCACATTGTTTTTTTTTTTATTTTTTTTTTTATTTAACTTTCTTTGAAGTACTTGATGAAAGACATTCACCGTATTTTTCATATATTTTTTTTTCTTGAACCCGGGACCGTGAACTAAAACGCTTTCGAAGTTACACAAATTTCGAGCGATTTGAAAAGGTTTCATTTCGGCGTGAAACTCGATGATGTCATAGTATAAGGGAATTTTCGCGATCGAACATAATTAATAATACCAACCTAACCTATATATTCGAGGAGACTCACCTGTGTTTTTAGGTGTTTTAGGGGATTCCATGGCATCAATTCGATTTTGAATTCACCTTCGGACTTGAATTCAAAATCGAATTGATGCCGTCGATGCCTGAAAAGTGAAAACACCGAAAACGTTCAAAAAACACGATTTATAATTATAGTTTCGTGTCATCCACTGTTGTCATTTGTAGATTGGCAATGATTTCTTATAATTCTGTTGGATATATTTGTCGCGAAAATTCGCTTTAGATTTGTAGGTCCGGCAAAGCGGACTAACTGAAATCAAATCACTGTTAATCATTCGCGTATTAACTCTTCTGACATAAACGCCTTCAAATAACAGTATATATGACTCGTCATGCTTCTTCTCGAATTACTGGCGCCGACGAATGATGGCCCGGATTTCGACGGATTTTTTAGTTATTTGGCTGACAGCAGTGATTTGATTTCAGCTGGACAGATCCGCCGGACCTATACTATGTTGTTAGTGAGTTTCGTTTCGCGCCATTATTATCATTTTCAAATTCGTTTTGAAACGAGGGCCTCAATTGATCGTTTCTTTACCTTAATCACATAGGGGAAATTTGATGAGTTTTTATTGTTTCCATCAGTTTTCTCGTAACATTTTACTTTAGAATCGGTAATTTCTGGCTTTATAGCGAAAGTGCGCCACAGATATTTCTTTAATACACGAGTATAGGTACATATCGGAAATTCACGAAAAAGAAAGAAGAAAAATAAGAAAAAAAATGACGACTACAGGAAATGAGGAGAAGATAAGAGTGCAATTTCGGCGTGATGCAAGTCGTCATTGATTCAAATTCTTTTTCTCGTTTCAATCCAACACCAGAAACTAGATTTGAAGTATTTAACGGCCCCAATCGTGATTATTAAAAAGAATCCATGGCTCAAAAATGCAATATTTTGATGAAAATAAAGTTGGGGAGCACGAGCAGTAGCGAGGCGTGAAATTTGACAACGATATACTTTCTCCGTTTAAACTCACTGAAAGAATCGAATGCTTCGGTCATCAGCGATGACCAGATGTTTCGACATTTCTAATGTATTTAAAGGGGAAAAAAGGAACGTTGCCAAAGTGCACGCCTCGTCACTGTTGGGGAGTTCGTCCGAAAACCCCAAAACGAAAAACTGACGAACACCAGATGGGTTTCTAAAATCAAAAAAGATCCTGCCGGACTTGACTTAAAATAGCGATAGCATAACCTCACTTTTTGCTCACCTCGATCTTCATGGGATTCACTGAGTCCCTGAGAAATCGATACTTTTGCATAGGTTCAAATGGAAAAAACACATGACTGCCAAATAGCCACCACTGCCTTTCCGTGCAGTCTTGAAAATATAATGTATTTCATGCGACATATTGTGTCCATAAATTAGATTTCTGATTTTTTTTTTTTTTTTTTTTTTTTTTTTTTTTTTTTTTTTTTTTTAAGGTATGAAAAGACAATGTTTCAGAATAAAAATTAAAATAAGAAGACAAACCGAGAAACTTTAAAACTGTGAATAGAAAACAAACAAAAATTGTCCAGAAAAAAATAGCAAGGTCTCATAAATAGAACTCCGATTTTTAAAAGAGATGATAGCAAAATTGGGACAAAAGTATCGATTTCTCAGCGGTTTAAAACTAAAATCCCTATGGATCGACTCTTTTCTATAGGTTTATATGGAGTAGACATCAATATATAGCAACATTCCATGAGCCACCATCGCGTATATCTCGATGACCGCTCTGCTCTGGTCATGACCTCAACCGCCGTGTCCGCATTGGCGGATCCAGGAATCTGTTCATCTCTCTCTTCTTCCAATAGAAACGTGTGTGTTAGAAAAGGACAGATGATGGGCAGTCACGTGATTTTCGCCCCCTCTCCTATCCTTTTCTAACACATGCATTCAAATGGCCAGAGAAAGAGAACAACAGTTTCCTGCGGATCCGCCTATGCATGTCCGCACTGTTTAGTGTTTGTCTTACGAGTCATCAAAACTTAAAAGTCGGATTTGTGATGTTTATCATCAATCATCACGCTTCGGGAGCACGACGCAACGTTGGCGTTGCATCAGGCAGAGTAGCAGGGCTGCCGTTTTGCGTATAATCAATGCTATTTTTCTATTCACCGATGATTCCACCGGTTGAGAAAAGATTACACAGTTCAGTTCTGTGTATGACTGTAATGCACGAAAATACTCAGATCTGTATAATCTTTCCTTAATCGGTGGAAACTCCGTTGATTAATTAAAATATCCGCAAGTTTTTTAAAGTCATCGACGACTCCACCGGTTGAGAAAAGATTACAGATGCGAGTGTTTTAGTTCATTACAGTAATACATTGAACTGAACTGTGTAATCTTTTCTCAACCGGTGAAATCATCGGTGAGTAGAAAAATAGCATTGATTATACGCAAAACGGCAGCCCTGCAGAGTAGAGTTGCCGGATGCCACCCACCGATGCCTGATGTGGACAGAAACGCGCCTACCTACAATAATTAATTTCAATGGGTCTGTTTGCGTACATTGCTACAACAATATAGAACCTTAATTTTTACGTAAAATTCGGCAAAAAAAATAACGACGCGCAGATTAAAAACGTTCAAAAACCACTCATTCAGTCATGAAATAACTTCTATTTCAAACAACCCACGCTATAAGTACCTACACTAGACACTTTTTGCACCGGCATACTACTGCTAAGACGAAACCACCGTGAGTAGTACAATTACACGGAAAAAAAACTACGGTGAAAATAACCATGAGGATACCTGATTTTGACTAGGTACCAGGTAATGTTACCTGAGTGCATGTCGAATTTACTCAAAGTATCGGTAAATGTACCATACTTCTGGTCAAGTTTACCATAACATCTAGTAGGTGCCAAAATCAGGTATCCGTATGGTTATTTTCACTAATCCTTTTTTTCCGTGTACCAGACTTCTAGTTTTGTACCACATTTCTTGGACATTTTTGGGAAATTCTAGTTCTTTGACTATATTTTGGTATTAACACCAAAATTTTCTGGTCAAAGTACTAGACTTTCAGTCGTTCACATATAGTTACGCCTCTGGTAATATAACTAGAATCTGGTATTATGACTATAGCTTTTTTTTTTCAGTGACATAGACGGAACCACTACGTTTATGCAAAACATCAACATAACTTACAAACATTTGAATATTTCGTTTAGATGCAGACAATTCTTGTATTATTTTGTAATCTTTGATAAGTGAGAATAGACTAGACAGCAATGGCAGCCAATGTTTCGTGTCGTTAGTAGGAAATTCATTCATTTTGTAGTTAATGTTGTTTTATACACTGCCGCCGCACTATGGGGTATTTGACCCGAATTCATGCTCAAAAGTCCAAAAGTTAAATTTAACCTATGGTCAAAACCAAAGGTATTGGTGCATTCTATATAGTTTTTTACATCATCCTGTACAATTTGAGCTTTCCACGTTGAGTGGTTCGCCCACAATCCGCCAGAGCGCGCAGCACTTTTACCGATTTCCGATTTAAATCTGTGTTTCACACCAATGAAGATAAGTGGTTTTAAAGTTGTTTATACTTCTCCAACTTGGGAAACAAAACATGGAGGACGTTCCGGAAGGTAAGAATAACGATTTCAAGCCTTTATATATCATGATACATAGTTTTTAATCCTAACCTTACTCCATACAGTAAATCGTAATCAAAAAATAATGAGATTGGTAGAAACAGAGGTATTTTAGTTGGAATGTTCAACTTTGTTCAACTTTCGTTTTAGCGTGAAAAGTTAGCCCAAAGCGTCTACTTTATGCTCCAAAAAAGATCCGACCCGCATCGACCCGCATTCGCCGCAAATTGGGAAATTTGTAATTCGATTTTCAGGAAAAATTAACCCTAATTTCACTCAAAATTGCCAAAATCTTCATTATTGTACCGTATTTTCTCTCAATATTGTTGAAATTTACCATTTATACCTTGCTAGCTTGATGGAGAGGTGTAAATGGATAACACAGACATCAAATAATTGCACAGTGGGTCGAAACTTGACTTTTTTGGGACAAAAAGAAAAAGTCAGTATTTCTGTTTGTAAAAGATTCGTTGGAGTTATTTATCAATTACAGTTACCCTTTTGAAGCTATAGAGTTTTTATTTCAAATATTTTCTCAATTTTTTCTAAATTTTTTTTTTTTTTTTTTTTTTTTTTTTTTTTTTTTTTTTTTGTAAATTTGAAAACGTCCGGTAAATTCTATGTTCATACCCTCTGTAGTTATGGTATTGAATTGGTATCCAATTTTGAATCCAAAAAGACAAACAAAAGGTTAGATATGAAGCGCGTTGCGTGGGTGGCCGCCTTAAATGAGGGCCATCTCGGAGAAATGTTGAGAGCTGAGGGAAGGAGACATATCATTAGGGTAAGGGGCGATGGAGGGGCAGGGAGCGAAGGGAGGAAGACGATTAGGCGGGGGTATCGGAAAATCTTCGGGCACGTCTTTACGGTGTAGTAAATGATGAATTCCATTAATAGGTAAAATCAGCACGATGTGAAGGTGCCAAACACCGTATGTGTAATTGCAACCCCCCCCCCCCCCCCCCCCCCAATCACCAGAATTGCCTCAATAGTGCCAAAACGTCTTATTTAGTCACAAAACTTCATCATAAAGTCAAAGAACCACTTTGGGTAGCGTTTCATGTCCACAAATAATTTTGAGCATGAATTCGGGTCGAATACCCCATAGTGCGCCGGTGCGAAAAGTGTCTAGTGCATGTATATTGTATAGTATGCGGGATGTATAAAATCAAAGTTATTTCCCGAGTTAATGAGTGCTTTTTGAACGTTTTTAATCTTCGCATCGTTATTTTTGCCGAATTTTACGTAAAAATTAAGGTTCTATATTGTTGTATAGCATCTTTTTTTTTTTTTTTTTTTTTCAGTGTAGTTGTATGTTGGTGATAATAGTGTCTAGTGTAGCCCGATTTGTTTGAAATGGAAGTGAGTTCTTTTCTGAGTTAATGGGTGTACTTTGAAAGTTTTTAATGTGCGCATCGTTATTTTCGCCGAATTTTAAGAAAGAAATCAATGCGTTATATTGCTGTAGCAAAAGTACGCAGCAGACCCATTGGTAAAGTAAGCGCGATTTCATCACACCGCTTGGCAACCTTCAGGCGGAGTGATTAAGAGGTTTGCAGGAGCGTGATGAAATTCATGGCGGCTTTGATAAACATCATGCATGAGGCCATGACAATGACCGCTACTTCAAGTTTCCGGACGGGCGGGCGCAGCGCAGACTCAAGTTCACGAAAAGAGACCATACATATACAATAAACAAAACTATGGTACGTCAAGAAAATACGGTTTTTGATAAAGGGATGTCGATCGATAAAGCGCGATATTCTTATACAGGGTGTTTCAGGTTTAACGTCAACAAATGGGGCCCTTGCAAACTTTTGCTATATCAGAACAATAAGAGGACTCTCTTTTGCAAGGCATAGTCTCAGTAGCGCAGCCACAATCTTCTTTATCCCTCTAATTTTCTCTTTAAATGTAGGAAGAAAAAATTATAGAAATGGGGTTCTTGCGAACTTTTGCTATAGGGGATTGAAGAGTTAATTCTTGCATAAAAACCTGTAAAAATGACGATCACTAAAAAATCACGAAATTCACTCTCAGAATTGGGTGTAATGGCGGAGAGACGCAGGTATCATGGGATTTCCCTATCTAAATTAAGACATATCTCTGTGTTTCGGTAAAGAAAGGGCATAATAGACAGGAATCTCCCATGACACTTGCGTCGAACCGCCATCACCATCTTGCCGTTATAGCTGTTATGTGAGTTTATTACTGAATTTTAGACTTTCTTAGTGCGATTTTCGTGATTTCCGCTGGTATTTTCATCAGATTGGACTACTTATTTGCATGTAGCAAAGCTTGCAGCAAGATCCCCATGCAGAAGCCGATTTTTGAAGTCAAAGTAAGACTATTTTAACCAAAGCATGGGTCTTAAAATTATTCCCCTCTGAGCAACGAATTTTTGAAATTTGGAAAATATTTTCATTTTTTTGAAATTTTGACTATGCAACCTCTTCATCCAAGTTTTGGAAAAAGGGTTTGCAGTTCGAAAAAATCACGGTTCGGTTCTAGTCGCCCTGCTTTGAAAGGGGCAGTTGTAAGGATCTGAATTTTTTTTTTTTTTTTTTTTTTTTTTTTTTTTTTTTTTTTTTTTTTTTTTTTTTTTTTTAAATTTGTAGTAGGTACTTCATAAGCTAAGAACGATGGTGCCTTTGGTGTTTTCCTAAGTGTCCCGGTTTTGGAGATACTCTCGAGTAAAGTTGCAAAAATTCGGGTGAGTAGTGACGTCACTACGCGGAATTCCCATTTAAAAGGATGTATTTTGGGCCAAAATATCATCTCCGGAACAATGAGACTAAATTAGAAACCAAAGGCATCTTTGTTTTCAACTCAATTAGACCCTTGCAACTACCTCACTCTCTCCCCCCCCCTCTCTCTCTCTCTCTCTCTCTCTCTCTCTCTCTCTCTCTCTCTCTCTCTCTCTCTTCTCCCACGATTTGAAAAGTGTACTTCAAACAGAACTTCGTGTTGCGTTCTCTGATACTGAAGGCTGAACGAAAAACTTTCAGTTTCGTTGTTCCGTTATCTAGGTCATGCAATAAACAGTATTTTACTCATAGTTCAGTATCCACCGCGGCAATCCTAGGTGGCGGGCGTTTTAACTATGGCAACAAGGCGCGAAATAAGGTGAGATGAGAGTCAAGCGGTGAGAATATTTTCTCAACACTTCCTTTTGACTTTTGAATGGACTCACCGTGGTTTTTTGATAACCATCCTATTCAAACTGTGAGTTAAGAACAAGGAGCGCGTGGTTGCCAAATAATCAATGAATTTAGTTCTGTAGTTTTATCATTTTTTCGGTCATGATGAATGAGTATATGCGTTTAATTCTATGGACCAAATTACTATACTTTTTCTTCCTCCGTAACATGATTTCTAATAAATATGTACGGCTCTTGCATAAACTTTTTCTGTGGGTGATTGATTCAATCACTGATTCAGAAGATCAAAGAGTTGATTCTTCAATAAAAACATGTAAAAATGAGATGAGTACACTGGCGAATCATAAAATTCACTCTCAGAGAGACGTATCTCTGCGTTCCTGTATAGAGAAAGTGACAAATTAGCCAGGAATCCTCCAAGATACCTACGCCTATACGTAGCTCCACCATTAAGAATTCTGAGAGTGAATTTCATGATTAATTGGTGTACTCATCGTCATTTTTACATTCTTTTTTTGTTTTTTTGTTTTTTGCAAGAACCAATACTCTTCAATTACCTGTAGCAAAAGCTTGCTGAGCCTATATCTAATTTGAGACATAGCTCTGTGTTTCCGTAGAGGGAGTGTCAACTTAGACGTAGGAATCTCTCATGATACCTCCGTAGCTCCGCTATTAAGACCTTTCAGTTATAGCTGTTTTCTGAGTTTATTCATAAATTATAGACTTTTATAGAGCGATTTTCGTGATTTTCGCTGCTTTTACATCAGATTTTACCTTCATCATTTGCTTTCAGCAAAAGTTTGTGAGAGCCCCATTGAAATAAAATTAATAAGACTAATAGAGGACACTCAATAAAAATTTGACCAAAATCACAGGATCATGGGCGGATACAGGGAATTGTCTTTCTCTCTCTCCTCCCATTTGAGAACGTGCGTTAGAGAAGGACAGAAGAGGTGGTCAAAGTCACGTGATGGCCCCCTCTGCTGTCCTTTTCTAACACATAAGTTCAAATGGAAGGAGAGAGAGAAAGACAATTCCCTGTACCCGAGAATGCACAGGATGCGTGTTCACGAGGAGAACATTTCACAAAAAGCTCTAAGCTTGGAGATATTAGAACTTTCTGGTGCTTGTAGAAGAAGGGATTTCCGATGAAATTAATTTAACGCTCGGATAATAATTTAACATAACGATCTATAAATTAAAACTCACGTCTATTGTCAAGTTTTTCGGGGAATTTAAGGGAATAGGCTCTTTCTTTTAAAAATCTCTGCGTCATTTATGCTGATACGGAGTACTACAATCAGATTGGAAACTTCAGTTCATTTTGAAGCATTGTTTTCTAGTCCGCCATATTGAGAAGTTCAAAACAATCCTCATGCAAAGCAATGCGAAAGACAGCGACAGAGATATGCTCGCGCTCTTGAAAAGTCACCGAAATAGACGGAAAAAATGTTACAATTAGCTCTTACGGGAATTTCCATTCTGATTGTAGCATTATTCAGTGATGCTTATAATTCAATTAACTGCATTCCTATACATATAGATTAATTATGCGTTATAAATATTTGTTGTCATCACCAACATTCAATACTTGTTGATCATATGCGGTGTTGGTCTGTATTCGGTTTCCTTTTAAGTATTCCATCTCCCGCGTCCTTCTTTTTACCGTCTAAAATGTTGTACATATCTCAGAACAGTTTGTTGATTTACTACGGCGAGGCATTACATTCCGACCCATCTCAGCGTTTTGATATGAAATCTTTTTATTCTTAAATACATTCTCTCTTCTCTCTCTTTCTCTCTCTCCCTCCCTCTCTCTCTCTCTTTTCTTTTTTAAGTCATTCAACGCGTGATACAGTTTAAAAATCTTTCACTCTCTAGGCCGTGGGATAGATGGGGGCTAAGGATAAATTTATGAATAGAAATTTGGGAGAGAGAGAGAGAGAGAGAGAGAGAGAGAGAGAGAGAGAGAGAGAGAGAGAGAGAGAGAGAGAGAGAGAGAGAGAGAGAATAAAGAATGAGGAGCAGAAAGAGAGATTTGGGGGAGGGGGTGTTACTCCTACGAGTCAACTTCTAGAGAGCGTTGATTCAAAAGATTTGCGAGCGGACGTATCCGCCCCACAATGGATCAAAATATGGCTTTTTTTGGGACATGGAAACCTGTTGTTTTCTTGCTTTAAAAACATTTTAGGGTTGTGCAGCACCTTCAAACATCAAAATCTTACAAACATTTCAAAATAAAACATTACGTAAAATTGTAAGAGCTACTACATTTGAAAGAAATAACGATATACACAGGGATCTGGGAGTAGAAAGTGTAGAGGAATTCATCACTAAAGTTGCTAACCGCTACGAAGCACGTCTACATGATCACCCCAACGATGAAGCCCTTATATTGCTTGACAACTCGGAAGAGTATCGAAGGTTAAAGAGACGCAAACCCTGGGAGTTGGCCAGCCCTAGGTTTGATCTCTAAAATTTTAGCTGCTGGAATGCTATCCAGCACCTAAATTTAAGCAAATAAAATACTACTCTGTTGTATTTTAATTATCATTTTATTCTAAATTAAGTAAATTATATACGTTTCTCAAGTGTGAGAAGTTTTATAACATAATATCTAATAAAAAAAAAAAAAAAAAAAAAAAAAAAAAAAAACATTTTAGTTTCGATATTTTCTTGTGAAAAACATATTATTTGACTTATTTTTAAGCTCTCTAGTATGAACAATTTCCTACCGTTCCAAGTTTTCTTGCTCTTCATTGTTCATAATCGTGACTTGTTTCTGTAAAATTATGTCCGGAAAATTGCATGCTTCGATCCTATGTGCGCTACTGAGACTCACGTTGCACGCACGGTAAGTACTGAGCAGAGCTGCCAAACGTGTAGACTATGGGCGGATACAGGGAATTGTCTTTCTCTCTCTCCTTCCATTTGAAAACGTGCGTTAGAAAAGGACAGAAGAGGGGGCTAAAGTCACGTGATGGCCCCCTCTGCTATCTTTTTCTAACACATAAGTTCAAATGGGAGGAGAGAGAGAAAGACAATTCCCTGTATCCGCCCATGGACTGTGGCGGCTCGTGCGATTTGGCAACCATGCTTTTTTACCACATAAACCTATGCAAAAGTATCGATATCTTGGGAGTGCATTGCACCTCCTGAAGATCGATTGTTTTACATAGGTTTAAATGGAGGGATTACACTGTTGTCACATTGCACGAGCCGCCACTATAGTATCGATTGCCGTCCGAGGACCACTGGTTCCAAACAAACTCTGATTTAATTTATTTTCATCATAAAGCGCATTTTTTTAAACGGACATTTAGACTATTAAATCAAACAAATAATGCGACCTTTTTGCGATTATGAATTCTACGTCCTCGAAAATGCGTAAGTATGGTAGAGGTACTTTCAGAAGTGTAGGCGGACCTTGACCGATAATCTTTGGAATTTGTCAACATTATTTCTGATATTACTCGATGAAAATGAATAAAAATAAAATTGAGAGTTCACTTTTCAATGAGGAAAACTTTCAATTGGTATCGGTATTGATTTGAAGGAATGAAATTTGAAAATTCGCCAAAGATTATGGTTTTGGTCCGCCTACACTTCTGAAACTACCGGTTCCATAAGCTTGATTATGCCAGGTTCCACGACTGAAACTCCCGAAATCAACAAGAGATTATAGATTAAAACGATGCATTTGGAAGTTGAATCACCCAAATGTTATTGTTGTTGTTGTGAAATGGGCGGGAATCTAGCAATAACTTGGGTGATTCCAACCTCCAAATGCATCGTTTAATACGTAACATCTTGTTGATTTCGGCAGTTTTAGTCGTGGAATTAGGCATAATGAAGCATTTTCGAGGTCTTACATAGAATTCATAATCGCAAAAAGGTCGCAATAATCAATAATTGCTTGATTTTATTGCCTAAATTTCCGTTCAAAAATGCGCTTAAGGGGTAAATACATTGAATCAGAGGTTGTTTGGAACCAGCGCAGCGGTCTTTGGACTGCAATCGATTCGATATACTTATCGCTCAAACGCAAAAAATGGACTTTTCATAACGCAAATTTTCATATCAAGGGTGTGCAAAATTTACTTAGGCTCATTCAAAAGCTTATACGTATAATATCATATTAGATTTTCCTTTTCCCATGATTCAGTCATGGGCGGAGCCAGCAATTTGGCAACTGTGGATTCTCCCCCATAAGAATGTATGAGAAACAATCGATTCTTGAGGGCCATGGCCCAATTTCTAATCGATTGTTTCTCAAACATTCAAATGAGAAGCATCCACAGTTGTCAAATTGCTGGCTCCGCCTATGCTGATTCTTTTAATATGATGATGTCAAGTGAGCACTGGCGCAACCAGGATATCTTCCATCTCTCTCATTTCTCATTTGAATGTATGAGTAGGAAAAGGACAGAAGGAGGGGGTTTTATCCCCTTGTCCATCCTTGTCTAACATACGTTTCTTAATGGAGAAAAGAGAGAGATGAAGAAACTCTCGGTGCGCTACTGCAAGTGAGAGATCGCAGGTGTTGGATCGCGGCTTTGCGTTAGAAATAACACTCTAAGATGGCAATTCAAGGAAAATCTGTAATCTGTAAAATTCACTAGATTTATCATTTTATTAGCTTTGGATCGAGCAAAATAAAATTTCATATAAGTAATGATTATTTAGTAAAACTAAAGTGCAACGAGTCTGATTTTCTGTATGACCTTGAAATGCACGGCACGCTATTTGCCTAAGCATTTTTACAAGCCATCTGTAAAATGCCTATTAGCATGAATTTTGCCTTCGACGTATGCATCTACGCACATATATATTATAGTATGTATGTGCATCAGTGGCGGCTCGTGCAATCTGGCAACCGTGCAATTTTGCCATTTAAACGTATGCAAAAAGATCGATACTAGAATCGATAAAAGATCGATTACTTTACACAGTTTTAAATGGAGGAAATCCATTGTTGCCACATTGCACGAGCCGCCGCTGATGTGCATAGATGCACCAGTAAACGAGGGTCCAAAAGCAGGAATGAGGAAAAACGGTGAATTTTTTTCCGGTTTACGGAGAATTGATTTTTCGAAACACTTTTCTTAAATCGTCGATTTTACGAGCCTACAAACTATTTTTTCTCCTCATTTCTGTGCTTTTAACGGGTTGTGTCTGTGATGGTTATTTTATGTAGAAATTAGTAGGTATTGAGGAAGAAGTGGATATTTTTTATCAGCTTATTGCAGCATCATTGCCATATTAGCAGCAAGTTGCTGCTAATATGGCAAGCTAATGCTAATATGCTAATATGCTAATATGTGCAGGGATGAGAACCGATTCGGAATTTGGTTCCGGTTCCGGTTCTGGTTCTAACAGGCCAGAGATTTAGGTTCCGATTCCGGTTCCGGTTCCGGCGGACCAGATGATTCAGGTTCTGGTTCCGGTTCCGGTTCCGGTCGGCAGGTTCCGGTTCCGGTATCGGTTCCGGTAAAATTCGAAAAATTCAAAACTTCATTGAAAGTAAACAATTGATGTTTACCTGTGAGCTGATTAGTTAAGCTCAAAAGTTTCCGGATATAATTTCCACAGTAGATAGACAGACAGGAAAAGAAATTTAAACAGATCTAAGCAACTAAAGGCTGTAAAGGAGGTCAGATGACAATGAAAATAGATTTACTTCATGCCAAAAATTTTGCCACAGATAAAATATCACAGCTGACACGGAACCGATTCAGAACCGATTAGAAACCGGTTCCGGGCTGCGTCATTTCGGTTCTGGTTCCGGTTCCGGTTTTGTTTGAAATTTTCATCCAGGTTCCGGTTCCGGTTCTGGTTTCCCTAAAATCAACCGGTTCCTCGGGTTCCGGTTCCGGGTTCCGAATCGGTTCCCATCCCTGGCAGCAACATCTCGAACAGTGGCGCGAGGCGTGCGATTTGGCAACATTCCTTTTTCCCATTTAAACACATTAGAAGGGTCGAAATGCCTGGTCATCGCCGATGACTGGAACGTTCGATCTTTTGGGTGAATTTAAATGGAGAAAATACATTGTTGCCAAACACGCCTCGCCACTGATCTCGAACAATCCATCGCAGTGCTGCCATTTTACTTATAATTAATGACATTTTTTAATTAATCGACGATTCCACCGGTTGAGAAAAGATTACACAGTTCAGTTCAGTGTAATGTGACTGTGATGCACGAAAATACTCACATCTGTGATCTTTTCACAATCGGTGGAATCGTCGATGACTTTTAAAAACGTTCAAGTATTTTAATAATCTAACGGAGATAGCACCGATTGAGCAAAGATTACTGATGCAAGTATACTTTCGTGCATCGCAGTCATATGCTGAACTGAACTGTGTAACCTTTTCTCAACCGGTGGAATCATCAGTGAATTGAAAATTACATACATACATCAATTTGGCGCCTCGGCAACTGCTGGCTTGCTGTCGCGTATTTACGCCCGGTCGATTTACAAAATTCGATATTCCGAGCGCGAAAAATGAGATCGACCTCCGGTTTACGCCAACATACTCGGTTTGTTATGTCCTTTTGATTGATGTATCGCAGTCGGTAGGGTGTTTCGTTCCACGAAATGTTTTAGATGCCCTGATGCGGGCGCGAAAATGTTAACAATGTTTTGGGGCTCAAAAACCAAGTTTGGGCTGAAATTTTGGTAATATTGTGTTCTTTTCCTGCAAACGACTTGCTTCTTAGAGTAATTTGGCTTCCTAGTTTTTCAACTTCTGACTTTTCAATTTTCTGAGTAATGATTTTTAGAAAATGGGTCCAAATCAATAACTCTTATACTTCCGCCATATCGAAAACGAAAAACGATATCGAGCCTCGGTATGCGCCAATTTTGGAATTTAATGTCCTTATAAATGATGTTCGAAAAAACAGGAGGTGCCGTAAAAAACATGGGTTGGGTGGAAGGTAATGGCCCTTCAGACAGCGGCTTTGATAGGAATACGAATGGTCTAAACCGTATCAGTGGCGCAGCGTGCAATTTGGTAACGTTGCAATTCGTCCATTTAGACACATGAAAAAGATCGAACTAGTGAGTATTCGGTGAATTCATTCGCATTCGACCTTTTACATGAGTTTTAATGGATAAAACGCAACGTAGCCAAATCACGCGCTACGCCACTGAACCGGATCCTTATACCTCAATTAGAAAAAAAAATAGGGGGGGGGATGGGCATTACTTTCGAATACCCCTGTTTATTCTAAACCTATACGTAGAGGAAAATATTGTGTGAAATTATGCTCACAATCAGTTAATTATCATCGTATCACTTAACTGCTAACGAATTAGCCGCATCAACGCGATCAGCCTCGATATAATATGCGAAATAACGCTGCGTAGTATTCTGAGCAGACTGAGCTACTGAGACTCTTTATGACTCATTTTTGTCGGTAGAAAACAAAAGTAAAATAATAAAATGCGAGGAAAATGCATTCTTTGAGAATAAATTTCTTTATAAATTTTTTACAAGAAAAATAATTCAATTAGTTTTCCTTAAACAGAACGATTACAGAAAGTGATAGTGCGAATAGATTACTTACCTCTTCATAATATTTGCATCAAGAAGTCACAAAATTAAACAGTTTGATGGTCATAATTGCATTGTTATGCGGGATCTATGTAGAGTGTACTACTATATGGTCTTATCTCGATTTTCCTTGCTGATTTTCGAGTTTTGTAACAGAAGCAGTGGCGTAGCGTGCAATTTGACAACGTTGCAGTTCGTCCATTTAATCCCATTAAAAAGATCGAACTGTTGAGTGTTCGGAATACAGTTTCGAATTCGACCTTTTACATGGGTTTAAATGGACACGATACAACGTTGCCAAATTGCACGCTTCGCCACTGAACAGAAGATGGCACGTGGGAGATAATCAAGGTGCGTTATTTCGCATATTGGGTCAATGGCTTGACGGCAGGCACTAGCGCAGCGGATCCAAGAAATTGTCTTTCTCTCTCTTTCCCCCTAAAAACGCATGTGTTAGATAAGGAAAGAAGAGGGGCGAAAATCACCTATCTGCCCGTGATCTGTCCTTTTCTAACGCACGCTATCTAATGGGGGAAAAAAGAGAAATATCCGCCAGTGCTTTGCGGCTCTTGTGACCTTGTGTGAACTGTTAAGGTGATGCGATGAGAATATACTGTGCATAATTTGTTGGCCTTTTTCCTCTAGTTTTAGAATATATGTAGTTAAATATAATTGCTTCTAACTGTTTATAGCCGGTATCTTGGTTTTAGCGAGACGCAGAACTTATGATCAGACTTTGTGCATTTATTCACATATGGGTTTTCAAAAATTCACTCCTCTTTGATGAAATATTTGTTACATCCTCAATGTTTGAATATTTCCTGAACGGAGCACCGAAATGAAACAAGAATTGGATTGTTAATTGACATCATTTGCACAGCTTGAGAACGTTTTTATTTCTTTCGTTCATAATTATCATCACTTTTTCACAGTTTTTCGGTGTCGAGTGAAACGTGTGTTACGTGAGTTTTGACCCAAGATTATTTACTTTGTTCCAGGAAATAAATTAAGTACCTTGAAATCACTCGAGGTGGTTACCTCAATTTGCTCAAATATGTCACTTATACCCCTTGTTTACTCCATTGAGAAGATTTGTTTGTTTCGTTTTTGTTTTTGTTGCAAAAACGGTAGCGAATGATGAGATGATTTTTGAAAATATAAATTACGACATTTCACAACGGAAATTCTGTCTGAAAGGCAAGGATTCTTCGATACCAGAAATTCTTTTGAAATCATTTAGAAAATAATTCATGATAATCTTAAGTAGAATATTTGCCATCGAAAAATTCTTACGTTTTTGACCATCATTTCTGCTCAGAAAGAATATAATTTGTTCTTCTTTTTCTTTCTCTGGAAGTTCCTCATCTTTGATCCGTGATATATGAAGTTTTCAATGCTAACAAAGAATTCATTAATTTTGAGTGATAGTTACTTTTGGGAATGGAACTTATTTAAAATGTCAACGTTTCTTTCTGATGGTTCCTTTCAACGTTTCCTTCTGATGGTTCCTTTCAACGTTTCCTTTGACCATTGACTGTTTCCGGTTGATGGTGGCAACGTTTCAACGGACTTGAACTTACATCCACCATCCACCAGTTGGCGATCGAGCACCGTCACTATGCCTACCTCCTGCATGTCCGGTAAAGCCTCCTCCAATAAACAGTTCTCCCTCGGGATGGTATATCGTTTTTCATGGAGAGTTCTCGATACCAAAGTTGCCATGTTTCAGAGGAATTTTGTCTATTTCCAGGGTCGTTCAAAAAGTAAGAGAGATGTCCTACTGAGCTCCTAATTATGATAAAAAATCCAATGACTACATTGAGGTTGTCACAATAAAGTCACAACTTCAATGCTCTTTATTAGAATTAAAATTCAACAAACGGTTGCTTCATTATTTAAATTATTTTATGATGTTATTGGAGTTTTTCTACCTCAATTAGGAGCCGAGAACGAGTGTAGGGAAACCAAAGGTGGCTCGTGAAATGCGATATATCGATGTCTACTCCATTTAAACTATAGAAAAGTATCAATAATCGTCAAAGGGTGCAATTGAACCCCCGATAAATTGATACTTTTATATAGTTTTAAATGGAGTAGACATCGATTCATCGTATTTCACGAGCCATCACTGAGGGAAACTTATACTTTTTGAAAGACCCTCGCACCAGAAGAAGAGCAGAAAAAACACTTCGATAGCGTTGTCAAAACTTTTTGTAGAAAAATGACCTAGCAAAATACTTTTGGTAGAGCTGACCAAAGGTTTAGCATGCCTAAACCATTAACCCATCAAACCATCGCAAACCATCATTTGTCTACCAAAGGTTTTGGTGGAGCCACCAAAGCGTTTTTTTTTTTTTTTTTTTTTTTTTTTTTTTTTTTTTTTGTAGACAGAAACGAATCGTGAAATCTGGACATTATGGGAACCAAGCTTGTGATTTGGGACGTTACATTCTGGCTTTAAA